>BSAI01000030.1:24706723-24799110 GCA_036245035.1 Adrianichthys oophorus | reverse complement strand
AACGGAGCCATGTATGGTGAGAATTTAGGCAAAAAAAACCTTCCATCAGTGAGAGCATTAAGGAGGAAACATGGCAGGATCTTCCAGCATGACACTGATCCCAAACATTTTCCCTGTGGAATAAAGACGTGGCTATGTAAGAAGCATTTTTAAAGTTCTAGAGTAGCCTATTCAGTCTCTGAACCTCAATCCAATTGAGTTAAAAGTCAGTGTTGCCCAGCAACAGCTCCAAAACATCACAGCTCTTTAGAAGATCTGCATGGAAAAATGGGCCAAAATAGCTGCTACGGTGTGTACAAACCTAGAGAAACATTTGACCTCTGTCATCAGCAACTCTGGTTACATTACAAAGTATTGAAGTTGACTTTCGTTCTTGACCAAATACTAGTTTTCTGCAGCATTATACAAATAAATCCTTTAAAAATTATAAAATGTGATATTCTGGCTGTTTTCTGTTTACATTCTGTCTCATAGCACATGAACATTGCAGACCTCTCATCTTTTTAAGTTGGACAACCTGTAGAACTGGCAAATACTTTCTTTTTTTGCCTCACTGTATTTAAAATATAATTTTTAAGAAGTTTGTATGAAATTGTAGGGAATTTAATTATACCCCAAGATTTTTTAAATGTATTTATTGTCTAAATAAAAATATCAAAACTACTTTGGTTTGAAATATTTCAATAATTGTCAGGTTTAATGACCAATATGAATATAGAACAGAGAGGAAGGCCTATGAGGTTCACCTTCTAAACGTGTCAAAGACAACGGAGTCATCACAGTTGATAGAATCTGGGTGGTTTGGTGGCAGGCACACATCTCCAAGCTGCATCTCATAGCAAGGAATCCCATGATGCACCACTGTAAGGCTTGGGTAAAATGAAGACCAACCTGACAAACAGATTTTATGTTAGTTGAATTCTGGAGACAAAAAACAAGCTTGAACAGGCTGTCACGTCCACAGAAGCTTTGAAAACAGAGAATTCTCCTCATCAGCAAAGAGAAGGCGATTCTGTACCTTTGTTCTTAACAAAAAATGGGTGGTCTAGTCTGCATTCTGCAGTCAGAAGGCCTTTTTCCATGGAGCCTGAGTCAAAGGTCAGTTTGAGAACTGCCTGGCCAAAAGAAATCATCTCTTCATGACACACCAACTTGAGTCCATCTGAGCCAAAATGCTGAAAATTTAAAGAAAAAGATCATTGTTGTTTACAAAAAACAAGACATAATACACCCTCAGAAAGATAAGGACTCATTCTACACTCAGATCAGTTTTTGTTGATTTTTCATCAAACATATTCAAGTCAAAATGCAGGAGCAGAATATGGCAAAAACTAAAACCAAAATGTATTTTCAATTTGAAAGACTACTTGCTTGTTTATGTGGTATCTTTATCATCAAGACAGCCTCACCTATGTGGCACTGACTTTATTTTGTAATTTTTCCATGTTGTATTCACAAATTAAACATAAAATCACACAAAAACAGAAAATTCCGGCAGGAAAAAAGTGATAAATTTAGCTGTGGAAACCCCAGAAATGTTTAACAAACCATTTTTACAGCATTGAATGAAAGTTTTAGGTGTCATTTTATAAAAACAACAAGAACAAATGTTTTCATTAAACTAATTTACATTTTTTTAAATGAAAATACAAGAGGAAATTCCAGGCAAAAATTCACAGACTTCTTTGTGCCACATTTACAAACAGTTTCTGTTCATTGAGGCATGTCACAGGCCTCACACCTCCATACTGTGAGCTTCCTTATGTTGTCATACAGGCAGTGTCTGCATTTCAGTCTGCATGTGTGGCTTCAGCTTCCAGGCAGCCCAAAAATGTGAATTTGTCTTCTGGGTGCACTGATATGAGTCCCACAAATCTGTTTTTACAGATTTTTGTAAAAAAAAAAAAAGTGTGTCAGTGCCAAAGAATAAAAGAAAAGGCTCTTTTGGAGAAGAGTTTGATCCAGCTGGAAATTCCAGCCGGGACTTTTGCAGCGCATTGAGGAAATATACCCAGGTATTTACAGATAACTGCCTCTCACAGCAGGTCCTCTCCTCCTTGCTGCAGCCGTCTGATCGACGATCATCTTCTGCCTCATTTATTAAAATAAAAGATCGCTTTTGTCCAGAAACTACAAATAATTGTCTTATTCTCTCTTCATTCAATAAAATGTCACAGAATAAAAAAATAAGGTGAAGTTTATTTTAGACGTGGTTTTAATACTCTGATCTCACAGCCGCTCAACAGGATGGCCTCATGCGGCCGTGGGTTCCAAAGGGTTAAAGTAGAGTTTTAACTCTATAAAGTCAACCATAAATACTAGGGGGAAAAAAGTGCTTCTTAAGTGTTTTCTTTAATTAGGCCCCCAAAAAATTACAAATCAAAACATTTGGTTATTTGTTTCACTTGTTTTCTTTTTGTCATCTGAAGTTTTGTTTAAAGTTTAAGAATTTAAACTTTTAAGAATTTTTATCTTGTATATTACTAAACTCTGACTCTTGACATGTCTGCCATCTTGTGGTCACTCCTTCCCACCGTAACAGCAGATTTCTAGCTGCCAGTTTCTCATTTTACTTATTGTACTTTAGTGACTTTTGGAAGGAGTACCTTGAGAGAGAACGAGGACGGCATCATAGTTTCATCATCTGACTCATCGTCTGAATCCCCGAGTTCGTCAGCCTCCTGCCACTCAACATTTGGACCTCGATGGAAACGTAGGCGAGTCCCTGAATACCAACAAGAACAACTGAATCAGACTATTAAACTTTACACATGGAAAAGAATGCAAAAACTATGTACAATAAGCCAGAGGGATAACTGCGTTACAGCTATTTTTTCTTTCATTCCCAAGCTTCTTATGAAGAAGAGATTTGTAAAATCTTTCTTGGGCTGTCCAGAAGCTTCCTTATGTGAACTCTGTTTGTCTTTTAAGGATGAACTTTATAAAGTAGTGCACACCAGCTTTCATCTGCATGTGTGGCTAACATCTGTACAGTTTGTTTCAATACTTTTCTTTTTTTTTTGTTACAGTTTTTCAAATTCCTTAACACTTCAGATTAGAAAGTAAAAAGGAAACCCTGCAAAAGTTGTTTCTTTGTTTGGGCCCTTATAAATGCATACGGTCTGTTTAAAGATGTGCATGTGCGCACCTTTCAGGAAGCAGTGCCAGGCTGTCGAGGGCCACGAGTGAGACCAGGCCATGTCTTCATCATCAGAAAATGACGAGGACATTGAAAAAACCCCAGACTCTGATTCACTGCTGGCCTGTTCAGAGTTAAAGGCACAACATTTAATAATCAAGGCATTCAGGAGAGAATCAAAAGTGCATTGTAGAGGTAGAGGAGTGGCGAATGTACCCTGACACGTCTGCGCTCCCTGAGGTGGCCTCTGGACGGGTTGGGTGCACTACTGGCTAATGGGGGCCGGGCATAGGAATGTAAACTATTGCTGTTGCCAAAGATGTGAACTGGAGATGACCTGAAATACAATAAGGTAATAAAGACATATAGATTCAATAAAAAAAGATAATTTAACTTCTGCAATTATGTGAAAGTCGTAAGAGTCACATCAGAGAGTTGTTATGGATTGAAACTGCTGCAAGTGGAAGTAATCTTGGTGGCAGTCGGTGTTCCAGCTTCCCTGTTTGTTGTACAGATGTGTCCCTAGGGTTCCTGCTTCTTTGAATTATTGATGTTTCTGATTTTTATGCAGCTCCTTTGACTTGTGAAGGAGTATCTCCTGCAACATCCTGAGGAAGGGCATTCTCTGCTGTTCTTTTATGTAAGCTTATATTTTTCTGTGATGCCAGTGAAACGAATCACTTCGGCAGCTCAGGCTGGATGCCTGGATGCCTCCAGGACGCCTCCCTGGGGATGCATGTCCCACTGGGTGGAGAACCTGGGGAAGACGCCTTGGGATTCTGCCAGAGGAGTTGGAAGAAGCAATCAGGGAGAGGAAAGTCTGAGTTTCTTTTTTTAACCTGATGCCCCTGTGACTGGTCCCAGATGAGTGGAAGAAAATGAATGGATGGATGGAAAATCATAATAATCAAAATAGGTTTTCTTATTTTATAAAAGTAGTACAAAAAAACAGTCAACCACATGTAGTTTATCTTTTGTTTTGAATATGTTTCACCTATTCTCCAAGTAAACTTAAACTCCTTCTCCTTACCACTATCAGCATCTCTGACAAGAGGTGAAACGTCTCCTGTCTACTTTGATGGAATCAACTTGAATAAATAAGAATCTTCAAAAGTCACCTTTGCTTTGTTCTTTTTTTTAATGGACCACAGTAACTTTCAAAGGTATATGATGAATCCCTTATAAAAATAAGCCTTAGATCTTTTGCATCAAATGTCAGGTCATGTGTAGACAGCATTACAGTCTAAAAAAGGCTCAATTGAAAGAGTTATTTCAAGGTTCATAAAAACATGCTGCTGACTTGCCAGTCCTGGTTTTTTTTTATGCCCCACAGGCATACAGTATACTGGCTCGTGTTTTCACAGGTTTAAGTTGGTTTTTGTATCTACATTGCATGTATGACTGTGTGACTGAATCATCAACCTTATGTGTGGAGCATCCTTTAGCAGAGGACTCTGGGGACTGGTGGCAATTTTGGCCAACTCTGTGAGCCAGTTGGTGTTCGGGGCGCCGCTGACCTCCTGGTGAGACACCGCTCCCACCTGGAACAAACCCGGAGACCTCTGGTCCTCCTCCACCTCCTGCAAGTCTGGCATATCATCTGAGAAAAAGGGTTGCATTAAAGTTCAGCCCAATCAGTTTGCTTTTGTCACACATTACTTTACTTGTTTTGCTTTTATTTACTTATTTACCATAATCCATGTGGCATCCAGGTGATGGAGACAGGTCCTCGTTACATTTCAGAGGATCAAAGGACTCGTCCATTGTCACAATGTTGTGTCTTGTTTCTTTTTCCAAAAGCAACAGCACACTTATGCCGCTTTCATAATCAGACTCTGAGCCATCGAATGCTATGGCAAAAACCAAGAGAAAAAACATTTACACTGGTGCAAATAAAGCGCTCATGAAATCCATTTTGACAGTGACATACAATCATATAATCACTCATCTGCTTACGTCTACAGTGGTTAATGTTGTTTTCACTAAACACAAGCATAAAATCCTTTACTAATAAAACTTTCGGATGAAAAAAACTTTTTTCAAAATATAAGGTCATAGAAAATAATAGATTTCAGCCTAAAAATTGTGTTTTAAGGTGTTTATATCAAGGTAAATAAGGAGAGCTTTTAGGGAACCCTTTGTTCCAACACGGAACCTCAGTGACGGGTCATGTGACTCGCTGCATGGAGGCCTTGTTTATAAACTTGGAGGTTGACGCATGCGCAACAGTGCTCATTCATTCATAACTGCGCAGCCAAATTCGATAAATAGAAGAAATTCATCGTGAACAATACGGCAAAAAACACGCCACATTTTTACTACTTTGGAGGAAACAACAACTTAAATGAAAAAGCTCGACGTTTTGGAATAATTTACGTTTAGTTTGGGTTTTATAACTAACGTCTACACAGGGAAAGAAACAGATAAAAATATAAAAAGGCTAACAATAAACGACTTACGACTGTCGTTTAAGCACTGACAGCCGTAACTACTTTCAAAACGTAAAAAAATAATGAATGAAAAATGTTCGCTTTTACGACATCGCGAACACAGAGAATATTGCTGATTTAGGACAAAAACACCCGTTTAAAAGAGGTTTCTTGTCACAAGAGACGAAGTATATACCAAGCCACGACATTACCAATTCCTCAAAAGCAACTGCAGTTTGTTCAGCATAGCAGTACAGGCTCCTGGGTCTAACACTGTAAACAAAAGAATGTCAACAAGTTGAGGCATGACGCAACCTATGCCCGTTCAAAATGAATGACACCAAGACCTCCAGACGCCTTTAAACGACATTTTATAGATTAATGACAGCATTAGCGCTATTAGAGAGACCCGTTAAAATCCACGAAACGGCATTTAGGGTGTGTTTTTATTCAACAAAACAACAAGCGTCATAGCGGAAAAAAAGAACAAGAAAAAAAAAACATTGTCGATCTCAACCTTTCATTCGACACGAATCGACCCAATGACAACCTCGTTAAAACGCCAAATTTTTCCCCAAAACGGGCGAAGCGCACAAATATGAATTCAATACTCAGTCTAAACCGTTTATTTTTCTCAAAAAGTGCTTAACTTCTTTACTTACCATACCTATCGCCTACCACAAACTCTCGGATTCAGTCGAAGGGTGGAAATGAATGTGACCACAGAAAGACTCCTATTGGTGGTGATGCACGTCAATAACAGCATTCCGGCTGTTTCATTGGCTGATACATTTAACAAACACAGAGGCGGGATTTAGTTTGTTGGTGATGTTCCGATTGGCTGAAAGTACAAGCCTGTTACTACCCAGTAACAGCTGATTGGCAATAACATGAACAAAACATGCTTTTTTTTTTGCAAGGAAATATTTTCGTACTCTGTGATCTTTAAGAGTTTTATTTTAATGTAGTACTTACTAGCTAACTTTTGCTCTACCTGTATGAATAAATAAGTATGATAACGTCACACACAAGTACAAAACTTTCTTTATTGACATGAAAAGTGAAACGTACATGTCATCTCTCTTTGCCTTCAAAACGGCTTGTGCCACCAGAGGGGATAAAGTCAGCATGTTTAAATGTAAACCCTGTTTAAAACATTTCTGCTGCAGAAATACAGATGACTCCACATCTCAATTTTGCTAAATGAAGAAGGGAAGGACCCACATTGAATTCCCACTGTGTGGGGAAATGGAGGATTTTTTCTTTACTTTACGATTTTTTTTTTTTTTGGGAGAGTAGGCAGCAATAAAAGCTGTCTCAACAATGTATAGTACACCAACACAAAAGCAGCATGAGTAAACATTTTACAATTAAACAAGTGAATTAAATGATCTCACAACATTGCCTTTGCTAACTAAGCTAAAGTGGCAACCTTTCAAGTCAAAGGGGCTTATATAATAACAGTAAATATTCAATTTTAAAAGTATAAGTTGTTTTATATTTAAAAAAGGCTTTTTTTTCTTAAAGTTGTTCATTCTTTTTCTATTTTGTAGAAGCAGAACATTAGGCAAACAGCCACAAACATTTAAGAAGTACAGTTTATGAAGATGCAGTTAGAAGTGTCAATAAACTTTAATCTGATGCAGTCAAAAAGCAAAAACAATCTCCGAACGTATGTAGTTTAGATTTTCTTGTCTGTTTTTATATTCCAGCTGTGATGGGAGAACAGGACATAGGTATCAACAATGATCCAGTAAGAAATTGCTTTGGCTTCTGGTTTTTAAATACAGTGTAGAAGTTACAAACAAAGCAATGCTTTAAGCGTAGCTATAACACTGGAGAAACGCTTAAATTAAAAAAATGTTGGGTTTTGAAACAACTAACATCCCTGGCACTAACAAGTAAAATGTGTACTAACATTTTTAAAGGTGAAAGTCTCTGAAAACATAGCAAAACAAGCTTAAAGCAACTCTGCTTTGGCTAGTCGAAGTTATGACATTTGTGACAAATTCTACTTAAATGTGACTATTCAGTATGGTTTACTTATTTGACACACAAATGCAATTGTGTAGTGTTTATTCACATTTTGCGTAAAAAAAAAAAAAAAGGCTTTTAA
The DNA here is from genome assembly GCA_036245035.1 of Adrianichthys oophorus. Classification (NCBI taxonomy): domain Eukaryota; kingdom Metazoa; phylum Chordata; class Actinopteri; order Beloniformes; family Adrianichthyidae; genus Adrianichthys; species Adrianichthys oophorus. The sequence goes on along the minus strand of BSAI01000030.1, from coordinate 24,791,426 downwards.
AAGGGCTATGGGGAAAAACATCCACACAAGTACTCCTACCCCCATCCCACCATCCCACCACCCATCTATCCCCTTATGGTCCATTGGAGTCACCTCATGCACTTGGCTGCTCAATTTCCGGGCTACTTCCAAAAAGGCTCTGTAGCTGCTCCTCGTAGTTTGCGATGTTTCTTTTCATGATGTCCATGCACGGACCAAGCAACCTTTCAAACGCTTGGACGTCCATGACTGATGAGGCAAGAAAAATAGAGGTCATCACCATTTTTTCTAAATTTAATTCATACTTGAACTAATATCATTACAGCAGATTTTTCATCAAGACAAAACACACTTGTATGCTGTGTATCTTATGTTTAAAGCTGATATCTACACTTTTATGACACTATTGTCATGATGGAAAAACTGCAAGAAAATTTTTTTTTTTTTAAATTCGACCAAGTTGGTTGCAAAAAATGTTCACAACAAAACAATTAAAAAAAATAGAATAATCTTTGTGAAAACCTGTGTACTATACTCTATTTAAGACCCATCAAAAATACAAGTAGAGTTTTTCCTGTGTATTTAAAATTAATATGGGTAAACAATAGTAAATGGCATATATTTATGTAGCACTTTACTACCTTCTTAGAAAATGCAAAGCGCTGTACAGTCACAGTCCCATTGACCCATGCACACACATTCACGCACTGATAGTGGCTTCGCTGCCAAACACTGGCTCCAACCTAAACCACCAGGAGCAATGTGGGGTTCAGTGTCTGTCTCAAGGACACTTTGACACATGGGCGTGCAGAGCGGGAACCAAACCTGCAATTTTCCAATCAGAGGTTGACCGCTCTACCTCTGCACTGTGGCCGTACCATTACTCAACTTAACTGATTAATTGATTTGTATCCCTATGATCCAACTAGCTCGATCTGTCTGAGACAATGTGTTAATTGAATCAACCTACAATATAATAAAATTGTTTCAAAAGGAAAGAAATCGACTAAATCAATATAAAAAAAAATAATAATTTGGAAAGAATTTGCCATTCATTCTTTTTCATTTGTTTGAGAAATCACCTGCACTGTTCAGTACCAGGTATTTATCACTAAGTCACACTGGATGAATTTTTGACTAAAGATGCCCTGGATCCATTTAAGTCAGTGAATCAGATTGAAGCGAATCAATCAAAATTAACAATATTGGCAATGAATCGTATCAGCAACCAAAAATTATGATATGAATCGAATCATCGTTAAAATGATACACCCATAAGATTTAGCCAAACATAAGCTGCATTTCCACTGATAATGAAATTGCGCAAATAAGATCAGCAAAAATAAATGTGCCTAATGGGAACATGATAAATTTGAAAAATTGCATTTATTGAATCAAAGTTTTTGTGCTTGGAGGAAGTCACCATGTTTTTTAGACTAAAGCCGAATTCTTACCCCACCCCTCTGGCTTCTTCCAATTGCAAGGGTATTTGAAGGAAGAAAGGTGTCCGAAATTGTTTTTTTAGGGTAGAGTGAAGGGATTTTGAGTTCTCTATCTCTCCGCCGGTCGGGTGAGCCGTGTTGTGCTGTGCCGCGGAGGAGATACGCATTTCTTCACGTGGGTGTGCTCTAAAGCACAGAAGTTTACAATAAAATTTACGTAAGGACTTGTTTTAGCATGACTTTTTAAAGTTCTAAAACCGACATTGTTATGTATTTTCCAAGTGCTGGCAGCTACACGCTAGCATTGATGACCGGCGAAAATTGGTGACATCATCAAGGGGTAGTGCCGGTTGGTGCTGTCCGCATTCGAAGACACTATTTTTCTTTGTCTCTTTGTTTGGAGGGATAATTGTAGGGGTATGGAGAAGCCATAGGGGTAGGGTAAGAATTTGGATTTGGCATAAGTATACTTGTAGTACACTTAAACTGCTTTTTTCTAAGGGCGTCGCTGAGGTTTTCTCACAAAACGAGATGTTTGCTGGGTTCATTATAAATCAAAAGAAGCAGACTGAAGAATAATCAGGCATTTTTGCTTGGTGAACACCAACAGCATGAATGATGCAATTGCACAAATTTACCCAGGCATTTGACACTCCCCACAGCATAGGCAGATGCGGCTCTGGGCTTGTTTGTGACCAGAGCCAGCTCCCCGAAATACTGGCCCCTCGTGCAGGTTGCAATTTCCACTTCTTCCTCCTCCTGATCTTTTTTCGTCATCTGAAAGGAAAGAAATAAAAACGATGAGAAAACCATATCTAAATAAATATATATAGCAAATATAGCATACCCGGCTTCTCTTCATTGTAATTCTAACTTGGCCACTCTCAACTATGTAGAAGCAGTCTGCCAAGTCACCCTAGAAAGGAGACAAATACTTGAGAAGAGCACCAAACCTAGTGACAAAAAAGGAAAAAAATGTTTGGAAAAAATTAAATCTTCCTCACCTGAGCAATAATTTGCTGTGAATCGTTGTACACCCTGGTGGAGAGGACATCTACCACCTTCATTCTCTCTGATGTCTGTAGGTAGAAGAACATTACACTGCCTTCATTCTAAATGCATAGTAGACTTTGGTAAGCCTAGATCAAAAACTGCCCCGACCTCTAGAGATGTAAGCAGTGGTAGTGTTTCGATGAATGCCTCGTAAAGCTTCCTCTTCTTGGCGTTGTTCTTCACTATGATCCTCCTGAATGTCAGTCGATCCTGAATGAAAAACAAAAATGGTAAGTCATAAAAAAATCAACCATATATTATTGTTTTTATCAACAAAAATTATTATTATGAAGGTCTTTTTTCTATTTGACTATCTATACATAAAAATATCAAGGATAAACCCAGACTAAACAAAGGGTCAGGCATCATCACAGAGCTTTTTTGCATCTATGCCATGTCACATCAGTAATTTCCACGTAAAAGATTGAGAGACGCCCCACTGGAGGAATTTGTAGCTGCTGCTGCGGGGAGCATCAAGCTGTTAAAATCTACCTGACTGAGCCACTTGGGCCTAAGTGGCTCTGATTAACCACTATAATTTACTGCTTGCTCAGAGGCTGTCTGGCAGAAAAGCCTCCGTCCGAAACTGACCACAGACCGCACACTCAGCTGCATTCTTCAAGAGCTCAGGTCAGCGGGGGACACAGCGGCACGCCGCCTGCTCCACGCAGTAATGGTAGACCGGAGCTGTTACTCCCTTTTTTCAGGGAATGACCCTCAATCATGACTCATTGGGGACTGATTCATGAACGAACAAGCTGCTTCGCTTTAAGGGGTCAAGTAGCAACTGTATCCTCAGACAACTGTGGTGGCATCCAACGCAATCCAATGCCACAGCAGGAAATGACACTTTGATGCTAAAAAAATCCTAAAATCAAACACAATACGTTTGAAATTTGCTAAAACATGCTCAAAATATTTATATAAAAATAAACTTAGTTTCTGTTTTTACTTTTGCTATTTTCTTGATTGTAAGTGTTCCTAAAATCATCTCTAGAATGCATGTAAGTGCTGTTTTTCTGCCTATCTCATATCCTGGGTGTTTCAGCGGTAAAACATGATCTTTCTCAGGGTTACCAGGGAGCAACGCTGCCACAAACAACCTATTTAAATTGTGCCAACTGACTGCACAGCGTGCTAGAAAAACTAAGTAAGGAGCCAGCTGTGCTCTTGAACGAGGAAGTGATGGTTTACTCACCAGGCACCAAAGGGCTCCAGGCGAGGTGGCAATGATTGTGGCTGCTCTGGGGGTGTTGTACATCAGCGCTAGTTCTCCAAAACTGCCTCTGTTGTCATAGCAGCCCACCAGCTTCTCATTGCCATCCACCTTCACGAAAATGTTAAATGTCCCGCTGGACAAACACAAGCAGAAGATAAACAACCAGCATGACGATAAACCAAGAAAAATCCTTTAGAACATGGAGTGAGAAGGAAAGCTAAAGCGGTGAAGGCACCTTTCAATCACGTAGAAGTTGTCCCCATCATCATCCTGATCAATGATGTGTTCTCCTTCTGTGCAGAACTTCTCAAACATGGCATCCAGCACTTGAGATATCTCTTCCTGAAAGATGAATAAAGATCAAACATTTTAGGGTGTGGTGGTGAAACAAATGTGAATCCTTTGTCTGTCGTTTCAAATCATAGAGTAGAATAGAATAGAACTTTATAGATCTTATGCCACAAAGGGGAAATTACCTTGTTGCCATAGCTCTATTTAAAACAGCAGATACATAGTAAATAACACAAAAAGTACCCTTAAAAAGTTAATAACAACAATAATTATTTTCCAGAATTCTGAGCACACACAACAAAAAGCCTCTGACATAAACTCCTATATCTGTGCTCATGGAATAATCCACTCACAGGATCCAAATTCTTGAACAGAAGAATGTCCCTGCATGCCTCCTGTAGTCTCTGTCTCTGTTCGTCAGTTTTGGGGTAGGTGACCTTCAAGAAAGAAGTTAAATTCTTGTGTGGTGCTCTCAAGAAGGTGAAAGAGAACATTTCACTCTTGTTTTGCTCGTTGGCCTGGCCTGCAACTTACTCTGGGCTCTTTATCTTCTTCATCTTCATCAGGGTTGAATGCTTCAGCGCACACTGAGTGACAAAGATAAACAAACAAAAGAAATGTGAACTTGACTTCCAACGTACTTTTTAGGTTATTTGCATGGATGGTGCGGGCTATGAGCAGTCTACACTTGAAATGTTGCTTATAACATAAACTGTGTCCCTTTTGCTTGGGTAAATATCTAGTTAAGAATAACTGATCTGCAGAAAACAACATTTATTTAATCATTCATTGCAAACACATGTTATATATATTATATGTGTGTGTTCATATAAGCCCCTGCGACAGACTGGCGACCAGTCCAGGGGTGTACCCTGCCTTCGCCCATGAGTAGCCGGGTTAGGCTCCGGCAACCCCGTGACCCCGAAAGGGATAAAGCGGATTGGAAAATGAATGCATGAATGAATGTGTTCATATAAATACGCAAAACGTGAGGTCTATTTTTGCTCAATTTTTAAAACAAGTGTATTTTTTTCTGTCAGCTATAAGTGATGATGTTTTACTTTTATTTCTCTCAAAAACATCAATTTAATATCATCTACAGCTTTTGTGTACGTAAAAAACAATCAAACTTCTGGAATCCTAAAGGTCTTAGTTCCTCGCAAAAGAGAACATTTTCCTGAACTATAAATTATCACCCTTTCTTGAAGAACATAACAACTTCCTGATTGTGGTGGCTCATTTGACTAGAAGTGACCTCCCTGTTTAGCATTTTTGGACCAATCAGATGTTAAATAAATCCTTCCTGAATTGAATATTTCAATAAAAGCAGGAGCAGCAGATCATGTTTACCCTTAAATAAAACTACAACTCTATAATTTGACCCCTCTAAATGAGTTTGATTACATTGATTTAAAAAAAACATTTGAGATTATTGTTATATTTCATGAATCTTGCAGTACTTCATGTAGAATAAACATTTTTAGTTAAATTCCTCGTGAGTTTTTATCAAAATGATAATTAAATCATCAGTCCAATTTTCAGAAGTTGTTCTACTGTTGCCATTCATGAAATATTGCTATGAACAGAAGAAGTAAATGTTCCATTTATTTGGATTTTCAATCAATGACTTTATGCACCAGAGTCAAGACAAAGTGGTTCCGGGGCCTCTTTAAATCAGTTTGTCTCTAACAGAAGGACAGTTACAAAAGACAGATGGAAAAAAAATCATCGGACTACAACAGATGTGGTGTAGTTTGAATTTTTTAAAGTATCAGTGAACCTATTTCTGTCTCCTGCACTGACACTGTGCAGGGTTTCCTTTAATGACACAAAAAGCATGATTAAACTGCAAAACATGAACTCACCTGATGCTCTTCTGATGAATCTGTTTATCACTGGGGCTGCAAAGCAGAAAACAAAACAACAACAAAAAACACTTTTCATTTAATCGTAGGTATCTTCAACAGCCATTTCTGGGAAAATGTGTGCTTTCATATTCAACCTGCACCAGGACTTTGATCATGCTTCTGAATCTAAATAAGAAACAAACAATAATTCAAGTGTCAAAAAGAGCCACATGTGCCAAGCCCTTCTTAAATCAGTATGAAAGAAACATCAGGTGGGCGGTTCCATCGCTGGGACAGTGGGAGTGTGACCAACAGATGTGATTTAACATGTGAATATGGCCTTATGTAACCGTTGCAGCCTGCCTGGCAGACCCAGACCCACACTCCACACAAATCTCCCGCAGCTGCCGGCAGTTGGTGGTTATAATAAGTGATAGCACTTAAAAAAAAAAACAAAAAAACAATTTGATCCAAATATGCGTATGTGTGTGTGGTAAGGCGCGTGACAGCTGACCTTCCGCCTTTTACCTTTGTAATTTGTCCTTTTTTTTGCTATTAGCCTAACATGGTAAATAGGCCCTTCAGGCCTACGCCTCACACAGGAAATATTCCAATAAGACGGCGGCTTTTGAACAATAAACAACAACAAAATTGGGGCTTGGTCCTGAAAATGTCCCTTGAATTGAATAGAGATGTATCTAGGAGGCTTTTGTTTGTGGAGATGAATAGCATGACCATATATGGCAAATGGATGCAAGGTGGCGCGCGGCGGAGCATCACCGCGCGCTGTTCCCCACAAGCGCCACCGAGCAACGGTCGCGCACGCGGCGATATGCGCCCGTGCTACAAAAATACTGTTATTTGCCCCCCCCCCGTACACATGTACACCCCCATTCAGGCGTAAATACTTCACTCTCTTACCTATGAACTCCTCGTCGTCGTCCTCCTCGTCCTCCTCCCCGTTCTCGGAATCGATCTGCATGGCTTCGTCAATGAAATTGACCGCTTTTCCAGATCTCGGGGCCGAATTTTGGTCATTGCCAAAAGCGGCCTCTTTCGTCTCGTTGTCCTTCAGCTGGGTGAAGTACTGCAATGCAAACTCGAGTAAATCCCTGGGCTGGTTCCTTAACACTTCCACGGTAAAGCTCTGTAACAGCTCCGTCAGTCCTTCAGGAATTTCTATACTCATTCCTGTTATCAGTCTATAAATGTGGACAAAGCCGGTTGAAGCTGTAAGTGAAGGATTATCAAAGCAAACAGCCGAGATGGAGAATAATCGGATGTCGTCGGGTCACCCGGGCAGAAAGGCGTCTACGGCGAATTCGCTCTGTTTTTTTTTTGTTTTGTTTTTTTTCCCCTTTAATAAAAATGGCTCTGGATTTTTGGTCCAAGCATCTTCTGCTGCTTCTGGCTATAGGAAACCCACGCATGTGACCCAGGAATCCATGGCAACCACCTATCCAGGGATTGCGTATGAGCGGCAGCGGCGCAGAAGCTGCAGTCAGTCGCAAAAATACAAATAAAGGGGAAGAAACCAGAGACCCTCCGGTTGCTCTGTCAGTCACAGATCAATGTTTGGACCCAAAGCGGGAGAGCTTCCAGAAAACGCAACCATTTCGGTTACATAATCATAATTACATTTTTAAGTTAAAATTTAAGAAAAAAAAATATCACCTTAAGTTAGTTTATTTGTGCATCAGAAAATTGTGCACAAAATGATACTCAAACCTTAATGTAAAAATGGTCAAATTCATTTCAATTTAGCTATTTGACATATAACTAAATTAGTAGTCTACGGAGCCCCTAAAGGGACATCTGAGTAATAAAAAAGTTTTTTTCATGCGCACCAGAAACTTTAACTTCACCCCTCAGTCTGGTCCATGCATAGAATCAAATTAGCATGTTGGTTGCACTTTTGCACAGAAAGGTGGTGGTGGTGGGGGGGCAGAAAGGAAACTCCCTTGATGTTGACTGGGAGGAGACCAACCATGAAACAAACTAACCACAGCCTCCCATCACTCCAGTGGTTTCACCGCGACACACCTCCCACTTCTGTGATCCACTTCCATCACATCAATGAGACATGTTTCTGGTGGAAATATCTATGCTACCATTCAAACTGAGCATTTTCCATCTGCCAATTATCTGAGAGTATTCTTCGACAGCCCCCTCAACCTCTCCTTAAAAAAAGGAAATCAAAACATTCAAGTAAAACCAAAATGAGCTATTTTAAAACTCAGTTCTATAACCTTAAACTCTTTGGGTAAAACTGAAAACCATTACTGAAAGAGTCCTCATTCATGTATTTGTTGGCATCAGCGCCCCCTACTGACCACATATTTGAAAGCAAATGGCTTCTATCCATTAACACTTGTTTCGTTTCAAGTGTTAACTTGAAATGGATTACTGTTACTTTAGAAAGTCATGTACGTAAAGGGTTTAAGTCCACGAAATATAGCAACAAATTAGTTTTATAAATACCGGTATTTGTTTTAAGCAAATGAAATGAAGGTAAACAAATTTAATCCTCCAAAAAACAATGTTTAAAACAGACCACCAATTTACTTTTTCCAGGAAACATTTATTTGATCAATACAGGATTGTATTTTTCCATAAAGAATTCAGTTAAATATTAACAAAATTTACAGTCACAGGGAATGTAAAAAAAAAAAAAGAAAAAAAAAAAAAGAACAAATGTTTGCCTTAAAAAAACTGACCCAGAAACCCCACCCACCCAGGGTAACGTTGACCACAGCAGAACTAGAACCATTTCAGTTCTCAGCATCACTGTTCCACGTCCTCCCATGCAGTGCTTCACAGTTCATCCTTCTCTGTCTGCAAGAACCAAAAAAATAAATATCAGTAAGAACAATGAGATGAGCTGGAAACTGCAGTACGGCATCTTCCTCATGTGGAAAAGTTCTTACCATTTCATCCTCGTCATCATCTACAACTTCTTCTTTGGCTTCAGAGTCTTCTTCTGCTTGTTCCTCTGGTTCCTCCTCTGGTTCTTCTTCCACCTGTAAAAGAAAATCCTCTGTAATTCACTCCACAGTTTGATGACTTGATGTTTAAAAGAATTGAGAGCTGTGAGTGTGGGTGTACTTTTAAAAGAAAACATCTGATGTCGCAGCTCAAAGCCTTACTTGTTCATCCAGAGGTACATTCATGCTGAGTCTTAGCATGCGCTCTATCCTGTCTCCGTAAGCCTTTGTGTCGGATAGCTGGTAGCCGGAGCGCAGTGTGGCCGTCTCAAATAAAACTACGGCCAGATCTGAAGCAGTCTGGTCTTCTGCATCAGCCTAAAGATGAACAAGCGATGATCAGCTTCAAATTCAAATTCAGACAGTCAATAACACGTGGTTGAACTTACATTTACTTTGCTGAGCATCTGTTTGATAAGAGGATGTTTGGGATTGATTTCCAATGTTTTCTTCTGGCTGGCATAGTAACTGAGCAAGAGGAGAAACATTTTAGTGCAACGTTGCTCAATAACTCTGGACTATCAGAATTCAGGTGTGAGATATTCTCACCTTGTAGAAATGTCTTTTCCCGTCTGGTAAGCTTGTGCCTTCATGATTCTCTCCATGTTTCCTGACCAGCCATATTGACTGGCGACCAGGGCGCACGGGGAGTCAGTCAGCCTCTGAGAGAGGACCGCCTTCTCAATCTGTTATGAGGAGGGAAACAAAATTAAGAATTAAAATTAAACTAAAAAACATGGAGTTCATCACAGATAGCATAAATATAAAAACTGTTCTTGACCTTGTCATTCAGGGCTTTGTCCTTCAGCCAAGTTGTGAGGGGCTCAAACTCCTTTTCCAAGGCCTCCCTCTTCTCTTTGGCCTTTTCACTCTCGTCAAACTTGATGCCCTCCTTTGCCACATTCTGGAAGCGTTTGCCGTCGAACTCTGGCAGAGCCTGGATGCAGTACTCATCCACAGGTTCGGTCAGGTAGATCACCTCGTAGCCCTTCTTGAGCAGCCTTTCAACAAATGGAGAAGACTCTGCCTACAGAGGAAGAGGATGCAAATTGGATTTTTAAGCACATCCTGTACAGTTTAATAAACCTGACAGGAGTTTAATAAACCCCAGAGCATCACAACTCACCTCCTTCCTGCTGGTTCCTGCCATGAAGTAGATCTTGTCCTGCTTCTCCTTCATGCGCTCCACATACTGCTCCAGGCTGGCCAGGCCTGTTTCGCTGTTGGAGGTCTGGAAACGAAGCAGCTTGGCCAGACGGGTCCTGTTGGAGTGATCTTCAATAACACCCAGCTTGATGTTTGTTCCAAACTCCTTCCAGAACTTATCGTTGTACTGCTCCTCGGCAATCTTCTTGATCATGTCCAAAGTCTTACGGACCAGCTTCTTGCGTATGACCTAAACAAAGACTTGAGTTGCTTAGATTACATCCTTAAAACCTCTTGATTTTAAAATAAGAAATGTTTGCTTAAAATGTATTTTCCTTTACGAGATTAGCTACACTTTTCTTGAAATAGCTCTAAAATTACATTTTAAAACAATCTTTTAAGTTGTTGAATAATCTTAAACCTCACCTTGAGTAGTTTGTGCTGCTGCAGCGTTTCTCTGGACACATTCAGGGGAAGATCATCGGAGTCAACCTGACAAAAGAATTTTTCATATCAGTACAAATAAGACTGAACCATCACATGAAAGGTCTTATTTGAATAATCTGATACACTCAGAATAAAAGATGTGCATTACGGGGACCAAAGAGCGACCTACCACTCCCTTGACAAAATTCAGGTACTTGGGCATCATATCATTGAAGTCATCTGTGATGAAAACTCTCCTGACAAACAGCTACGGAAAGAAGAAAAACATTTAGAAATACACATTTTTTGTAAGCGTTTTGTTTCAAGAATATGTTCTCTTTCAACAGAAAGATTACAAACCTTAACAAAATCGTTCTTCTTGGAGCCGTATTCATCAAAGAGGCCACGAGGAGCAGCGCTGGGCACAAAAAGGATGGACTTGAAGGTGACCTCACCCTCAGCTGTGAAGTGAATGTGAGTCAGAGGGTCCTCGCTGTCCTGTTGAAATTGAAATGAGATTTACAAACCTCATAGAGCTAGGAAGCATCAGTTATGTGAAGTTCTCCTGCTCAGGTGCTTACCTTAGAGAAGGTTTTGTAGAAAGCCTTGTATTCATCTTCCTCCACATCCTTAGGCGGTCTCTGCCAGATGGGCTTGATGTCGTTCATCAGTTCCCAGTCCCATATGGTCTTTTCAACCTAAGATGACAAATATTTCAGTGAAATTCAGCTTTTCTTTTAAACATTTCAGCTAGAGGTTGATCAGTGAAAAATGTTTTGTCATCTTTAGATGATCTTATGACATTCTGTAGAAACCAATTTTCAAAACAAAGTTCTTTTACGTTTAAATCATATTAAAGGAATTACTTATTGTACCAAATTGATCTGAGATTGCGTAAATATTAATTTAGGCATATTCCTAGAAAGAATTAACTTTCTACCTTCTTGGTCTTTGGCTTATCTTTGTCTTCTGCCTCCTCTTCCTCAACCTCAGCCTCATCTTCAGAAGCTTCTTTCTCTGGTTCTTCCACCTCAGCATCCTCCTCAATGGGCTCTTCAACAGTCTCAGTCTGACAGAGACAAACAAAATGCTCACTGCACCATTTTTCTCTTTTAATTGTATTTCAATACACCAGTAAAAAGCTAATGTATTGTTAGAAAAAATGTAAAGTGATCACCTTGCTAGCCCAGACATAGATGGGGAAGTTGATGAACTGAGAATATTTCCTGACGAGGTTCTTGATTGTCTCCAGCTCCAAGAAGTCTGAGGCTTCCTCCTTCAGAACCAGCCTGGTGTTGCATAAAGGGTGGGGGCGTTTGAAAACCCACATTAGTTATGCAACACAAAACAACTTTTGTGTCAGCAAAAAAATTAATGAAAGTAGCTTTTGAAAATAAAACAAGAACTTACGTTATGGTGGTTCCTCTTCCCAGAGTGTCTCCTCTGGGGTCTTCAATCACGGAGAACTGATTCGAATCAGACTCCCAGATGTGTTGAGTGTCGTTGTTGTGCTTGGACGTTACAATCACCTTGTCGGCAACGAGGAAAGCAGAGTAGAATCCCACACCAAACTGTCCGATCAGCTCTGAGGTGGACTGGCCCTCAGACTGCATCTCTGTCATTTTGTTGAGGAACTCGCTGGTGCCGGACTTTGCAATGGTGCCCAAATTTTTAATCAGCTCCTCTTTGGTCATTCCAATGCCGGTGTCAGTGAGGTGGAGCATGTTCTTCTCTTTATCAGACTGGACAAGAGTGCAATAAATGGAAGCAGATTAGAAATAGTCAGAAATTTCAAAATAAATACGATGTGCATGTGTGCATACTTTAATCTTGATGGTCAGTTCTTCGTTGGCAGCCAAAGCTTCCTCATTGGTCAGAGACAGCAAGCGGATCTTGTCCAGAGCATCTGAGGCGTTAGAAATCAGCTCCCTGAGGAAGATCTGCAACAGACAATAAGGAGGTAAAGCACCACGCCAAACAAGGAAGTGTAGAGACCAACTGAAACACCCAAGGTTTCTATAAGTGATGTTTACTCCAACTCACTTCTTTGTTTTTGTAGAGAGAGTTGATGATGAGCTTCATCATCCGGTTGACTTCGGCTTGAAACGCATGTTTTTCTGATTTTTCTCTCAACTCTTTAACTTGAGCCGCATTCAAGCCATCTAGCTGGATAGCCTCTTCCTCTCTTAAAAATAAAATAAAAAAAAATAAAAAAAAAAGGTAAATCATTGCAGTTATTAATAGACAACAAAAAGTCTGGAGATCAAATCCAACTAGGGTTGCCCCGACCTTGTAAGACTGTTCATGTTGACTTTAGAGTCAGAATGACCCCTACATGTTACAATCCAGGTAGTCGGTAACACCTACCTCTGCACCACCTCATCATCCGTTCTGGAACCATCCCGGCTTTTTCCCAAGTCTTCCTCCACTGTTGCGTCAACGTCAACTTCATCCTCAGCTCTCACAGCAGCTACCAAGCAAAAGAGAAAATGTGAACTCAACTAATTTAAGACAAATTTCTTCTTGCATAAATTAAACAACGTTTCAATATCTTAAGTATTTAAAACAAGTTAGGAACCTCCATTTTATTTTAAACATGAGTGCAAAAGAATGAATGCATGGTAACTCAAGAAAGACATTTTGTGTTTTAAATAACACTTTAAGTGACGTTACAAACCGAAAAAAAACTTTAAAGCAAAATTAAATGAACAGAGCTAGCATTACCAGCACATTATTCTTGAGAGAAAGTTCTGGAAAGGCTACCAAATAAATAATTTACGTATTAAATTCTGGGGAGGAAAACAAAATAAAACCGGAAGTTCGTCGTTTTAAGCTAATTTAAACATCGTGCGTCCCATAATTAAGAAGATGGAACACAATTCTGCAAATGTATGAAGACTTAAGGACGGAAATTAACGTTAGCACTACTAGCAAGAATCACTAAACCGTTACATTAGAGCTCTCCTGCTTCCAGGACTCACCAAATGCTAGAAGTGCACAAAGAAGCCCGACCACCCAGAGTCGCTTCATTTTGAGTTACTGGTTGAATGAAGGTGCAAGTCTCCAGCGCCTGAGACAAAAGCCGTGCGGGCAGCTCATGCAGTACTGTCTCCACAAGAGGCTGGCAAGCTACATCTCTACCAAACAGCCCACTCACTCAAACCCCGTGACGCCCGGCCAATCACTGCGCACCACGCACAAACTCGGACTAATCACTGGGAAGCTCATGGCCCACGCTGTCCAATCCGCTTCGTCTACATAAGTCGATACCCGAAAATCGTGGCTAGTCACTATTGGCCAAGAATGAGCGATCACCACGTCTGTATCTAAAACTGAGATTTTCATTTTAGGAAAAAAATCTTAAACATCCCTTTGGATGAACTTGAGGTTTTCTTCAGGAATGTAAGAGAAAAAAGATAAAGATAGACGTTAGCTTAGAAGGTCTAACACGACACACCTATATCTGTCTCAAACTTGCAACTTCAGATGTTTAATTCGACTTTATGATTTGAAATATTTAAATTTTTTAGTATGGTAAAAAAACACGTTACCCACTTTATTCCTTTTACTTAGATCCCCACAGGGGAAAAAACGAGATTATAAATATGATTTCTGTGAAAGGCACCACTTTGTTTTATTGTTGACACACGATGTCACTGTTTATCCAATACTCACCACAGTAACTCATCAGAAGAGGCTAAATAATTTACTAAAGAACAAAAAAGGGCGAACAGTTTGAAAATTCAGAGTTTGTGGAAAGTACAAGGAGTGAGAATCTATGTGGTTTAGACAGTTAAACTATAAAACATTTATAAAGCAGCCAGCTTTAGTGGGCTGTAGGGCCAGGTGTAAAAAATTCACAATAGATTTACTTTTTACCATGCATTCCCTATTGTCAATGGTTCCAAAAACCACCTATTTTGTTGGCTTACTGTCTGAATTTTATATTGATGACAGTCGCTTTACTGGTCTGTCAGATCTTAAGCCTTAGTTACAACTGCCCGTATGTTTGGAAACCGGCTGTCTGCAGGTGAAAAATGGGCAAACCTGTGCAGGCCGCAGGAAATTTCCAGATCTTAGACTGCTCGGTGAACCCATAGACAAAAAATGTTTATGCACATTTTTCTACAGGCATGCTACAGACGTAAGGTTGCTTTCTTTGCACGCCCATTGTACGCAGCTGGCTGTTTTTTTTCTCCCTTTTTAGCTTTTTTCTGTACTATGAGAAAACCTACTGGGAATTTGTGTTTTAGCTGAATTAATTTGAATCTAAAGAAAACAATTTTTTTTGTAGAGGGGAACTTTTAAAACAAAAGTTTGACTGGACACAGGTGAAGACAGGTTGCTGTTAATGTTTTTTTCCAAAGTTAAAGTAAATGGTAAATGATGTAAACTTGTTTAGCAAGTGTTTAGGGTCACAATCCCACTAAGCATTCACACACTCCACTGCCAAACACTGGCACCAACATATAATCACTAGAGGCAACATGGGGTTCAGTTCATTGCCCAAAAGCACCTCGACACATGGGCGGGCGAGGCGGGAATCCCACCGGTCCTCTAATCAGAGATCAACCGCTCTACCGCTGCACTCTTATCATTAATCATTACGAGTAGAATTTTTTAAAGACAAAAAAATGTTGTATTGCTTTAGTTTCCTCATTTTGAGGGTACAGTAGATTAAAGTATGAATGTATTCCAGCAGGTGTTATTACAGAAGCATCTCAAGGCTATAACACTAAAAGAGAGCTGCTAATTTAGATATTGCATCAAAACTGGAATTGTTTAAAAAATCTAAACACAACAGTGAGGGATTTATAGTAACCATTTTGGTGGTCAAGGCAAACAAATGAGTGACAAATTCAAAATTTTCATAGTTAATTTGAATTTCCATACATGTATGAAAATTCATTTGACACTACCTTTCCAGCAGTTTTGTTTGCAGTGCTGTAGACTATGATTTTCTTCCTACGTGTCTCTCCTAACAGCTTTATTTACTTTAACATAAGACTTAAGTTGTATATAGATATACTAAAACCTTTGTTATATTTCTTTCATTGGTATTTTGAAAATATAAAAAGGATTTCCACATATGTAAGTTAATGCTGCATCTGTGAACAAACTTTTTGCATTTGTAAAAAGAAATAAACTAAAAGAGAAGTTTAACATTGGGCTTTTGCTTTTTAAAATTTTCTTTGATTAAAATAACTTGTTTGGAGTAAAAAGCAAATATTTGAGCATGAGATTTAGAGCTTGAAAAATGTTTTGCACCTATCCAAAACACATTTTCTGTTTTCAGAAATATATTTCAACATAATGGACCCCTTTTTTTACAGTTCTGTTCACCTCGACCATGAAGGCAAACTCTCATGATGATGCGAGACTGACAGTAGAAAGCAATTGTATGTGTTATTAACACCAAAAAAAATCATAAAAAATACATTGGCTGCTTTGGCTGTT
Source organism: Adrianichthys oophorus (assembly GCA_036245035.1). NCBI lineage: Eukaryota > Metazoa > Chordata > Actinopteri > Beloniformes > Adrianichthyidae > Adrianichthys > Adrianichthys oophorus. The sequence continues at coordinate 24,775,582 of BSAI01000030.1, read as the reverse complement.
CTCTTCAGGGGAAGCCAACTTAATAAAAGATTATTTTAATGAATACCAGCAGTAAACAGTGAGGGGGGGGCATGCTGATTAGCTGCTGAAAGAAAAAAGTACAAAAGGATTGATCAGTTCAGATGGAATATCCTCGTCGTGAGTCAGAGGTTGATACTTGACTTTACACCTATAGTGTGTGGTGTGCATGTGCATGGACACAAGGAACATGCGGTCAGGGGAGGCAGGTGAGGCAATCATTTTCACCTAACTTCATAAGATGTATAGGCTACTAACAATAAAATAAATATTTGTTTACCGATCTATGCTTTAAACTGCAATTTCTGTGTGATTTAAATAATTTCACTCAATTTTTGATCAAAATCATAATATTTTGGGGTATTTTCTGATGAGTTGCAGAGCAGGCTGCAAGGTTAGACAGCACCAAGCTCTCACAAACTGGGTTGAGCACAAGCCCTTTGCTAACTCAGATGCAACCAATGTAGGGCTTTGTTAAAATTTATTTTATATTACAGACATTTAGTTAATGTATATTACTGATGTATCTGCCTTATTTCTTGTTAGGATCTTACATAAAGCCGCACTGAAAAGACATAAGGTGAGGCAGGCAGTAGCTCTGCTGCAAATGAGGGGGCCCACATGAGCTCATGTTTATTAATCTTTTGTTGCTACTGAAGTTCAATAGGAACTCGTTATTATGTGTTTTGCTCTGTCTGACTACAAAAAATCTCAGCTCCAAAAGTTTCTTAAAATTGGACATTCAATCAAATCTGGAGCTTGAGGACTTCCTGCTTCAAAGTAGAAGAAAATAATATATAGACTACAGTCACAATTAAGAACAGTGTGTGAATTCTGTGTGTGCATGTGTGTGTAGGGAGAAGCATTTGCAGTGGTCTGTAGCATCCTTTCACTTTATATTCCTCCTTGGCCCAATATGTAACTGTTATGTGTATTGAAAGAAGACTGAAATATGAAACAGTAAAAGGCAAATACACTGGGAGCATATATGAATTTTAAAAAAGTGAGTGCATCACCAGCTACAAACCTCACCGCATGTCACTGATATGCACGTGTAGGAAAAACCCATGTGTGCATGTCTATGCACTCTAGGACAAGTGTGGAAAACATTTTTACAGTTGATCTTTTTTGCAGAAAAAAATATATACGTATATACTAATATACTTTCATTAATTTATTTTTTTTAACAAATGTACAAATTTTAATTCCAGATGGAAAACATGTTTACATGTGTGACATTGTTTACAACTAGAAAATACTACCAAAACATTAATGCTTAATAAATCAAAATCAATTAATTTATAGTTTAAAACCTCAGATCTGCTTTTATCTCATTGTATGTTTTTTTTATTTACACATTATCAGAACATTATTTTTATTGAAAATAAAGAGAGTCCTCGTTAACGTTTACATGACCGTCCAAATTGAAGGACAGACGCATAGTGCTCTGATTGGCTGACTGACCGGGACTTCTCGAAATCCGGAAGTGACGCGAGAAGCCGTGTTGACATTATTTTCGGAGGAGCCTGGCGCCGCACGCGCTCCTGTCTCCTAAGGAGCTCGCAATGGCGCCCGTGCCGCTGCCTCTTTCGTGTCTCCTGAAGTACACAGAGTGTCTGCAGAGGGTGCGAGGTGTCTGTAATGTCTTTCGGGCTCTGCCCCTCGGAGCGTCCAGGCTTCGCCCTTGGAGGAGGAATTTCAGAGCGATATCTCGTGGAGTCGGTCAGCCGTTGTCCCAACAACAGCCCGGCGCCCCCAAGTGCGCAGCATCTGTTTGCAGCAGCTCCTCGAGCGGCGACGGCGTCACAGAGAGGCTGTGGTCTGTCTATAATGAGACCAAGAGGCAAACACAGGGTATGCGGTCACACACACACACACATTTACTGGAACTCCATGCTATCAGTAATGTTCGAGGATGATTCATGCAGGACCAACCCAACCTTTGAGTACATATTATCTAAATAACAGCCTTCAATGTAAATACAAATGTAATATACTGTGAAGGACTTAACTCTAGTTAAAAAAAATCAATTACAATTCATAGATTCAATTAAAATAGGATATATAGGTAAAATGGAAGTCGATATGTAGAAGTCAGTGTATTATTATTGAAAACCCTCTCCAGTGTGTTTTTAACATGTTCTTGTGACATTTTCGGTTGAGAAAGGACGCTTGCATGAAGAAAATAAAGCTTAAAGTTGCATTTCCGAGAATTTCTTTAGTCAAATCGTTGGGAATCAGAAGCAGACGAAAAAAATGCAGTTTGAAACAGAAGATCGTATTTGTGACGTGAAAATACACTGGGTGAGCCTCAAGCTTGCTGCTCCGCTTCATTCTGATGCATTCATTTGCAAACGACTAGATCCATGTACGTCTTTGTTTAGAAAATATAAATGAAGGGATGATAGGAAGCAGGGGCAGGCTTACTTCACGCTAACGGTCCTGCCCACAATTCAGAAGCGAATTTCTAATGAACTCCTGCCGCTCTGCAGAAACTAAATTGTAGAAAACTACAGTTTTTTTATATTCCCTAAAAACGGCATATTCATAATTAATTCACTGGGAACCCTTTTACAATAGATCTAAAGAAGATTGGAGTGGGTCTTTAAAGTTCAGAAGACTTCCTAATTTGAATGTCCTATGTTTGGGTTTCAATTTTAATTTAAAAGGACAGTAAATTATCAATTTACTCAATTCAGGTGCACAAAAAAGTTTATTTCTGGTAGAGTTCAAATGATCTGTTTCTTAAAAGTGCAATATCGATCAAACTATCAGATTTAAGATTTCAAGTAATGTATTTCTTGCAGTCAGAAAACATTTTTTTGTTTTTTGTAAATGCAAAACACAAACATTTTTGAAAGTTCCACTACAATTTATAGAACTAATCATGTGATTATATATATATAAATAAGTTATATATTTATATCTATTTGTGTCAGATCAATAAACAAATTGAATCCTTTATAAAAATGAAAAAAAATTACATATTTATTTTTTCATTTTATCAATGATTCCTTGCCATTACATCAGGAGTATCTTTAGTAGTAACAAGCCAGTAAATCATTAATAAAAAAAAGACTTGTGGCCAAACGTAGGACAACTATTTTCTTTATTTAGAGCGCCTATGTGTTCTTATACTGAAGTTATACATGTTGCTGCATAACCTAGTAGTCCATATTCCTCAGAAAATGTAACAATCTATTTTGATGTGGGCTGTTAAAGGTATTTGTTTATTTTGTTTTTATCACCTGTTTTTATCAGAGATTTAACTTCAGGTTTTTCATCTGATTCCAGGTATATCCACTCATGAAGTCGACCCAGACACCATTTTTGCAAACAATGAGATGAGCCTCAGAGACATAGAGATCTATGGCTTTGATTATGACTACACTCTGGCCTTCTACTCCAGCCATCTACACACATTGATCTTCAACATAGCGCGGGACCTCCTCATCACTAACCACCGGGTGAGAGCAGAGACTGACTTGGGTTGTTCAAACATGCATGCTTTGGGTGGATTCTGTTTCATTTTGAGGTTTAATTCACTAATGTTGTCTATTTAGGAAACAGGAGCAGTTCTGACAACAAAGCTTAACTCTACTCTTTTGTTAGTATCCAGAGGGCCTGCGGAAGTATGAGTATATTCCCGATTTTGCTGTCAGAGGACTTCACTATGATGTACAGAAGGTAAGAAAACATTTTTCTTGTTTTTAATTTAAGTTTTTGATTCTTAAACTTTGTGATGAGTTTAGTTATTTTCTTTCTTTCTAAGAGTACTTTATGATTTGTAATAGGCACTCCTGATGAAGATTGATGCTTTTCATTATATCCAGTTGGGAACCGTATACAGGTATCTGAGGACCTTCCATTAATCCATTTTCGAAATCTCTTTTCACACACTAATACACACTCACATTCACACCTAGGGACAATTTAGAGTAACCAATTAACCTATGAAGCATGTTTTTGGACGGTGGGAGGAAGCCGGAGTACCCGGAGAAAACCCACGCATGCATGAGAGCATATGCAAACTCCACACAGAAGGATCCCAACCGGGACATGAACCGGGAACCTTCTTGCTGTGAGGCAAGAGCGCTAACCACTGCGCTACTGTGCAACCCCCTACCTGAGGACATTTATTGTTTTTAAATCATGGTGATGGAAAATACAACAGTGAGAACATGGAACTTCAAATACTAAAAAACTAAAGCTATTAAAATGTCATCACCTTATACACTATTTAGACCTACCATGAAACAAAACAACTGCTCTTATGTTAGTATGTAATGGATTTGGGGCATTTCTTGTTTCTGATGCAGGGGTCTTCATCCAGTTCCAGATGAGGAAGTTATCGCCATGTATGAAGGCTGTCACGTACCCCTGGAAATTATGAGTGATTTCTACGGCAAGGTATTGATTTGTGCCACACATTTCTGTTTAAAGTCCCACTCCAACTATATTTTGTATCTATTTTAAAATCATTCCTGGTGGTCTTTTAATTTTGATTATGTCATTTATAGCCAAACTCAAAAAGCATCAGAAATTCGCCTCTGGGTTGTTGGCGTGGAAGTAATCCTAAATTGATATCCCAGCATTCCTTTGTTTACACTCTCCTGGTAGCTTAAAGGACGTCACAACCCCAATATAACAAAGTACAGCAAAAAAAGAAGGCGAGCAACATTAGAGTTATCAGTTTTGAGTCAGATGGCAGATGAGAAAAATTAAGACGTTCATTCATATGTCTGCAAGTGGATGCATCAGAATTGGAGTCAAAGCAAAGGGATAATGGCAAGTGTAGGCGGGCTTACGCTCCACCAACGGTCCTGCCCACAAATTATTGGGGAATTTCTAATGAACTACTGCCGCTCTGCAGAAATGATGTCCTAGAAAATTTGGCTAAAAACAGCATGATCACAATTAAAAGCCCCCTGGGAACACTTTTAAAATAGCTCAAAAGAGGATCAGAGTGGGACTTTAACCTTTGCTGAAAGAACAACTTTAAGGATGACTTTCGTCCCAGAGTTCACATGGCCACACCATGAAGCAGTTCATGGATATTTTCTCTCTGCCTGAGATGACTCTACTGTCGTGCGTGAACGACTTCTTCATGAAGCACAACATCGACTATGAGCCCGTCCATCTCTACAAAGACGTAAAGGTAAGTTAGTCTCCTGGTATCTCGACTGGGCCTGCTCAAGCGTTTGCTCGTCTGTCCTGTCTCACTAGAGCCTCTACTGCCTCTCAATTTTAGCTCTGAAAAGCAGCTTCTAATTTTAGTTGTTCAAAGTTGGCCCCAGCTATGCGACTCTGCCGCTTCACAGGAAGAGCAGTGTGACGTAAGCTTCCTCTGCAAGGCCAACTGTCGTGCTGCTCCTGTCTGTTCAGCGTCACTCCGTTACACTTTTGACAGAGTCTTGTGTTCTCTGCACGTGCTCTGTTTGAACGATGGCTCGCATATCTTTTCGGCACAGTCTCTGTTATCTTTTTTCTCTCGTGCTTAAACTTTTTTCCCCCCTTTTGAGTTTCTTTTTGTGCATCAGATGATAAACAAGCCAAGTTTGCCCTTTCACACCCAGGCTTTCAAACAGAAGTCTGTGCGTTGATTACAATCACACAAGTGAGCTCTCACTGAGTCAACAGAGCAGCTAAACTCCTGCTGTCTTCATTTAGCATTTGTATGCTGGGATCTGCTTGCTTTGTTCTTCCAAATCAACTGTTTCACCTGCAGAGCAAAGCTGCTGTGAGGGCTGAATGCTAATGCGTCATTGATGTCAGAACTTTCTGGTTCACGGCTCTTCACTCCTCTTCTTCACAGGAAGCCATTAGAGATGTCCACGTGAAGGGGATCATGTATCGAGCAGTGGAGGCAGATATTGGTAAAGTTATTTCAATCGTCTGTTAGTTCAATAAAAAAAACAAGTAATTTTTGTCATTGCGAGGTCATATTGATTTTCAAAAGGATGCTTTGTTTTTACAAAGACCCTCATATTTTCTTCCTGTTTTATTGCTTTCAGATAAGTACATTTGCTATGGGGAGCAAAGCCATGCTGTCCTGAAGAAGCTATCAGCGCACGGAAAGAAAATGTTCCTCATCACCAACAGCCCCTTTGACTTTGTGTAAGTGAGAGCAAGCGAGTTAATGACAGTTAAATTCATCAGCATCATCATATGTTGCTTTACTTAACTGGTGCCTTGTCTTGGAGCTTTAAAGACAAATGTCGGCGTGCTTGTGTTTGCAGTTCTGTGCAGAATTGTTAAGGAACCTGACAGATTCACACCAGCATGAGTCTTGCTGTGTGGACATCTTATTACTGCTGTGTTATTGTCTCCTCAGGGACCGTGGAATGAGCTATATTGTTGGAAAAGATTGGAGGGATCTGTTCGATGTTGTAATAGTTCAAGCTGACAAACCTGGTTTTTTCAATGACAGGAGAAAGTAAGCAGGTTTTTTTTTAGTGCAGCTTATTTTGTTCTAAGTTTTGTGTATCCTTCCACCCCCCGTTGGGACTTCTAAGGCAGATCCAATTATGCTAGCTGATACCTGTGTGGCTTGTGCAATAAGGTGCAAACACGTCTTGCATTTGGCTTTTGTCACAGACCTTTCAGGCGTGTGACAGACAAAGGTGCGCTTCTGTGGGACAGAATCCACCGGCTGGAAAAAGGGCAGATCTACAAACAGGTGCTTTACCAGGTTCACCTTTTCCAACAAATTACTTTGAATCAAACCCACCATGCAACCTGTCATTCATTTATCCTTTTTATGTACTTTCGATCGACAGGGAAACCTCTATGAGTTCCTCAGACTCACCGGCTGGAGGGGATCTAAAGTACTTTACTTTGGAGATCACATCTACAGTGACTTGGCAGTAAGGCATCTGTATTTCCAACACATGGTTCACTCCTAACAGCACCATTATGTGAACGTGAATTGTGAATCAACAACGACCACTAAAGCAACCTGGTTTTCTTTAAAGTCCCACTTCAATCATCTTTTGATCTTCGTTCCCAGTGGTCTTCTAATTATGATTTTGCTGTTTTTAGCTAAAAAAACAAAAAAAAAAAACCCGAACCTGTGTCAATATAATTTTTAGAAGATCGTCAGTAGTTTGATAGAAATTTACCTCTGAGTTGTAGGCGTAACTGTTAGCGCAATGCAACCCCGAACCCTGTCTGTCACCCGTAACTGACCTATTTACACACTAGCTTACAGACCTTCACGCCCAAACCTAAAGTTATCAGAGCAGCAAATATAGCAAGCAATATTGGAGCTATCCAGCTGTACAGTTGGGATCCAGATGCCGACTCGGACGAGCAAAGACGTACATGGATCCATTTGTCAAAAGGTGGATGCATCAGAATGGAGCGGAGTAGAGAGCTTGTACCTTGCCCATTGCCTTTTCTACATCACTAATACAATCTTTTTCAAACGCCATTTTTCGTCTGCTCCTGATTCACAACAATTGGAATAAAGAAATACACAGAAATGCAACTTTAAGCTTAATTTTCCTAATATATGTCCTCCTTAATGAGAAAAAGGCCACAAAAAAAAAAAAAACACATAAAACACTGTTTTATGATGAGAAAAACTGTACCTCATTTATTCCTTTTTCTGTCTGCTTTAAGTGTTTGTCTTTGAGTTCCATCAGTACCTTCACAGGGAAAAAGTCATCCTGATGTATCCATAAATACGTTTCATCAGCGTTAAAGAGTGGCTTGTCTGGCAGGATGTCTGGTCAACGGTTATCAACCATGACTCATTTACATTCTCTTGTTTTGTTTTTTTTAGAGCAATGGAACATGACTTTTGTGATTTACCACAACTCTGCAGAACAGAACCAGTACTGCAAGTAAATGTGAAGGACTTCAGTTGCTTCAGATAAAAAATATATGTTTCAGATCCTAGATGGCACCAAAACTCTTGAGTCATGCAACAGAACTGAAAAAGCTGAACAAAAACCAAAAAAGAAAATTACAAGGATAACTTCTCAGGAAAGCAAACTCAATAAAGCTTGTTGCACTATATAACGTTTCTTTAACGTGCATTTGTATATGAACATTTTCTAATATATTCATGTTTCGTTAAATTATAATGTTCCTCTGGTTTAGTTGTGTTCTGCCCTGTGGGACCTTTCTGACAAAGACTTTAAGCACATTTCCTCTCCTCATTTGTGCAGCTACACTGAGTCTTTATTAGGCTGTTAAATGTCACTGCAGCATCATCTTAGTGGGAGTATGAAAGTATAATTGAAGAATATTGCTGCATTTGATCTTATGTTGCGCAGCCTCCAGTCTATGAAGCAACATTCTCTGTCCTTATTGTTTTTTTTTTAATTTCTGACACAAACCCTCCAACTAAATGTGTTAATTTAGTTGATAAATTGTGCTGTACATAAGTTAGTTTTAACATGGAGTCCTTATCTGTTTCCTCAGGATCTAACCCTTAAACATGGCTGGAGGACGGGGGCCATCATCCCTGAGCTGCGCAAAGAGATCAAGATCATGAACACTCCGGAGTTTGTGCACATGATGTCCTGGTTACAGGCACTGACTGGACTTGTCGAGCAGATGCAGGTTAGGAGACCATAGATGATACGTTTTGTTCCGGTTTTGTGGGATTGTTTTGCTTTGTATTCTGACATTTTAAATGCAGGCTATTCCATCTTAATCTAACTTACCTTTAAACAAACTTTAATTTCTGAATTGATTAAAAATTGTTCTTTACAATGTCATTTGTTGCATCTTGAAGTGGTTCCTTGACTGAAGCTTTTTCAGGTGATGCCCCACCTCCACCTATAGGGTTTCTTTCATTCGTTAAGCTTCTCGGAGTACCACCCTGTCATGTAATTCAATGGTCCCCAACCTCTAGGACTCAGATTGGTACCTGTTGGTGGGGTAATTGGTACCAAGCAGCAGAGAAAAAGCACCACGACATAATTTGTTTCTGTTTCATTTATAATCTGATTCTGAAGGAGGTTTTATTTTGCAAAACTACGGGATTCTGCCGACCACATCAGACTCATTCTTGACACAAGTCAAGTCGCTCGGTCACGTGGAAAATACATTTGAAACTTTCTTAAAGTAGCTGTGCCAGCCGCTAAAGTGAAACCCTCAAGCTAGCGAGTTTAAGGAACACCCGTATTTGCATCTTAAAAAGTTGGACGAGGCTGAAGTTGGCATTAAATTTTTTTGACTTCCACTTTAACAGTTATGGGTTAAGGGAAAATCTACATCACATTTTAATGGTTCCGACTTAAAATGCAAAGTACGAATAAAGTTTAAACCAGCTGCAGATATTTACAGAGGATGAAGATAAACGTCCCTCAAAAGTTAAGGAAAACTGGAAGCTAAACAAAAATCAGACACCCACTTAACATCATTCAGGCCGGTTTTGTGAAAACATTACACCGGGGACAACTGATTTATTTAACTTATTGTCTAAAGTTGTTACCTGCTATCATGTCTGTGTACAGAAACACTAGACAGATGTTGGGATATTTATAAACAGGAAAGACTTCAGAGGAAACTAACCTCCTATTATGTTACATTCCGAAACACACCGGGCATGTGTGGCGCGTTCAAGAACGGGCTGAACGTGGGTTTTCGAACGCTCTTTTAGCATATGGTGTCCACACTGGTCTCTCGCTACCTAATAATAGCACATGTACCTACAGTTGGAAGAGGCTTAGTTTGAGATGTTGCAGCAGTGCTCCAGGCATTTTCTTTCAAAACTTGGTGTCATAATTCCGGCCCGTTACAAACCTCAATCATTAATTTATCTTTCCATGGTTTGAAAAGGACGCTACCCATACGCCATTACCAAATCAAAGTCCATAATTGGTCAAAGCTCAACTGGCTTACCTTTTAATGCGTACACAATCTTTGTGCGTTTTATATATAGAGCCTGAAAAACTTTTTTTTTTTTTTAAATGGGGAGCAACATGCGAATGTGATGTTGTTGAACTTCGAAGCATACACGCGTGTTTACTTGGATTTTTAATTGAAAGCTGTAACTCGAAAGTTTCTGAGTGTGATATGAATGTAACATTAGGGAATGCTTCAAGCCAAATCATCAAAGAAAGCAACTGTGGTGTAGTATTCGATCAAAGTAGTTTTAAATCAAAGAAATACAATGGTTTAATGGAGGGGGGGCTACATTTTTTTTTCTGCTGCTTTTGTTGCACATTTTTCAGAAACTGTTTGTGTGACACAGATGCAACACTGGAACTAGCATTTTTGTCCGGCGAACTTCTGGCCAGTTAGAACACTTCAAGAGTTTTAAAGAAGCTTTATTGGTAAATCCAGCTCATTCTGAGTTTAGTGCTTTGAAGGAGCGTGAACAAACAACCGTCAGAGTTGCGTTACTGTCCATGAAAAATAAGCTGCTTCCACAAGTAAAAAATATCTTAGGAATATGAAATCACACTGGCATGCTTTACAGCCAAAAGCACACTTTATAAGGAACTTGATAAGACTACGAAACAGACTACAATTTTTACAAGATTTAGTTGGAAGTACCCGCCTACCAACAAGATTTTCTCACATTGGGAATTTGGAATATTTTACAGAATGAACAAGTCAAATCAAAAGCATTCCAATTCATGCTTCTCAATCAATTGGATTCCCTCAGCCGGGAACCATTTGGTGGTTCAAGCCCCAATCCAACTGCTGACCATTTTTCAGTCTTTGGTACGACTCGATCATGGTCAGATGAAAGTTTTGACTTTCACTCTTTGTTTATGGTAATTATTGAACATGAAAGCTAAAAGCCACAGAATTCCTCATAGCTTTTCCGTACTTTTGCTGCCAGGTGCACTGGGATCCAGCTTCTCAAGCTGTAGTTGAAGAGTGGATCAAAGAAAGAGATGCAATGAGGTAACGAAGATCAAATCTTTTGGCTGCTCGGTTCATTTATTTGAAACACATTTTGAGGATATGGATTTACTTTGCAGGTCACAAACAAAGGACATCTTCAATGCACAGTTTGGGAGCCTCTTTCGTGCGTACCACAACCCCACCTACTTCTCACGCCGACTGTCACGCTTCGCTGACATCTACATGGCCTCCATCAGTTGCCTGCTTAACTATGACCTCCAGCACATCTTTTTCCCTCGCCGCACTCCTCTGCAGCACGAATCCCCATACTGGCTAGAATACAATCCCTCCGGTCGCTTGGCCTCGTCTCCAACCCCTCAAGACCAAGGCAGAGTCTAATTCAATCATTGGAGAGAGAGAGAGAGATAACTAGAAATTCAGAAATTAAATGTACTGTCCAAACTTTGTTTTGTTTTAGGGAATGTTTTTACTCTAGACATGATTATTTTAAATAATGGGATGCATTTGTTGATCTGAAAACATGGTAGATATGCATCCTTTTAAAGAATTTGGTCTTAAGAAAGGAACAGTGCTATTTAAATATGTGTATTTGTGTGTGTGTGTGTGTGTGTTCTGAGTTTATTTAAAGATGGATGCATTGCCAAACCTAAACATTAGGGGGCAGACACAGTTCAGGTTTAACAAGGTTACATTTGTTGTGCATTGCCTTTTTGTCCTTTGCATCTTTGGCGAAATGGGTATTTTACATTCACATTACATACTCCGTTGCCTTAATCTGCACTTCACATTGCTGCCGGTTGTGTGTTTTTATAATAGGCTAATGTAATTTGTGGCAGTCAAGCTTTTTGTAAATTTCGCCAGGCGACATCTTTGTTAATTCAGCACTCATGCTGACACACATCACACTTTGATGTACTGAGATCTTTGCGTTTAATAGTTTTAGACGTTTCCACACACAGTCGTCTAAATGCTTCATCTCAGAGGAGGAGGAAGAGGAGAGTGTCTCAGGAAGAATGGAGCGTCACTGGTACATTTGGTGGAAATGCTGCTTTTTAATCTTTGAAGGAAGCACGATTGAGCTCCTTACACTTCAGTTTTGCAGAGGATGACTGAAGCCTTTTCATGTCTTGACAAAAAGGCTTATTGAGGATGCATTTGACACATCTTGGAGAAAGGAATATAAAAGAGCAGAGAGAGCTGTGACTGCAATGGAGATTTTTTTCTTTGGTTCGTTATGCATATTAATGATGTATATTTTTAATGTCATTTCACTATTAAAGTCCCAGTGATTCATTTTCACCCAGTATTTGTGCTCGTATTTAAAGGACTTCATGAAGCCTTAAAATTAATTTTAAAAAAAAGACCATGTCATGGTGTTCTCAAATATATATCCCATACACTCGCAATAAATCTTGTTTCTTTGTCCACGTGGAAATCTATCCTTAAGACATCTATTTTCTTTTTGAAACTCTCCCAGATTTCTCTCATTTCGGGGTAAACCATACCACAGGATCACATTACTTTAATTGATTTCAAACTTTTTTCTAAAGTTAATGTAGAACAGCATCTTGTTAAACCAAACATACTTAATCCCATACTTTCATATCATTCAGGACTTTGTGATGGTTGTTAGCACAAAAATGATGCGCACAGACAATTTCTCAGCAGACTCGTGCAGTTCAAAGATCCTGATTCAGGAAGCAGCTAAGTGGCATTTCTGTAAAAAACAAGCTGCATCCACTGCTGCTGGATTTAAAAATTTCTGTAGGAACAACAAAAGGCCTTGATAAAGCCAAGAAATTGTGTTATTCTTATTTTCACCACCACAATAAACACAGACTGGAATTTCATTGGATGAACAACTACAATAATGAACTCAACTCCCCCTCCAGGCTTCCCTGGTTCATTATAGTGTTTATTTCTAGTCATTCACCATTTCAAAAGCAAAAAAAACATATTTATTTTTAAGATTTAAAGGGGCCATACCATGATTTTCTTAAGCCTTTCAGAGTAAACTACATCCATATATATGGTCATATATTACCTTTGGAACACTAAAAAACAGATTATTTACGATATACTAGTTATTTTTGTCGACTCTTTTTATACCCGGAAGTAAAACGACTCGATCTCTGAGGCACCGCCTTTTGTTCTTGGTCGGTCCTGCCCAGTTCACGACGTCATCCTAGAGTCGGCCTAAGCGTGCCAGTGTGTGTCCATGAATGCAAAACAAACAACATCTGAACTTTTTGCAAAGATGGATGTGCATTTTGGGCATATAAAATGAAAGCGTTTTACAGATCACTGCTAGCTCCACAGAGAAAGTGTGTGCGTTAGCCTGGGGGGGGGGTGCTGGCAACGCACACTCTTACTGAAAGGGGCTGACCTCAGTCTATGACATCAGATCGTGAGAACCCGGTCGTTTTCGTCTGTATGTAGTTATGTGGCCTTGCAGCAGACTGGCAATCTGCCCAGGGTACCTCACCTTCACCCATCGGTAGCTGGGATAGGCTCCAGCAGCCCAGTGACCCTAAAGGGGGATTATTCAGGTTTGAAAGATGAATGGAGATCAGACACACAGCAAGAAATTTAGCTAAAAACTTAACAAAATTGTGGATGATCTCCTTTAACAGCCCATTTCATGCTATTCACTGGTAATTTGTGGACACAGATTTTTTCTTCTCTCAATAGCTCAAAGGAGCTTTTAGAATGATAGATTAGTTTTAAATTAACATGTTTGCTGTACTTAAACTTTCCAGTTACAAATGACGCATCAACCATGGAATTATAGGGTTAATCCCTGTAAATCACGCCACCAGTCATTTTTCCACATTACTTGTGGGAGCTTTCACAGTCAAGACAGCTGCACAAACCTTGATCACGGACATCAAGATAACCCGACAGGAATCAGGAGTGATAAAGTGATGCCAATGACTCTTGGAGCTCAGATTGTCTTGTGCCATGAATGGAAGCTGCACTCCTGTGTCAGTCAATGGTGAGGAGGTGATAGTAGTACCTACAATCTTTCCTCGAGTGGGAATACTTTTTTTTTTCATGCTCTTCAAGATAGTTTGTTTTGGTCTTGATCAATAACTTCACCATTTTCAAATCAAATTGAACATTATTTACAAACTACTTTCAATACTAGAGGGATGCAAAATGCTTTACAGAGTTTACACATCTTTCAACTTACAAAAAAAAAAAAAAGCGTAACAATCATTTTTACCTAAAAAAAAAGAAAAAATCATAAAACCAATGCAATGCTCTCATCCCTCCTGATCCCCTGCATCCAACAAAATTAAACACAAACATATATGAAATAGGAATACAAATCTGGCTTTACACTGATGTGACTAAATTATATTATGGAGATCTGTCTACACCAGCAACCACCTCACTCATGATCAAATAGGACATCATCACAGGATCCTCCTAATCAAAGCAAGCAGCCGGACCTGGGAGATGCCTCTGCAACGCCTCCTTCTATGAGAAGGGCCAGTCGCTGTGCTGGGGGGATCCCATGGAGAAAAACACTGAGAGTCGTCATGCTGGAGAATCTCTTCTGTAGCCTATGAGCATCTTGATCTTCAGCCTGGCTTTGTTTGATCTTGTGATCGCCCTTTGTGGGTAGTTGCCACAATCACAAACATCTGTGGTTTGCTGTTAGTTTTGGATAAGTATACATTCAAATAGCTTTTGTTTGAACATTTTTAACTTTTTGTTTGTTTTCAATTTTGCTTCAAAGTTTTGTTTCTCTCGTCCAGGTTTGGATTCTCCCCACACCCTGACCAATCTTACCCTTGAGCAAGGGGCAAAATTACAGGGAGCAAGGAGAGGGGCAACAGCCCTCCCAGCAAAAAGCTTTGCCCCACACTTGCTCCCCAAGTTTGAGCCAATATTAGTCTCATAATTGACAAAATATGAAATAATCAATACAAGCTTATTTAAGCATTGCAAAAATAACAAAAGCAATATTTTAAATGAAATAAAAACAATAATAATTAAAGAAAACTGTTAGAAATACTTATTTTTGATCCTTTCCTTTCTAATGGCCCTCCTATCTGCCCCCACCCAAAACCCCATATAAAAAGTTCTAACTCCACCCCTGCCACGAGCTCTTCAATGCATTGAGCAATCCAAAGAGTAAATTCAAGCTTAGCATGCACCAAAGGATCAGGGCCTGTTTGTCTGTGTATTCTGCGGTCACTATTCCATTATTTGGCTGGAGCTTCTGTAGGGTTCCTGAAAGGGTCCAGACTCCTCATTTTATGGCCTGGGGGGGAGGCCATAGAGCAACAATAGCTTTCTCACCCTCTACACAATTCTCTGCTTCATCTACTATTTCATAGTGCTGACATCCTAAAAAAGGTTGGCTCGTTTAGTATTTCAAATGCAATCCTTTGACCCTGTGTGTTTGCATAAAACGGATTATTAACTTCTAAGTGGTTAAAATGTCTCTCCAGCTGAACAGGAGCCTTGAGCAACAGGGGAACACTCCAGGCAGAGGGAAACCAATCATCCCGTCAAAATGATCCTGGGTTTGATTGTTGTGTTTTTTATTTGTTGGTTATACCCTACATAGTGGTGGTGGTTGTAGCTCCAGAGCTGTGTATCTGTCCATTGGTTGCCACCTCGTCCACGTATAGACCAGCCGTCTAGACAACCCTATCATCTGTTTAATTATTAAAAGGTGGGAATAATAAAAGGATGTGCACATTATCTCTGAATCCATCAGATCTGGGACTGCGTACTGAAAGGTGTCACATGGGTGCCACATACCTAAAAGCCCCACACTGCAAATTTGGACACTTGCAAAGATTTAAAACCTTGTTTTTAGACATTCATTTTTTTAAACCAGGTTTCAAGTTGTTTTAAATTATCTTAAAATTCGATGTTCTACACTTTTCCAATCATTTCTTAAAAATCAGCACAGTTGAGAATCTGTTGTCTCATTAAAAACAAGGATCTAGAAAAGAAGAAATTACTATGAGTCTTTTTGCTCTATACGCTTGACAGTAGAAAAGCTTATAACAGGACTCAAAAAACGGAAATTTTTGGTTCAATTTAAAAGACGTTATTTTAAGTTCACCAAATGTTAACAAGTTAGACTGGACTTCATTGTTTTGGAAGCAACAATTTCTAATCTTGTTTTAGGAATAAGTGTAAGTTTTAGATTTTATGAGGATTAAGATAGACCAACTTGTGCAAAAATTGTATTTTCATTTCATTCATATTTTATTCTAAAATGAGTCGTTTCCACTTATTACAATAGTTTTTGTTACAAACCAAAATGAACCATAATTAAGTTAATAAAAACTCAAAATTCAAACAATTTTTCTCAGAACTAGCACAAAATACTTATTATTGGGCTGTATAACATTCTCTTTAAGTAATTCAACCTAACATTTAGCTTTTATAGCTTTTTTTAAAAGAAAATTTTGAATGCTTGTGTGGAACTCCTTGCTTCTAGTTTTTGATATCTTATAAGATTTCTTGTTAAGTAAAACTGACTTGGCTTATGACAGATAATTTTACTACTTTTAGTGATTTTCTTCTTAAGAATGGTGTTCTTTACTATTTAAAGCTACCTCTTTTTGCAGTGAGCCCCTGCATTCATGTGACAAAGGGATCTGAAACTCAGCAAGGCAGCACATAAAAATGTCAAACAAGGTGTTCACCATGGTAAACTTCATCAGTGCAACGCCTTGTAGTGTTCCTGAAAGAGCTTAAGGTCACAAGGACACCAGGTCAGAGAACCCGCAGTGCAGATTTTCATTGATGCAAGAGCTTTAAAGGAAGGTTTGTTGGCATTTGCCAGTACCTGAGTGGCACTTCAGCAGCCGGAAAACAGTTTTTAGAGAGCAAAAGACTGACTCAATTGGTTGTTGACCGAGTGTTATTTTTAAAAGAACTGAGAATGAACATCCAAAAGGTCAGAGTTCGTCAGACATCTGCAATGATTCCTTAGACTAAAAAGTCGGCTGCAAGATTGACTTTCAAAAAGAGTGTTTTTTTTCTTATCTCTTCTTAAAACTATTATATTTAATCTATTTTCAGATTGTGCTATATGGCTAGAAGCTCTTATTTTTCTGCATCTGTTTCTTTCAGTGAGAATATTCAATGAGGCAGTTTTCATTCCTGTGATTTATTTGAGCTAAGCCAACTGTTACCCTCTGTGTGTGTGTTTGTTGATGTTTAGATACCTATGGGTATCTTAGGAACTCCACAAAGAGAGACAGCTTTAAACAAACAGAAAAAAAAAACTTTTTTGTGACAACAAGGAGGTGGTGGTAATTTTCCATTTGTATGCATTTTTAACAAGACTATAGGCAGCCAGACTGTGGAGATAAACAGTGAGAAGGCGAAACCTCATTTGTTCCTAAACTAAATCAAGTGTGCCTGGGTTTATATGCTGTGGGAAGATAAGTCTTTTTAGGATGTTAGATACTGAACAATGTCAGGGTGTCTTCTACTTCAATATGTAGGATATAATTACACTATATCATAGATACAGTACAGCCGAGTAGTCACATCTTTTTGTTTACCTCATACTAGACAGACGGGGAGTTTTTCTTTGAATGTAAAACACTGAACTTAGGTCAGCAGAGACCAGTTGCAACAAGTACCTGCAGCAGAACGAAATGACTCTTGTTGCAAACTATACAACTGTTTTTGAATACAAAGCAAAAAAAAAAAAAAAAACCTAACAATGTACAAACCATTGACTGTATATAGAGAACTGGATTGAGCAAGTGTGACGTCACTCATAGAAAATGACATGTTTTCGGTTCTAACCAAATAAAGTTGATTCAGTTGCCATTTTATTTATATGTCCGTCACCACGTTGGAACCAGGGGTCCTCAGTAAGCTGTGATTGGTCCGTGTCGGTCTGAAGCTGCGTTACAGCAAACGCAATTCGTGCGGTGGAGGCGGCCAGTTTCAATGTTAAGTCAATAGTACAGACACAATCTGAGGTCCTGCAGGGCGATTTGAGCAGCTGACACGGCGCAAAGGGCTGGAAATCGTGAGAATGGAGCAGCGCAATGCAAATTAAGCAGCAGACCAGAGTAATCATTGATTTGTGCGTAACTTTAGGTTCGTGCGTAATTTTGGATATGTGCGTATGTAATTCTTGACTTGTAACTCATACAATACATTTTGTGTACAAAGTACAAAAATTATCAAATTCAAAAATTACAAAATACAATTTACACATGCACAGCAGCTTGAAACTAACCAAACGCACAAATCTTTAAAAATGATGCACGAATCGCTTGTTTCGCACACACAAAACCATATTTTAAGTAATACATGTGTAAATTGTATGCATTGTATGAGTTACAAAGTCAAGAATTACGCACACCCAAATCGGAGTGATACTCATTTCTCTCCATACTAGTGCGAGCATCACAGTCTTCAACACAACCGTTCTCCCATAACTGTTCCAGACATTTGCGGTTTAATCAACACACAGAGCTTCTTAAAAACAATTTACATTAAAACACAGCTGATAACTAAGTATTTTAAATGTTAAAATTATGTTAAAATGATTTTAAACTGTTCGCAATCAATCCAGCGTTCCGCACGCCACCCCGTCCCGGAGGATTAAGGCTTGTGACAGCATAAACAATCCTGGGAGAAAATTATCTTTAAAATGCTACAGAGGCTAAACAGAATCAGAGTTGCATTGCTGGTGACAGTTTATGGAACCTTACGTTTTTGGACCTGGCGGGCTGCATTCCCGAGCGGGCTCACCAAAGCGAGTTTGACGGGCCTGCCACACGCTGCACGACACTGGCGTTCGTAGGAAGAGCGGCTGCGCCTTCATTGCGTTGCTAAATACCGTCTCACATCTTTGCCCACACACCTGGTGCAAAGCCATTTTCTGGGTCCTAGTGCCCTAACGATTACAACTCCTAGTTACACACGCGTACACTTTTTCGTCATCAACAGACCCCCGGGTTCGAATTCCACATTCAGCTTTGGTAGTTTGCTGAATCTTTTCGCTTTTTTCTCTAAATTACTTCAGACACATTACTATAAATATTAATCAAAAACTTCTGGGTAATTCTCTAGATTTTAAACGTCATTAGAATGTTTTTTTTAATAAGCGTACATTTTTTTGCGTGAACACAAATAAATCTAGTCTATGAATCCCTTGGTTTATTATTTGTTGTTGTTTCAGGATATAAAAGATGATCATAGGATTTAAAAAAAAATCTTATATTCTCTGTCTAATGAAATGCAAATATGTATTAAAAAGATTAGCCACTGCAGGATTTGAACTTAGTTACTTTCAGCACCAGTGGCTTACTGGCACACAACAAACCACCGGCAGTACAAGAGTGAGCGTTTACAATGAGAATTTGTTTTTTTTTGCAAACAGAATCTTTCTCTTTTTTTTGTAAGTAGATGGTTTATTTTCATTTATTTTTGATGGCCCACAATCTACCTTCATGTGAGTACCTGTGATGAAGAGGCTGAGACCTTTGGATCCATTTGCAAACGGTTTAATGACTCAGAGCAAGAGCAACACATAAACGTAGTCAAAATCCAGGCAGGGGTCAAAATCACAAAGACAATGCAGAATAACGAGGAGACAATACATGACCCCTGCTCAGACTGAAAGTAGAACTAACAAGACTTCACACAGGTAGGAAGACTGGATGAGGTTTAAATGTGCATTGATAATGATGGTGATGATAAACAGCTGTGCAGGAAGGTGGTGGCTGATGGGAGTTGTACTGAGGAAACTGAGGAGTCAGTACTCTGGCGAGAGCTCCCTCTGGCGGTTGGAGGTGGAAGCTGTGGACTGAACTGTAACAGCACCTCTGCTCTGAATGATCTCAAATGTGATCACCTGTGTTTTTGTAGGGATCTTCAAAATAAATAAACCTGATCTCGAAACATCATCCTTCTCTTCCATGCATTGTAAATGGGATGGGCACAGACACCGCTCCATGTAGCAATCAGGCAAAAACATTAGCTGGTAGCTCCTCCCACACCCAGCCGGGGCAGCAAGCTTCAGGAACACATTTTTTGCCAAGCAGAGAGCACAGAACTCGGCAACTGGAGAAAGAGAGGCGCGCAAATCGCGTTCACAAGTCTACATTTCTATGGCAACCACTCTCTCCCAGGAGTGAACATGTTAGAAGGCCACACCCCTTTCTGCTGAAAGCGCTGAGAATCTGTCAATCAAACATTTTAAACGTTCAACACCCACTTTTATTGAGGCATCTGAATGGTCATTATATAATGTCACTTTCACTACAAAAAAAAAATTTCATTAAAAAAATTGGATTGCAAGAGGCTGCACGGTGGCGCAGTGGTTAGCGCTCCTGCCTCACAGCAAGAAGGTTCCCGGTTCAAGTCCTGGCTGGGGGACCTTTCTGTGTGGAGTTTGCATGTTCTCCCCGTGCATGTGTGGGTTTTCTCCAGGAACTCCGGCTTCCTCCCACCATCCAAAAACATGCTTCACAGGTTAATTGGTTACTCTAAATTGTCCCTAGGTGTGAGTGTGCATGGGTGTGCATGGGTGTGTGTTTGTGGCCCCTGCGACAGACTGGCGACCAGTCCAGGGGTGTACCCTGCCTTCGCCCATGAGTAGCCGGGTTAGGCTCCGGCAACCCCGTGACCCCGAAAGGGATAAAGCGGATTGGAAAATGAATGAATGGATTGCAAGAATACGTTAAAAAAAGGTAACAGAGCAAGAATGGTTAGAATGGAATGCTGTATGACTGCATAATAGCTGTTTATTTCTCTATAGAAGTCAATGGGATTTTGGCTTCTTGTGACCAACAGCTACTTCCTATTCAAACACTAGGGGGGAGGGGGTGTCATTGATTCCAGTTCTCTATATACAGTCAGTAACAAGTAACTGGATTGACAAGTAAGAAAAATATGTCTGGCTGCAAAAAACAAAATAAAATATCTTTCCTTGAATGGCTCACAGCAAAAACTAAACTGATTCGCATGGATTATCGCATCACTGAACAAGCAGAAAAACAGAAAAAAAAATTAAAATAAATGCGATGATAAAAAAAAACCTTGATGCGTTTCATATTAATTTTCACAGATCATTCAGTGTCAATTATGTTTAGCTCTAAAAAGGGCTTCTGTTTATTATTTTGTTATTTACTATTATGCAGTAACACTGTCAGATTAACAGCAGGATTCACTGTTGAACACAGTGTTTGCTCCACTTTGATTCCATAATCAAGTGTGTAAAGCTTTTATTTTGAAGACATTATAGACTTTCTTTTCTGGGTAAAGTGTAATTGTGTTGTTGTGATAATAGTTTTGCTGTTTCCTTCTGACACCTCTTTTCCCACGTTCACTGCTGATCCAGTACATTTAAATCTGCCCATATGAAGTGTTTCCAACCCTTTTCTGCACCCTGTAGTAGCAGTGATTGTTGTGTGAGTCCAGATTTGTAAAGATGTCCTCTGAGTTGTTGAGCAGATTATCTGTCTATGTTCAAACAAGATGTTTCTTCAGTCCGGTATGCAGGCTGGTCAGGAGTACAATAATTGTACTAATCTAATCCCAGATTTGGCGTACTTCTTAAGCTTCCACATTTACGCAAAGGGTATTTTACACTTCATCTGCAAACAGGATTACACAATGGTGTGCTCTAATCCTGCAGCCCTGTTTCTGTCCTTCTCTGAGCCAATTTGAGAACTCCTTACTCATCCATCAGTCAGGTCTACTGCCAAGCTTTTAATCTCAGCGGGGGTTGGTTTGAAATGAACAGGCAGGTGCTGAGATGTGTCACAGTGCCATGCCATCGTCATTAACGTCTCTGAGATCCAACCCTGCTTGCCTTCATACAGTCACATTTGTCAGAGTTGAGGCAATGATGACGTGTTTGCGATCCAGTTAACGACGATCACTTGCCCCCCGCAGTTGTTCCTGGTGCACTTCACAGGTTTTAATGAATGTGAACAGGGAGGGCTCCTGAGGGACTTGCCGGTGCTGCGGAGTGATAATGAAAAGGGCGGGCACTTTGGTGCGACTCATCGAAGGTACAGCTTTGCTCATAATTCATCCGTCAGAGACCCAGTCAGGATGTTTGCTCAACACACAGAGTGAGCACACACAGCTGAGCATATTGACTCTGAACCTGAAGATGAGAGGCCGGCCAACACCTGCATGGGATTCTGGGAATGTCACCATTTGGGAGGAATACATCCACGTTGGAATTGTGGTGGCAAACAGCTTGGTTCTGTTAATCACCTCTTCAGTGGGGATAGCTTCAAACTGGTTTGTCATCCTGGCAGTGTTCCATCAGAAGTCTTTGCAAACGTCTGTGAATGCACTGGTGGTGAACCTGGCAGTCATAGACTTCCTGCGCTGCACAGTCGACTGCCCATTTCTGCTAACCATCATCATCACTGTGCATCAGGGAGGGCATGTGGATGGTCGGGTCTGTGACACGCAGATGGCCTCTTTCTACTTCAGCAGCTGTCTCCAGTTGTTGACACTGGCCTGCATCAGCGGAGAGAGATACCAGGCGGTGGCACAGCCCTTCAAAGAAAGTCAGCGTAAAAGAAGGCTCGCAGTGCTCATCCCGCTCGCATGGACATCAGCTGCTCTGGTGGCTGTTTTGTGTTTGAAATATCTGAAAAACTCCCCCGTCTATGTGAGATGCACCGGTCCACGGAGGGGACCGTCCTCCCCCTACGATACCGTTGCACTGTACATGCTGCTCCCTCTGTGGGCTGCTTGCTTTGCTGTTATTATTGGATTCTACACTCGCATATTTGCCCTTTTGAGATCACACAACCGCAAAATATTTGATGAAGGTACCTCAGCTGTGAAAAGAGACCCAACTGAAGGCAACCAGAGGAAACCGGATATGGAAAATGCTCATAAGATGTCAGAGCAAAAGCAAATCCTGAGCATACGTGTTGCTCCAACACAGACGGAGCCAAATCCATTACAGGAAAACTCCCTGCTGACCTCTGGAGAAGCTCTGCGATGTGTCTCAGTCGGCTCTGAGAAGAAAACAGAATTTAAAAATACACTGGAGATGAGTCAGCCCTTCACAGAGCAGGCTGTGGAGAAACATTTAAAAACACAGCAATGGAGAGAGTGTTCCATGAAAACGGAAGCAAGGGCATCAAATCAAGATTCGGTTGTTGATAGGGAGAGCGTGAGGATGTCTGGGGTATCAAGCGGAGAGAAAAAGTCCAGAGAACAGCTGGAAACTGTCAAAAAAACCACAGAAACGAGCCCCAAGGCACCGTTTCAGGATCCTGAAAATATTTCTGTCCTACAGACTGATCTGACACAACCTAATAACAGAAAAGAGGAAGACGCAGCAGCTGTTTCAGCAGTACATCAGGTGTCCCTACAACCTGCAGTCATTGAGGCTGCAGAGATGAAAGGAGCTGTTTGCATGATGCCGTCAAAAGCAGGTAAAGAGAGAGCAAGGAAGAAGAAGGAGAGTAGAATGGCCAAGCGCGCTGGCTACATAATTATAACATTTCTCTTGTTCTGGCTGCCCCTGATCATCACCATCCTGGTGAATTGTCTCATTCACAAAAACAAGAACACACAGGTGAGTGCATGGATCAATTCCCTTCCTACATCATGTTGGGAGGTTTAATTTCCAAACAGGCTGCTGTTATAAGACTTTTTCTGTTGTTTTCAGATGTTGATCGCTCAGGACTTGGATGTCCTGTCGGTGTCGGTCACCTGCATCACGTCCGTGAGCAACCCGATGATATACGCCGCGGTGAACCCTCAGTTTCGCTCAGAGTTTTCCAAGCTAAAGACTTGGGTTAAATCCAAATTCAATTGAGCCTGTTTAATGTTTTTTTATGTTTACTCAGTAAAACTCAATAAGATCTAATCTGCTCCCTACTTGTTAAAGTTGGAGTCCTTCTTTGGATGTAAGAGACCTATTATTTTACACACCACTGTGCTATGTTAGGTTTTACGCAGGCTGACTTTTCATAATTTGCTGAGCGCTGCAGAGCGGAGGAGGCGCTCGCTGTGAGGAGCTGCCCAGACCAGTGCAATCATCTCAGCAGGGAGATGCTGTGAAGCTCTCTGTCAAACAATTGCTGGGGCCAGCGCGCCTGCCTCCAGAGACCCTGCTGTCAGCTCCCACCTCCAGGTCAGTCAGGTCCTCGCATGTTTCGTGGCAGCACCTCCTCATTATTCAATCCTCCTATAAGTAACGCTATTTGAGCTATCAGGATAAAGAAAATCGCTCTAACTGTATATTACATAAAAAAGAAGACATGGGCAATTAAATGATTGCTTCAGTAGAGCTAGACTTTTTATTCTATCACTGCACCAAACGCACGTGTGATCATTTGTCCCTTTTGGTACCCCTCACATACGCAGGCCAGACAAAAGGCACACCTTTATTGAAAGTGTTGCAGGATGTACATTAGAACACCTCTTGGGTTTTCCCTCCATTTTTTTCTCAACCGACAAACCTTCACTGAGAAGAAGAGACATATTTTTAATGAAACAGAATTCTGCAATGACAGCATGCAAATCCCTAATTCAACCAGATAACAGACAGAAATAGTTTGCCAACGACCGTTGAGCTAAAGCTAGAAATAAGAGCTGACTTCGAATGCATTGGTAAAGTTCTAACAGAAATATTTACAATATGAAAAATATACAAAATGACCTTTATCTTTAACACAACAAAATGTACCAAGTCTTTGTCTATGAACACTAATTTATGAGGAAGTAAATAGAATCAATGATCAACACTCTTCCATAAGGTTTTCCAGGTAAATACTACAGTATGTGTCCACATCAGGGTATTCGTTTTGCCGAGAACATTCACTTCTGCTTCTACCTTGTGCCCTAACTAAATAAATACCTTGTATAGTCTTAATATTAATTGTTGGCTAACAGTTGTCACAAAGGTCCAAAATGTCAAATGTGTAAGCCGACACAGATTCAGTCGTTCGACTCTCACTTCACAAACAGATCAGGATGCGCGGTAGTTCTTACTCTCCATCCAAGTGATGACATTAACCAGATAATTAGTCAATTGATGAATATTCACAAGAGTTACCCATCCCAGTAGATTTTTTTGTATTTACAATAGTTAAAGGAGAATGAGTGCATGAGAAGAATTCAGGGGTTTTCAAAACAATCAGTATGAATGAATGGTAAGTGAGTGAAGCAGACTGATTTCATACAGACAAAGATGGACTTCAGGTGAGGAATACATGTGCTTTGTCATTAGAGGTAAACGACCTCTGCATGTCCACCTTTGAGTCAGACAACAATTACAACGACATTACATTTTCAAAAATAAAGTTTTTTTCTCCGTATATTTAGGCAAGAACAACGCATTCTACTCTTCCTTGTTCTTCTGTGCTTAATGACGCATGATCTGCTGATTCACTTCTACCTCCAAAGCAGCTGTCCCCTTGTTTTTTGTTTTGTTTTTTTTAATACCATGCAGAGTTTGACATCAGATGAGATCACTACTTCAAAGGAAACTCCAACCTCTGTTAATCCCTCTTGATTATGGCAGGTTGATGCTCGGTGGTCCCTCTCCTTAGCATGTGGTGCTTTTTTTTTCTGAGACCAGTCAGCTGATCTGATCAAGATAGGCAAGACATCTACAAGGCAGATACTCGAACAATGTTGCTCTGAGAGTAGGCTGTGGTGGTGGCGGAGCTGTCCTCGTCTGATGAGGTCACCGGCGGCGCAGATAGGCTGACCATGGAGGGACTGATGTAAGGTTCGTTGCATTTCAAGGGCACGGTCTCATCCAGTTTGGCATTCAGGCTGGAGCGGCTGCAAAGGGAAATAAGAGTGAAGGAAGCAGCCAGGTCTGACCTTGCAAATATATAACACGAAGCTTATGTCCCATGGAGTCTTAAATAAATGCACCCATTCTTACACAGTTCTCGTTGCAGAATCAAACACTCTAAACAATGGGTTTTATAAAAGGGCTGTTTTGTTAAAAAAAAAAAAAAAGAAAAAGAAAGAAAAAAGAAAAACTATGATATATTCTATTTTAAGAAATTTAAAAAAAATGTAGGAGCAGGTTGTTTAAAAATAGACATAAGAATCGGGATTACATCACCTCTGTCATTGCTACTGTAAATGCTTGAGATTAGAGGAGCCTTGAGAAAAATAAAATCTTTTTCCTATTTTTGCCTGCTGTAGGATTTTATCGGCTCAGGAAGTAGATGCCTGTGGTCTTAAGCTTCATAACGTGATTGGGAGATCACTGGATAGTATATCAGTTGTTACAAAAACATGTTTTTTTCAAAGGACAAGAGTTCATCTTGAAGACTTTGGATCACTGAAGGATCCCAAGAATAGAAGTAAACTTTAAAATGTTTCCTTTTCTCTAGATCCTTTTGTTAGGTAACCAATTGTGAAATAAAATTGGTTTTATACTTTTTTTTTTTACACACAGAGAGATAGTAATTCACACATTTTTGCTAAATTAAGAATAACTTTCCTTTTCCTGCTATCTATTTATCTTCTGTTCCTGCTTTGTCCTGAGCAGGGCCACTGGGCTTGCTGGAGCCTTTCCCAGTCACTGTAGGTCAAAGGTGGGGTACACACTGGACACTTTAACACCCTATGGCAGGGCCACACACTCACCAACACACACGCACAACTAGCAAACAATTTAAAGTCGTCAAGCAACCTATAACCATGATTTTGGACTGTGGGAGAAAGCCAAAGAAAACTCACAGATGCACCAAAACAACTGTTCAAACAGTGCTGACCCCCACACCACTAAAAATCCTGTATGTTCCAAGTTACTGTATCTTCCCGAGTAACTGTAAGTTACATTAGAGTAAAAATCGCACCCCTGGCCAAACTATGCGAAAAAAAGTGACTTATACTTCAAAAATTACGGCACTGAGTTGCATTATGCAGTCATGTCACACTTAATGATCATTTTCTTTAAACATGTATACATTTTTTTTGTATATATATATCATGAGCAAAAAAGCATGAAAGTGGCTGCAAACTGAAAATCACAGGAAATCTGTCATTTTGTTTTCTCCTCATGGGTCCAGCTCGCTTTATCTAATCTTGAAGGCCTACAGGTTTCACTGTCTGCATGTGTTTATTTAATGTGTGTCAAGAGAAGCAGAGATAAGGCAGAAAACCTGGCAGACTACCTGTTGGCCAGTGGCCTCTCTCTTATCTGTATGGTGCTGAGCTCCTGGTTGTTTGTGCTGGGCAGGCTAAAGCTGCTCTTCTTCCTGTGGCGCCGGGAGCAGCACGAGCTGAGGCCGTGCGGAGACGAGGACAGCGAGGAGGAACGAGAGCCCGCCTTGTTCACCACAGAGATCTCCATGCAGTTGGCCTGGAACGTCTGCTCGTCCACAAACTCGTGATTCTGAAACGCAGTGGAGATTTGGATTCAGCTCCAAAAGTGCTTTTAATAGTCAGAAGGAAGAGCACTTGTATCATTCAAAGGACAATTTACAAAAGGAGACAAATCATAAAAGGAGACCCATAAAAATGATATAGCCGTTATGCTCGTGAATTACTTTTTAACATCGGCCATCAGCTTTGCTAAATGAGTAAAGATGTTTCACCCTGAAGATGAAGCAGCCTGATCCAAATCTGTGACAAAATTGTTTGATAATTGGAAAATTAATCATCGAGGGAATACAACTATATTTGCCCAGATGTCAATATTAAGAGCCATCTGTGAGAACACAACTGTTATTCATGAGACAAGGGAGAGGAATGTGAAGGTCAGGTTTCGAGTTTGATTCAAAGGCGTGCCAGCAGGTGGCAGAGCGACACCACTAAGGGCCCCGGTGAAAAGCTTTGAATTGAGTCTCTGTTCTTCATCCTGTCTTTTCTGCTCTTCTATCTATAATGCACACCGTGACAGGCTTGATGTAAACATTTGTGCCCGAGTGCTATGTAATCTTTATTCGCTTTTTTTCCAAGCCATTCGCCAGAGGTACGAGCAACCACACTGATTTACTTCACATTTAAGTCATGTGCCCACACAGAGGGTTCGGAGCTGCTGCTGTCAAAAATGAAAAAGGGCACATCACAGCAAAGCATCAAAGAGGCTCTTACCTCTGTAAATTATGAATAATGTAAATGTATTCAGCTGGTTTGTTTGGGAGAAATAATGTAACTGGCAGGCAGAGTCATGTTATCTTTAGCATGTCGGTGGCAAGGGGACTCGTGATTTCCCAGTCGCGTTTACAGCTATTTTTAACTCACGCTGCTATGAAATAGATTCTACAGTTTGAGCATGGATGAAAAAAAAATCACTTTGCTTCTATTTGTAACTCACGGTTACAGGTTTGTGCAACTGATGATGCAGCGCAGACTGCAGGAGTGATGCAATTATCTATGTAGGGATTCTTTTTTTAATTTTCATCTGCGCCTCAGAGAAAATGCAAAAAGCAGCGGGGAGGGGAGAAAGAGTAAGGATGCTTTACCGTGGTTTTTTCCAAGCAATGCAGCAGGTGATGATGCTGGCTCTCAAATGGAGGGCTTGCAGCCTTCCCCACCAGAGCTTGTCCCGCCTCCTTGGAGGCCTTGAAAGACACAAAGTTAAAACAGACAAAGACAAGAACAAAGCAGCAGTGTGGTTGAACAGATTCAGACTCGTGGAAAAAAAGAAAACAATCTCAAGCAACAGCTAGTAGCTGGGTGATGTGGTGGAGAGTAGCAAAGCTCTGAGTTGAAATGCTGATCTGTAGCACAGCAGCCAATCTACTGAACCTAGTGAGATGGGGATGTTTAAAAGATGCATGGAGGCTGTGGCTGACTGCATGTTTGACTGGTAGAAGTTTACTGTTTTGATGAAAGGGGGAACAAAAGGAAAGAAAGTATTCGAATCAAGCTGAGTTCCTCTCAGTGCAACAGCAGGGGCACACCTGGACAGAATTCAAATAAGATTGGACCAAACACGGACGGAAACGACACAACACACCCCAACATATACATTGAAGCTCTGCACGGCTCTTGGATGGAGTGGATCTAGTTTTAGTCTGCACTACAGCCCGGATGCTCTAGAAAACCACACACAGAACACAGAGCAGATCAAACACAGAGTTTAGAGGAGATGCAGGCTGAGCAGACAGCCTCCGTGGGCGACCTACTCTCCAGAAAGTTCCTTTGTTCCCCTCCAAACCCTGTTGGACAGACATGCAGAGCTTGGGCATGAGTCAGTGTGACTGTAATAGTTGTGTTCCACCAGAAGGCAAGTGTGCCGTCCTGGCTCTCCTGCTGTATGGACAGAGAGTGTGTCGATGCTGCAGCTGAGAGGTATGATGTAGGAGGACGATCACACTGAACTGGAAGCACTGGAATGACAGCAGCCCCTGCATCGTCAAACTCGCCCGCCCCATCCCGCCTCCCGTGGTGGCATGGTCCCCCGAGCAGTGCGGCATGCAAGCATCGGCGAGGCCCAGGTCAGTTTGCAAACCCCCCCACCCATCCCAAGCTGCTGCTCAGCCCCGTTACCTCCTCCAGTGAGTCGATCAGGAGCCCATTTTGTTTGTAGCGCATATAGGCATTAGTGCCTCGAATCTTCGCTGCACGGATTCTAGCGAGGCGAGTTTTCTGTTTGAACAAACAGACCTCTGTTTTAGCCGCTGACGCTTTGACTTTCCTCACACTAATTGGCTCTCTCTGGTAGCCACAGCATTCATGAGAAAGGAGCTATGTTTAAATCTACAAATGAGTTAAAAAAAAAAAAAAAAAGGTCTTGGCAAACAGTTTTTGAAAAAAGTGGTGTAAAAAAAGGCACATTTTGCAGTTGAAAAGCTGCTGACATAATTCTATGAAGATCAGGTTTTTTTTCTCCCGCTGAAAGATTTTCAAGCAAGTTTGAGCCCACACAGTACACACAGACACACAAAGACAATAAAGGATTAATATTAAAGTTGTTTTGCTCTGTCACCCTGAACGGCATGGATAAGAACAGGGACACGGGGGAAAAAAGGGTAAAGACAAGCAAAATGAAGATAGAGGAGGAGGGGGTCAGTACCCTCTGAGCTCGCCGCTTTTCCGCCCGCTGGCTCTGGTGGTAGATTCGGCTGAAGTTTGACACAATGACAGGAACAGGCAGGGCGATGACCAGCACCCCGCTCAGAGAGCATATGGACCCAAACACCTTCCCCACAATTGTTTTTGGCACCATGTCGCCATACCTGAAAAACAGATAAGAGGAAGCACACTGAGTAAGTAAATGAGCAAAAAAAAAAGAAAAGAAAGAAAGAAGATGCTAGCATGCTAAGTAAGCTGTTGTGCGTTTGGTGCTATTTTTAACCGTCTTGAAATAGTCCCGCCAACCCAGGAACGTTTCACAACTTCAAACAAGAAGTCACACATTTGAAGAGGGCGAGGAATAAATAGGACTTCTCTGAAGATGCCGCTTCTTGGCCTACTTTCTACA
This sequence comes from Adrianichthys oophorus, assembly GCA_036245035.1. Classification (NCBI taxonomy): domain Eukaryota; kingdom Metazoa; phylum Chordata; class Actinopteri; order Beloniformes; family Adrianichthyidae; genus Adrianichthys; species Adrianichthys oophorus. Next base: position 24,745,341 of record BSAI01000030.1, on the reverse strand, counting down.
TTCAATAGGACGTCTCTCGCTTAGAACACCGCTTTGTACATAATTACACACCTGCTGGCAGCGGCTAATGCTTTCACGTCAATGACCAAGTGTACTACACATCCTCTGTGACCTCTCCTAGCCCAGCAGCTTGATATTTAAAAAAAAACGATGCAGGGAGCAGAGATGCTGAACCCTGGAGACATCGGTGAATTTCATGAGCCTTAGCAGCAGCAGAAGCAGCAGCCACCGGTGAGTTTTGGCCTTTCCTTTGCATTAAAAATAGATTCTAGTGTAGAATTCAGAACTAAAACCATAAAGGATATTAAAAAAAAAAAAAAAGACAAAAGCTACTTGGAAATTGCACATAACACTAATCGTCTTGGCACAATCAGGCTGCATTCAAATATAGCAGACATGTCAGACGGGCCCAAGTCATCCCATCACATTAACGAGCCTGTCCTCTGTCAGAAAGTCAGACGTGTTTGTGTGCAAGGTGATGCTGAAGCTCATCCTGACCTCGTTTTTTTTCCTGTGCCACTTGAAAGACAATGCAATCAAGAATACAAAGCCGAGCATTCGGTGGTAGAAAGACCGGAAGCTCGCTGTCATCAAGCATCATTTCACAAGCAGGAAGAAAGCCCACATTTCTCCAAAAATATGATCGAGCAAAAAAAACCTGGATAAATCCCTCCGTGAGTTGGCGATGACCAGCAGTTTACGGGACTGGAGGTTGGTGAGATGAACGATCGAGTCCTAATGCGCAAATGACCCGAGACGACCATTACCTTCTGGGAGTAAGATGGATGCAGGTAGGAAAGGACATCAGCACTGCTCAGTGTCTGTGACAGTGGTGCATCTCTCAAGTGAGGCAGGGTAATATGAATGTATCGCGACACGGGAGGTTGACTGTTTCATAAATGAAGTTGTCTAATGCCCACAGCCGTCTGTTTGACTCATTAGCTTCAGGTTTCGTCGCAGTGGTCCCCGCAGCCCGAGCTTTCACACAGCTTGGGCGGGAAGATGTAAAAGTGGACATTTTAATATCACGCTTGATGAGGCTTCATGTACAACAGTTTGCTTTCGAGCTGACTAATTTTCACACAGATGTCATTAGTATCCCTTTCCATTTACAGGTCACGTCATTTTTCTTGTGTAATCAGAGACAGAGGCTGACAGCAGGTGTCAAATTACAGATGCCGGCGGACAGCGTTTCCTTGCAGGAATGCTACAGGCCACATATGTTTGGGCTTATTTTTTTCCCAGCGTGACGCGTGGTGATGCCATATCGTGTATTTCAGCCCCTCTGAGCGAGCATCATCCTTTGAAAGTGAAACATAGTATGGAGACAGGTGAAAAAGGAAAAAAACCAAGGGAGCAAGTGCACTCAAGAGAGAAGCACTAACAGTGATGGATTGTTCATAAGGGGGAGGCTGAGGTACACAAAGCTGTGCGTGCCGGATGATGGCAGAGTTAGGAATTAACGGCAGCGACAGATTAAAGTAATGCTCCTGTTTTGTTCTTGCCGTTCCTGACTGCCAGGTACCCACGTTTGGTAGATGCCGACACGAGCGAGACACCGAAAGATGGATGGCCAGATCCTTATCCTCACCACAGAGGTGGAAGGGGAATGTCGCTTTGACTGAGTATCCACTCCCCACTTCCACCCACTTGAAACCATCCTGCCTTCTCACCAGTCTCGGAAACAGTGCATTCTGTATGATTGTCCTGCAGCGAGGTGACAGCACAGCAGATGAAGCCACTGAGAGGAGCCAAACTGCAGACGTTGTGGGAGAAATGGCAGACGAAAGGGAATATTTGAATTACGAAAGTGGGGAATCAAAGTCGCCGCCTGGCTGGGATAATAGACCAATCAAACATTCATGAGAGCCTGTATCAACCTGTGTGGCGAGGCTGCTGCCTCTGACCTCCATCATGGGGGGTTGCTCTGAGACACATTTCCGTGCATGACCTCACCGCCTCACAGCAAGCGGCACCCGCGCCTAAAACCAGAGCACTCACATTTATGCCACCACGCCAACAACCGACTATTTCTGCCTGTTTGTGTGTGAAAAAGCACTTAATTTGACATCTATTTAAACCAATCCCACATCCTAAAAAAAACAATCTTGTTCCTTGATTATCTTCCAGAACCCTGCATCTGAAATCTGACTGCCATCTGGTTGGTGGGAAGTGGAGAGAAAAAAGAGAGATATGGATGATTTTGTAGACACGTCATTTGTTTATTTCTCTGCTCCAAGATGAAGTAAGTGGGGTTTTTTTCGACAAAAATGAAATGAGATTTCCTGAAGTAAAATGAGCTTAAACTGTAGATCCTGGCTGTTCACTTCTAATTCGTGCTGCTGGCTGCTGCTCACACAAAAAGTGCTCGTTGTTAGTAAATGCATAGCAAGTTACAGCTACTCCCATTTCGGATAAAAGCGGTTTAAAGCAAGTCCTGCTGTCCCACCACGCACATTCCAGTTGTGATCATTGCGGCAGCTTAGCAATACTGACAAAAGTATTGTGGCTGATCTTTCTGCTGAGAGGGTTTTGTCAGGAGCATTAAAATCCAATCATCCTGTGGCACCTCTGTCATACTTCCAGCTCCCACCTCTCCGGTTTTAATGTGTCACCAACTCACTTCCAGCAGAGGAGACTGTCAAGTGCATCAACAGGAGCAAAGGAAACGGCTATCATGCAGGAGTACAGGGGCCAGCGTAAAATGCATTTCACCAGATACAATTGCCTAATTGAAAATGCAATTTTTCTAAAAGAAAGGAAATGTTTCCTGGTTAGGAGTTCGAAGAACACCACAATGTCTGGCAATATTTCAGTGTCACTTTGTGGAAATTGTAAAGTGAGTGAGGAGAAAAAATCAAATTAAGAGTGACCTCTAAGGAGGAGCTCCGACTTTCTTCACACTGCTGCTCAGATGCTGCTCACATTTGTTTGACTGGTTGCTTAAAAACCCATTCCGATCGTCTTTGGATCTTTTTTCAAAGTGTTCCCAGTCGTCTTTTAACTGATCATGCAGTTTTTAACCAAAATGTAAAAAAAAAAAACGGCTGTTTTCTAGGACATAGTTCCTTCAAAGATAAGAAATTTGCCCTGAAGTTGTTGGCGAGATCATTTGGGCGGAGCAACCGTGCCCCCATTTCCCCTCCTCATTGCTGAGAGCAATCTGTTTACGTGTTCTCCTGCTAGCTTCCAACCCCTCACAACCCCCAATCTAACATTATTAGAGCAGCAAATATGGCGAGCAACATTGGCTGTACAGTTTTGAGCCAGACGCCAGCTTGGGTGAAAAAAAACAAAGACTTAAATGAATCTTTTTGTCTACAAGTGGGTGCATCAGAATGGAGTGGAGCAGGGAGCTTGTGGCCCGTCCATCTTATTTTCAAATGGCTCATTTTGTTTGCTCCTGATTCACAAACATTTGAACAAAGAAATACCCAGAAATGCAATTTGAGCTTAATTTTCTAACTATATGTCTTCCGTCATTGAAAAAAATGCATCAAGAACATGGTAAAAACACACTTTCCATCTGAGTGGATCTTTAACTGATTTAGTGAGCTCCTCATACATGGTAGCAGACTTGGTCTTGAAATGTAACCACCACCTGCTGCACGTCTTTGCTTCTTCTCTTCCCATATCTCTTTACATCACCTGAAACACTAGAACTGGAAAATAATCAAAGATAATGGTTTTTGTATTTGCACGTGTGTGGTTGCTTCACATGTTCATGTGCTTCAAAGATCACAGCAAATCTCAGATGGAAGCAGTCTGATGCAGCGGCACAGACTTTCCTAAAGGCCTACTGTGATCAAAATAATGGTTTCAGTCTTTTTAACATGTTCTTGTGGCATTTTTCTGATGATGGAGGAAATATATTCTGATCATTAAACTTGTCATTGGAAAAAGAGCCTATACATAGAAAGTACACTGGGTGGGCCACAAGCTCACTGCTCCGCTCTGCAACCAGGGGAAGGGGGTGCACAGTTGCTACACGCCGTTGACTGTATATAGAGAACTGGACTGTAACCCCTCCACCCCTCACGAATTCAAATAGGAATTAGCCAAAATCCCTTAGACTTCTATTGAGAAATAAACAGCTATTACTCAGTCATTCTATTTGTCAGAATAACCATTCTTGATCTGGAACCTTTTCTTAATATCTTCTTGCTAATCCTAATCTTTTATCTCAATATTTTTTTTCTTTTTTGCAAGTTATTCAAGTTATAAGCAGACCAATCAGACGCCTCAGTAAAAGCATGAGCCTGTGGAAGGGGTGTGGTCTTTGAACAAGCCATAGAAGCTGTTGTTTCTGTGGTGACAGTAATTGCATTTAAAAATGCTGACTCACAACGACTCGGACCAATCACCTTTGTCTGGCTCCAACATTATGACGTCAGTACCTCTGAAAAATGACGACTTCATTTCGCTGGAGCCGGAGGTGAGGCATTTTCTATGGATGATGTCACACCCTCTCTGTCCAGTTCTCTATATAAAGTCAATGCTCTGTACCAATGGTCCCGCCCACAACTGCGTTGATCTTCATGATTGATCTTCATGCTTTTTAGCTAAATATATCACTATATTGACATATTCACAATTAAAATGACAATTTTTTCTTGTCATGCCTGCACCACTCTAAATCCCTAAATGTAAGGGACCTCTTAGCCAATCCATCATGGTAGAGGCACAAAATCTCACTTTCATCCGTCACTTTGGACCACAACACTTTGATTTTTTTTTCAAGAGAAGCAGTGGAATGGAGCTAGTTTAATTAAAACATGAACTATTTTGATTAATCAGCTGATTAGAATGAAGATGAATTGAGGACCCTGTCCTATCTCATGCACCATTTATGCGTGTTGCTTCACGGCAGTAATTACCAAGAGCCTGGCAAATTTGCTACTCCTGCCTGATATCAAATTTATTTTCATCTGACTACTTTGATTTAGTCTTAACCCTCCTGTGTGTTTTTTTAACACTTTTTTTGTACATAGGTGTAATTTTAGAATTTGTTGAGTCACAGAACTTTATTTTACAAAGCATTTTTCTGATATAAAAAAAAGAAATCATGACAATCGGATTACTTTAAGCATTTCTTTTCTATTTTAGAAAGAATTAAGCGATAAATTCTCCTCTATATTGAGCATCCCCAACCTGTCCTTGATAATTCTGTGAATGCATGGTTTTCCTCTTGACCTTCACCGGCCAACCCACTGCACACGCCTCCCTATCATGCTTCTTGAGGTAATTTTCCAGCTCGCTTTCACAGCTCAGTGGCTTCTGCAGTGAAGACGAGCCCCCACCCTCCATCAAAACCGCCAGACAAAAACCTGTCAAATATTCTGAAAGTTGGATGCGACTGTACATGAAGTTAGAAGCAACAGACAGCAGCTTTAAGAACACAGCGGGAAGTGAAGGATAATGAAAGTAGTGGGAAGTACTTTCTTATGACTAGATGTAGCTGCAGCGGAAGATCAAAGCATGTCAGATTGGACATAACTTTAACAATTTTTATTGTACAAACTTAACAAAGACAGTTTTCTGTCCAGCTAAGGAAAAAGTCTCCTTTTTTTTTACAAGTCATGACAAAGAGCAAATGGAGCATTGCTGCACAACAATCCAATTCCCAGTACCTTCTCCACAAGGCTGAGAGAGCACAGTATTCATCCTTGCTGACAGTTAAATAATAGATGTAGCACAAAAAAAGTAATTTTCCCTCAGAACTCTTTAATGGTATGAACTATGAATTCAGAATTTAAAGGAAATGGATTATATATCCTGTACATGCCGCAGAGGGACACAAACATGAGTGACAAGAAAAATAAGGGGGCTAAATTCTCTGCGGTTGTATGTTTCTGAAGACGGCGAGATTTACAGAGAGCTACAGTCGATGCTGCGAGGATGGTTTTGTCATGCTAAGAGCACTCATAAAAAAATTATTTTGAAAAAATATGAAACATAAAGGCGAGGAAAAAGCATGGAGCCATTCTGACCATTGACTCCGTGCAGAGAAATTCAAGCACAACTGCTGTAAATAAACAAGGATGAATGATTGCAGCTCAATGAGGTAAAACCTCCATTTTTTATTATTACTGTACCAATCTGCTCTTTATCAACAGCGTGTTAAAATATTCAACACATTCTTTATTTATTTGCCCCCACTGTGAAAATACAGTAAGAGACTGCACATAAAAGTCTGTGTAACTCCGGCATCTCTGTCTGGAGGCAGCCTGCAACAATTTTTCAATGCAGTGGTCCAGCTACACTGCAGTGCTGGGAGATGTGCTACCAGATTTCCAGAATCTGAAATGCATTCAAGGAAAATGATCTTTCTTCATGCTCTGCACCACATCCTTAGATCGAGGACAAGAGTTCAACATCCCAAAACAAGGTCTGTCTAGAGGCTGGACACCAAGGACTGATGGGATTAGGAGTATGATAGGATGCTGCTCTGATGCCGTTCCTCAGATATAAATCATTATTAAAAAAAAAAAAAAAAACAGGGTGGGGAATCCCAAAGGCGGAGGGATTAGCCTGCTAGATTTTCACTGCAGGTGATAAGGGAGCGAAGGAGAGGCTGGCACAACTACACAACATAATGGAGAGATGGGAGTGTGGCGATAGGATGGAGCCAGAGGGCCGCTCCGCCCGCTGGAAGGCAGGAGGCTGGAAGAGCAGAGCACTGGAGTATGAGTAAATGAACAATAGCTAAAGGGAAGGACAACAGTGAGATAGGTGAGCTTCACCGTCTGTGGATGAAAACACATGTTTATCCCCCCCGCCCTTTGAAATTTTACAACCTGGTTGACATACAGGAGTGACAGAGTCGCAAAAGAGGATAGGTGGATTTGAAATTTGGCTTTGAGCTCGAGCAAAAAAAAAAAAAGCCACACAGTGCGTGCAAGTTCACGGCAGTGCATAGAAATGAAAAGGAGATGAAGACTTTGTGGAGTGCCACTGTCGATGAAACTTTGATCTCCTAGCTTAGTGCTCACTGAGAAGTCTTAGAACCCACACTGACTCAATAAAGACTGGTGAAATGACTTTCTTCTAGCCATGCAGATACAGATAGACCATATAAAATAATCCTCCATGTATAGTTCTGGCAAAGGCACCTCAGCGCTCAGTCAAATATCAAACATGTATTCCCCTCAGCTCTTCAAATCCCAGCTTAACCCTAACCCTGCAAAAATCAGGCGGCTAGTTATCTCCGTGGCGTTGACATTAGCATGCACGCCCTCTCTCATTTGGGAGATCTTCTTAAGAGTCAAGGATGATAAAAAAGCATTTCCTCCCCAGCGCTCTTCCATTCCTGACTTTGACTCACCCTTCCTGTGCCTGGACCTGCCTGCCTCTGACTATGAGCCGGAGATGAAACGCCTCATTCTCCTTTTTTTCCCCCTTCTTTTTCTATTATCATGCGGCGCTAGCACAGCCCTGCTTGACATTTTTCTTTTCTTCGGCTTCCATCCAGACTCTCCAGCTACACATGCTGACACTTGGGATACAACTGCTGTCCTATGCAAAAACAAAATCAAGGGAAAAACACATTTTTTTAAGGAGCCACCTTAACTTCAGTTTCTTGTCATCATCATGCCTAAAAGGTTTTCACAGGGGTACTGAATTTTAATTACCAGCTGAGTGATACATTATTAGGAAATTTACCCAGTGTTAAGTGTCTGCATGAACTCAGTCAATAGCACATTCACCTGCAAAGGGGATAAAAAATCATCAGGGAGTTAAGAAAGAAAGAAAAGAGCTGCCTTTCGATGAGAATAAAAATAATGAAATGATTCAAATGTTGCTCAGCACCCGACATGCCATTCCATGTTTAGATTTCTGCCCATCTTCCTTACATTAACTCAGGAAGCGGAAGCTAAAAATACATTCCCACAACATCGTTATAATACTCTGATAATGCAATTACACTGCTTCGTTGTCTGAATAAGGCTGGGCAGAGGAACATGAAAGAGGGACCGGAGGCTTGAAAGGGTGCCGAAGCTTCAGATTATACTGGAACATGATAACGAAATAAAATCATCAGACACTCAAGCGATTATGCTAATGAAGTCATTATGTATTTATCATAGGTTAATCGGCATGCGGCCGAGAGAGCGGTGACATTTTCTTTGATTTAGCAGGAATCAACCCGTCTCACTGAACAAGGTGAGAATACATATATTTTTTAAGTTGATCAGTTACAGAAAAGTAATTGCTATTTATCTCATTTTTGAATCAAACCTATTTTTAAAGTCAAAGTAAAACACTAATTATAAGAAATGAAGCCATGCAAATAAAAAGCTCCACTGATGCTCAACTATTACTGAACAGTTCAAGGTCAATCCTGTGACTGTTGCTGTCTGGAAAAGAGGAAAAATGTGAAAGGTCCTGTGGATTAGTGGCTCTGTGCTGGTAGGAGGAACTGGTCCAGGAGCCTCATCACACTGACAGCAGATTAGTGCTCTGCAGTGCCAGAGCAGACGGTGCAAGATTAACTTTGATGTGCGATTCTGCACAGAGCAGCCTCTGGATATCAGCTTCCTCAACCAAATGGCCCTTTAACTCTGAGTTTGCAGTTTGTGCATTCATAAGCTACAGTATCTGTGAATACTACAGTCTGATTTACAGCATCTGCGTCTGTGTAATGCCACACCTACCAGAAAGTCCTATTTACACAATTTTTGTTACTGTACTGGTGTCTGTTACTTATTTAGATCATTTTTTGATGAATGTTTTCACCCCAACAGCTTCATAGATAAACATCATGCAAGGATGGACTTAAATATCGCTCCTAAAGACAGCTGCACAACGCTTCCTGCTAATCTTGAGGACTTTTATTAAGTACGACCCGAGATTATGTCACAGCGTTGTCATCAGGGTTATCTGCACTACGGCTGAAAGACTTCACACTTGGAAGATAAAGCCTTTGAATGTCAAGTTTGAAAGAAGCTGGAATTTACCAGAGAGGGATTAAGGAAAGAGGCTTTCAAGTTGAGTATTCCAGATTGGTAAATTGGAAAAATTTTATCACTTTTACTTCTTTTAGAAACCTGTCTTTTAAAAACTCTTCACATTATGGTTCCTTCTAATCTCGTGTTAATCATTAAAAAAAACGAAATGTACTGTAAATGTCAAACAGCCCTGCTACAGACTGGCGACCTGTTCAGGTTGTACCTCGTCTTCTCCACACAGTAGCTGGGCTGGCTCCAGCAGTACCCGAAAGAGATTCAGAGGATGGATGGATGAATATGTCAAACAACATTTTAAAAATATCATGAGTCTTAACAGAAAGGAAGATGAGGTCCTGAACTTCACAACCAACTGACAACGCATTAATTAAGCAGAGACCTGCTGCTGTTTCTGTATGAAATGGAATCGCATTGACTAGATCATTTTTGTGTCAATATTCAGTCTTGAGTCTAAAAACATGGTGCAGTCAGTGTGAGAATCCACAGGTTCATGTCCTTGGACTCCTCATGTGTCCATGTGAACTTGACAGTTAAATTGCAGAGATTAATAGCAGCAATTCTTTTGGCAAACACAAGCTATCAATCAAGTCATTTTGAATACCTAGCATTTCTAATTGAACTGCTTTCTGGTAAAGTTTAGGGCCCCACAGTTTGCTTAGATTTTAGGAGTGTAACAATTAATCTTCTTAATCGATGAATTGATTTATATGCCTACGATCCAACTAGATCGATCTGAGACAAGTTGTTAATCGAATCGACATATACTGTTATAAAATTGTTTCAAAATGAAATAAATTGATTAGGATTGATACTGAAAAATACCATTTGAATTCAGGCACGGTAGGTTTATTTACTATAACGTAGAAATGACCCAGTGTATCACAGCGGACAACACACATGTGATGCAGCAAAAAATAATCAGTCCATCATTACAGTGCAATGTGTGGAAATACTTTATTATTTTGCAAATGCATGTGAGCATCCAGTGTGGTAGAATGTTCTTATAATGTTTTGTTTACATTATTTTGATGTGGAAAAACAACAGTGGGCTGAACTTAAAGAATGTGGAAAACTCCACCTGCGCTGTTGGGTACCATGTTTTTATTTCTCTCTGAATCACGCTGGTTGAATTTTTGGCTAAAGATGTCCTGGATTGATGTTAGGTCAGTAAATCGGATTGTTAAAAAATGAATCAATATTGACTACGAATCAGATCAGTGACCACAAATTATAATATGAATCAAATTGTTAAAAAATAATTAAAAATAGACTTAAACCCTAACTCAGTGAACAACTTCTTATATGTAACAGAAGTGCAGTACTCAAAGATTGATCCTCATTGTTTCTAATCATGTATTTTTCAGTTCAATATTAGCTGAACTTGGTAGAAAATTAATGTTCGTTTGTTTTTCCCACAGTCAGTTACCCCCACAATTTGCACATATAATTTGGCTTCAGTTTGACAGTCCCTGCCCCTCCTGACCCAACCCATTTATCCAGGCTGGGGACCGGCACATAGATACGATACAGTGTGGATTGCACTAATTTACAGCACCTGGAAATCTGAGGAAGTCCCTCCATTCGTTCTTTAATCTAATTTTATCCCTTACAGGGTCCATGGGTCTGCCAGAGCCCAACCCGGCTACTGTTGGGAGAAGGCAGAGTACACCCTGGACAGGTCACCAGTCTGTCACAGGGCTCTGAGGCAGTCTCTCCCATCAAAAAACTAGCCAGTCAATCCTGCTCTGCAATTGCTTCTAAGAGGAATTGTGTAGAGGACCTGCGCAGAGTAGCTCGGTCATACTTGATAACAAATAAATACATTTTTTGATCATTTTTGTCTTTCTACTGAATATTCTTTGCTTTGGTTTCACAGCATCAAATGCTAGCTGATAGAAACAGTTAGTTGCATTTGATAGACTACACTAAACAGAGCTAAGTAAACTGGGTAAATTTGTCACTAAAAGTCTAACAAATGAACCCTTACATTTTTTTTAAATATTCCCATGACCAAAAACACCAACACATTGGTCTACATTCAAGAAATTATGATGCACTCCTGACAGCGTTAACTGTCACCTTACTCAACAAATATCTTGAGTTTCATCTCATTATATTAATAAACACTTTTTTCAACCATTGAAACCTCTAAATAAGGTTTGGTGTGCCTTAAGCAGCAAGGCACCGCCATATTATTAAGCTCCTACCACCATACTTCATCAAATTAAAGTGTTTGTCTTGGCTTCAGTGCTCTGTAAAACAAAAGTCAAATTTGTGTTTCCAGTCGAAGGCATGTTCAATGGTCTCTATGACCAGTAGTTTTTCTTTAGAAAGACCTGAAACGCTTTTTTAATGATGAGGTGATCTATGGTTTACCACTAGAAATTGAACAAGAGGATAGCTTGGGGGATACTTTTACACTAGATGCCTTTTCATTGACTATGCAAGTCTCACTGAATCTCTTACTTGCTTCATGCAAACAACGGGAGGTCTCCATCATTGCTCCTGTCGTGGCTTGAGAAGTCTCTACAAAAGTCTTTTTTTGCAAATTTTATTAAATAAAACATCAAATCCTGCCCACGTTGAGGCACGACCCCGGTCTGCACACTGTGACCAGGGGCTTCTCAGAAAATCTTTTTTTTTGGGCAGCTTGAGTGTTGGATACCATCAAAAATTTTCTTTTAAAGTATTTAGAAATTCTGCACTGTGAATCAAGATAAAAAAAAGACCAAAAAACATACAATTCATACCAAGATATTGTGAAACACAAGCAATGTCCAAGATTTCATCCTAAAAATCAGCAACCATTTCAGGTCTCGAATCCAGGCTCTAAAATTCTGTGATGACACCGCTGAGCTATGAAAGCTATTTTTTGTTTAAAGAAATGCTGTTGGTCGGAATGGGCGATATATTGGTGCCAGTATTGGTATCGGCTAATATTTGCATAATTTAAGTCCGATATGAAAGAAAAAAAAACAAATCCACCGGTACATGCCACTAAAATGCTACTTTGACCAGTGGTTACAGCAGGACAAGCGCTCTGTTGACTTTTGTTCAGAGTCATAGTCAGTAATTGTTCTGATTGTTTTCAGGTGTTTTTTGATAGAGATACAAATTGTTCCTAATAGATCTCTGGTAATAGCAAGATTATGGTTTAAAATTATGTTTAATAGTCAGTTTATGGTCTAAATGCTTTCACTTTCTTTTAAACATTTTAAAGTGATACTTCTTCCTATGATAATCCTTTTGTTTTGTTATAAAGGTCAGTTACAATGTGATTGTACTGTAAAGGAGCAGTTGTGCATTTCAAATGAAAAAACAAAGAGGGAATCTAAATTTTGTTTTATTGCAAACACTTGCAGCCATCGGTCACAGCTGCGGGAAGAAATATTGGTTGAAAAAAACAAAGATGTTCCTAGTTGTAGGTGTAACACAAACAGCGCAGCATTTTGTATTATCTTTTCGACATAGTTTTGCTACAGATCTAATCATTGCACTGCGTTCTGAGTAAAACTTGCACTTCAGGGCTGCTGTGTCGGGATGAAAAAAGTTGAAATTAATAAAATTATTATCCACCAGAACTCTACACTCAACCAAACATCATACGGTTCTTTACTTGGTCAGAAAATATACAAAAGAAAAAATCTGCCTGAGTGCAAACGAGTAACCTCCATGCTGTGATTCTGCACCACCGCACTGCCCGTTCTCTCTCCCAACATGCAATTATTTCATTATTTGCTGCCACCATATAATGCGTGGTGAAGCAGGTCATTATAATTTGTGGTATTATTGTGAGATTACGTTGTGAAAGCTGCCCGTGGATTAGTGGTTGAACAACCGCTTTAGACTAATCAATTAACCTCATTTAAAGGAAAAATGTGTAAATCTGTGTTTTAAAAAAAAAAAGAGCCCCAAAAAAATAAATAAATAAAAAATACACGGCAAGCAAAGCCTTTAAATTCAAGTAGAATTTAAAGTAAAGCAAAAGTTTCAGGATGTCTTATTCAGGGTGCACACAACACAGAAAAAGTTCAATGCTGTTTGAGGTAAAAGCACACAATGCCTTTGTCAGCTATCTGTTTCAAACAGCTGCGTCTGTTTATAGTCTCTGAAAGTAGAAAAGGAAGCCAGGCATTCAGGGGGCTTCCAGTAGGTTACCATGGGTACATATAACCCCAAGAATATTTGCAACGCCAATGTACTGTATCATAAATGCCAAGAGACGGTCTGAAATAAACAGTCTTTTTTCCAGGGATGACAACTGCACGTTCAAGGAAACATCTCAAAGTCTTGAAGTAAAAAGTGGAGGGAATTTCAGAGATGTGGAAAAAAGGCACTACCTCTGAGCATGTGGACAACAGCAAGAGGCAACAACAGGCAGCAGAAACCAGCAAGAATCAGATGGCTGGTGTTGGAAAGCTGAATCTCCTGCAGCAGCTGTTGAGTGGCCCCCACAGAGCAAAAAGCTGCTGCCCCATTCACCTATGTCACGCCACTTCATGTGCATGGGGGCATCATTAGTTTCCCCATTTCACTCCACAAATCTTTTCCTGTCAAATCAAAAAAAAAGCCAAAGGAAAATAATAACTTCTGGCCACAGCCAGAACAACAACAACACAAAGAAAAGGTAATTTCAGCCGTGAAAATTGGTCTTGCATCCACACAATCTATCAGACATCAAAGGCTTTACTGCTGTGTCTGCTTTCACGGCAGGGGAGGCTAAGGCCTGAATTAAACTAACCCAGGGTCAGCGTACTTAATGACACAACTCCCATCATTTATAACTTCAACATCTTTGTCAGGGCGGAGGACAGGTCTGATGAATAATGATGGGAAAACTTTTGAGGACGGGCAGGGTGAAGCCCCTCCACCACCTCCAACAGCAACTTCAAGTGTGCCGCTAACAATTGTGACTGAATGAAGGTTATTCTTTTTAATCACACTACAGCACGCCCCTTTCTTGCTACTGTCCCACAGGGTTGCTATATTTAAGCACTTTTTTCATGTTATTTTTTTTTCTTTTTCTTCAGTGCTTGGCTGATGGGGAGGCATCTGCTTTGTGCCCTTGAAGAATCAGACACCAAAGAGAAATATTTATATACAACATAGACGTGGGTTGAATTGAAGAATTTTTATCACATAGAAGCCTTCTTTTTTGGACCTGAGTTTATAAAAATAAGAAATCAGATCACTAATTTGTAAGGTTTTCTTCCTTCTTTTTTTTTTTTTGTCTCCGTCATGATTTAAGCTCTTAAACTCCACTCAAGCATTGCCTGTGTGTTTAAGAGAGAAAAACGTGTTAAAACGTTTATTTCCCACTTTTCCCATTTCATTTGCTCACTTTCTAATTGGACTTCTCCATCTGTTGTGCAACCCAAGTTGTCTTCAGGGGCTGCTAGGACTAAACCATCCCATCAAACACATAAAACCAGCAGGGACACTCCTCCTGGAGTTGTGCCATACCAGGCATTGAAGAGAAAGTCTGTGTACAGTATTTGTTTGTGTGGAACTGATTATACTGATGTTATGTGGGCTTTAATTGATTTATTGAAGATACGTAAAAAACAACAGATTTGGTAGCTGGAAGGCTTGCTAATAAATATATTTCTTAAAATGCTAACACTGCTTAAAAAAACATGGCTTTAGGCTGAGCTTTTATTTGTGAAAACTGCCTTTTCCACCATATGTCTGGACAATGCAGCTCTCCCAAGCAACATATTTTAGTACAAAGCCTTCAAGGGCAAGATGGATAACAAAGACCTTCTTTATTTAGGCGCTTTCAATACAGGAAAGTTTGGCAAATTGTGCTCAATAATTTAGCCATTACTGAAATTGTTCACATCCTGAATCCTGAATCCATGTCTGACCTGGCTCAAAGCTGTACGACTGGATAGCTCCGATTATGCTCGCCATTTTTGTTGCAGCGGTAATGTGAGGGGCTGTAAGCTAGAAAGACTGATGGGTCAGTCCCACCCACAACTCAAAGGCAAATTTCTGATGAACTACTGCTGCTCTGCAGAAGCTATGTCCTAGAAAAACACACAGGTTTTTGATTTTGAAATCAGTGTAATCATAGTTTAAAGACTGCTGGGAACGCTTTTACAATAGATCAAAAGATGATCGGAGTGGGACTTTAAAGAGAATTATCTGCAGCTACAACAGCTGCTTGTTTTGCAGCCATGTTGTTAAAAACCATCATAGTTTTTAACAACCTATAACTGTGTGTGAAGATGAAGAGAAACCCTGGTGACTAATAACTTGTAAATGAATGATTTAACTGATTTACAATTTAAGAAAATAAAAAACAAATTTTCATTCAATTCCAAACCAATATTGTCGAGTGACAAAAAGCAGTTGTCACCTATCTAGACATTTGAACTTAACAAAATTGTAACTTTAGTTATTATATATCAAACTTAGTCTTTTACTGTGGGTGTGAAGTTGAAGTGTTTCATGGTAAAGTAAATAGAGGCTGAAATGCTTTGCAATAAGCCATCTTGCGGTTATAAGGTGAACTGGCTCTTGTTACCTCTATTATTTAAAAAAAATATTTTTAAAGGAGGTTTAAATTATTATTAATATCAGGATAAAATTCCTATATTTCCAGAGGAAAAAGAAACATTTAAATTGTTAATGGTGCCAACCAACTGTTGGCAATTTTATGGGTATGTTTGCGCTGCAAACATTTTGAACAGTCTGGGGTAGGAACAAAAGTAATGTAATAATATTCTGGAGTCTAAAAATAGTTATAAGAACATTTATGGTACAAGAGCACATGAGAAATACTAGCATACATAGAGATAATCATGTGGACGTTGAAAAGGATTAAACATGGATAGTCGTATAAAAATAAAAAAATAATGTTTTGTGTCACTAAAATAAATATTATTGTATTTTGATGAAAATGATTAGGATTGTTGATGGTCATGATTGTCTTTTATAACGATAATTATCATATGATCCTGAGAGTTGAATTGTTGTTTTTCTTAAGAGTCAGTCTTCAATTAACTTAGTTTCTGCCTGCTCCTTTTCTGAAAATGCTTACCATTTTCATCGTTATTGTTGTTGTTATTACTATTATTATCTATAAGTATGTAAGATATAGAAAGGCAACTCCAAGCCTTGAGGGCTGCAGTGTCTGCATGGTTTCCAGTTTTTTCATGCCCTTCTCATGACTGATTACCTGGTTCATGTGTGTTCAGCCAATCAGAACATGCCAGAGCATGGTATGTTTGAAAACATGCAAGAATGCAGCCTTTGAGGCCTGGAGTTGCGTATCCCTGATATAGATTGCATTGTAATTATTAACATGTTTGAAACAAATGTAATTAAATATAAAATAGACAGCAAAAGTGTTCTACAACACAAATTTGAAGAGCTGCCGTTAACAGACAGGTTATAGACTATCTCTTGGGTAAAGGTGGAGCACTGTGGAGGACTTAGGAACCGCAAGACTAGTTTTTTTTTTTTTTGTCTTTGTTCTTTTCAGCCCTTATGGTCTGTGCTCATTTTCAACAATGTCACAGGTATTCAAGCCGCCGCTGTAACAGTATCTGTTTCAAGTGCAAGAAAAACCCAACTCTTGAAGTATTTTGGTTTAAAATGCCTTCAAATGTGCTTTAATAGCTACCAACAAATTATTTTTATTACTATTATTATGGTAGGGAGAGTATTTGTGCACCTTCCAGAATAGATTAATAATATATTTTTTTTACCAAAGCTTTCCTTTTTGGATAAATGAATGTAGTGTCCGTGTGGCAGTGAGTGCCATTAAACAAAGCCGCCTGACATTTACTGTATGTGTGGTCAGAACGCACTCCGACTCCATATTTAGCTCGGTGCTGCGAATGTAGGCCGCATAATTACATTTAATCTCCGTTCATGACAAATTAATGCTTGGGTAGCTTTTGCACAGCTGTACCTGCATTGTGATCTGTGTGCTGGTAATTTGTTGTGAAGGCTGTGTTTTAAAGTTAAAACCATTCAATTATTTATCAGAAATGCTTAAATGGGGCTCAGTGAGGCTTGGATGCAGGTTGGAACAGGGCATGCAGGAAGTTTTCCTTTGGAAAGTCAATGTCGTGTCCTCCAAAGTAATGGATCCAAGGTGTGTGTATGTGTGTGTGTGTGTGCACCTGTGTGATGTATAATCAGAAGTCCAGCAGCAGCATACAGCCTGCAGATAAGTAGACATACTGGATGCACTGAGGTGTGATTTGAGGCTGGCAGAACTGGCTGCTCGGGGAATGAATCTTTCTAGCAGGAGGGAGATCTGTCATTAACGGCTGGGATACTTTAATAAGAATTATTTCACAAGGTGACAATGTTGATGGGTGCCTAAAACACAGTGCCAGTGGTATTGACCTTATGCCACTTGGATATTTAATGTTTCACCTCTGCGTTTCCTCCCATATCCAAAGCAAGGAAAGTGGGAGTCTGAAAAACTGCACATTTTGGGGGGGATTCTCTGCCAAAGTCTTGCTTGAGGTTGTTAATAATATGCAAAAATGTGTTCCTCGAGTTTGTCACTCTTTCCATCCCATTGACTGGGAGTTGAATACTCTAAAGCGAGCACTGGGATGTGTGACAGAGTATTTGTGGTGATGATTACAGCCCATTAACTTTGATGGATGCTGTTTGACGGAAAAAAAAAAGATGCTTTTCTGCCACCGCCGTGTGTACACAAAATCCCAGAAAGATTTGCTGTAGTGGATTTCAGGGTAGATTGATTATTTTTTTTCCAAAATCAAAATGACCAACTTCATTTCTGGAGGTGAATGAGCAAAAGATTTGTACATTTTTGGTCTTCCTGGATGCTCAGATTCTGTGAAACACCACCCCACACACTACTCCGCTTCCCCAGGGGACAACAAAGTCAGGAGCATCAGACAGAGCTGCTTATGCAATCTGGAATGTAAGCAGCATGTTTAGGTAAGCAAGTACTCGCCTGTGCAGCAAATGAGGCTAAGCTTTGGTCTGAAACTGATTGTATTGACCTGCTTTATTAATTGTTAAATGCCTGGACTTTTTTTTCTCCCCGTTTAGCTCACTTGCGTGCAGAAACCAGACTCATTCCATCTGCCTAGAGCTTCTGTGTAAAGATGAAACCATGTTTGCCAGAAATCAAACCTTTAAGCTTCTTCACAGGGATTACAGACAATTGGCTGAAGGGAAAAATGAAAACAACATTCATTCTCCAATCCGCTTTATCCCTTTCGGGGTCACGGGGTTGCCGGAGCCTAACCCGGCTGCTCATGGGCGAAGGCAGGGTACACCCCTGGACTGGTCGCCAGTCTGTCGCAGGGACCACAATCACACACCCATGCACACCCACATCCACACCTAGGGACAATTTACAGTGACCAATTAACCTATGAAGCATGTTTTTGGACGGTGGGAGGAAGCCGGAGTACCCGGAGAAAACCCACACATGCACGGGGAGAACATGCAAACTCCACACAGAAAGGTCCCCCAGCCAGGACTTGAACCGGGAACCTTCTTGCTTTGAGGCAGGAGCGCTAACCACTGCGCCACTGTGCAGCCCATGAAAACAACAATCACATGTTTATAGTTATTTTTTTTTGGGAGGGAGGAATACTTTCCAAAAATATGCAAAAAAAAATAGCAAAAAGATTAAATGCAATATAATGGAATCCTTAGGCAGTGGATATTTGTGAGGTGACACCTGCAAACAGAAAGGAAATTCTTTAGATGGAAGATGAAGTTGCAGCTCAGACAACACTGGACAAGCTTATCAATCTACTGAGCAGACAATCTGGTTCTCACATCTCTGAATAATCTTATCTGTCTAAGTGGCGCTTTCAAATTATTATCAGCTCATGCATTAAAAACGCACCAGCAAAATAAGATTTGCATATTTTATCAACAAGTCCTACAAATTGGTTCTTTACTTTAGAAAAAGATGACAGCAGTGCTTTGTTACAGAAAATTTAGCTGCTCCCTTTATGGAATTTTAAATGATTTGCATCTAAATATTTTAATCCATAATGTTTGACTTTTATAAAATAAATGTTTGAGCAGTCGTTTAGGTGTACAGAAGGCTTTACGTCTTTAATTTATTCACTGCAGAGCTGGAGCTCAAAATGTCACAGGTGATATCAGCTCAATAGCATGGATGCTTTCTAATGCTGCTTTGACAAAAGTTCATGAGGCTAATTAGTCTTTCAGTAAAATGGCAGTCAACCCAAGAACATAATAATCTCATGTTTTAGTGATTTTTTTAAAAATCAAATGTTTCTAATAGCTAAATGTGTTTACAAAAGTCATCATGCATCGTCATGGTTTTCTTACACAGTTTTTTTGTTGGGTAAAACTATCAACAGTAGTGCAATTGCTGACATTAAAACAAAGGCAGAACACAAGAAGTCTCAAAAGCTTTCATTTGTGCAGGGTCCATGTCTATTTTTAAAGACCCACTCTGATGAAAATTATGTTTTTAGCATGTTCGATGGAGACCCATGAGGAGGGAGCCATGCAGCATGTTGTTTGCTGAAGGCTTCCTGTACATCCCAATACAGAGGGGGCAGAGACTCAGTGACAGATTCAGGAATGTGATCTCGGTGGAGGCTATCTGGCGGTTTCAGAGGACATTGAAAGCAATGCTCTGTTGTCCATTGTTCTGACGACACCGAAGTTGGCAGGAGGCGGACTTGAATGTGATTTTTCTTGACGACCAGATGATAGTGGGGTCATGGGTCTCGAGTCAGGGAAGACCCAAGATTATAGCACAGCGAGGAGAGTCTATGGCAAAGAGACGGATGGTTTCTTGGTGGCTAGTAAGGGTGTTGAGTTGGATATACGAAGTAAGGAATTTGACGCTACAAAAAACAAAGCTGAAGCCAAAAAACTAAAATGAACTTTGAGAAAAAGAACAAAAGTACAAGAAATTTGAAGAGAAGCTTTGGTGCTTTTTCAATCTGTGGGATTGAAATAGGGATTTACTGTGCCTCACTTCCAGGTATGTCATACGTCATTATCAATTTGGACCAATAGCACGCCTTCTTTTTTCAGCCAATTACATTCATATTTTCATCTTTATAGTGATGAATGGTTGTCTCTTTGAATTCTAGACAGCTCACCAGTACTCCAATACAATGATCTCCACCAGGAATTACATCAGTGACACCATACCTAAACTGCCACGGATTATGGATTTTTTATGCACATCTTACTATGGTCACAAATAAATCTGTTCTCACATTTCTTAGGTCAGTTTTTTTAACCTGCTGTACACTAGTGTGCCACGAGAGATCTTCAGATGTGGTGTGGGAAATTATTCGATTTCACCAAATTAGTCTAGAAAACATCAGAATTGAACAAGATACCAGTTCTGTGTTCATCTAAACATGTCCAGGTTTCAGTAGCAGGTAGAAATATAAAAAATCATAAAACACTTTTCTATTTTTGTTCATTTGATTCTTATTCAAGACATTCAAGGAGTTAATACAGACTATGGAGTTTCTTTTTCTTTTTTTTCTTCCATTTTTGTTTGGTGGTGTGCCTTGTGATTTTTTTTTTTATCAAGGAAACAGTGTATCTTGGCATCATAAAATTGAAAAACAATGCCTTAGATTGCACCGTTTTAAAAATACTTTTGGATTTATAGCAAATGTTTTCTGCTGTCTTGCAGTTTTTGTATACACATGTAAGGAACACATAATCAAAAATAATAGAGGAAAAACGAACAATTATTCCAAAAAAGACAAGTAGCGTGTAACATGTTTATATTCTTTTTTTATTTATTTTTTTTGGTGAATTTTGATTTGCAGATAAAATCTTGGTGTCATTATATTTATTTTTTTAAACCTGTTTACTCCTTCAAACTTTATGACAGTTTTGTGTTGACAAAATTCTTGGACTGGCAGGCAGGCAGATCGGCTGTGACATCCACAGAGCCACCTCGGTAAAATGACATCTGTAGCCAGATGTTTCTTCATAAATCTGAAACAACAGTTTGTCGTCATGGGATGCCACTATACTCTACAGACTGGAGACAGACAACAACAAGGGCTGCCTTGCACCTGTCATACAAAAACAGAGACATTTTACAGTCTGGATAAAATGAACCCATTGTTCTATCAAAACACATGATTTGATGAAACGCAATTCTCTACGCAGGCAAATTGTCTAATATTGACTTGAAAATTCACAAAATGGGCATTCACACAAAACGTGTGACGGGCAGCAGGATAACGAGGACAGAGCTCCTCCGTTATCTTTAAAGTATCAGACACTCGCTTTAGATCAGCTGAAGGTATGTAAAGGTTTGAAACTGACAGGGAAAAATGACCCTATACTATCGCAATTTAAGACGTCATCAATCTGGACGAGACGACGCGGAGGCAGTCGAGGACGTGTGATACAACCTGTAGGAGAGAAATTAGTTTGAGGACAAAGAGAACAATACGGTTGAGAGCACATGCCCTGTTTAGTTTTCAGTTGACCAAATGGCCTACATTAGGTGATATATTTTGCTATTTATAGGAGCCGGGGCAGGCAGGCAGGAAGCAGCTGCCATGTGTCATGGTGACAGGCTGACATCCCTCATCTCAGCAGGACCTCCCTGCCAGGCAGACAGGAGGAAACTCTTTATATCTAAACTGAAATGGAACATGCACGCTCCTTATCATTTACACAGGAAACTGATGATATTTGGAGCCTGCAGCAAAGATGCAGCATTGAATCTGGGTTAACTTTGAGCAGCTTCATTCAAAGCCCACATTTTTTGCCATTTACCAGGTTCAGATCTATTTTTTTTTTGTGCCTCTTGAGAGGTTGTTGTAGACCAGCACAGGATTCTTTGGATCTAATTAAAAAAGCGGATGAACATTAAAGCGAGGATTCCGGTTTACACGGAATTTGAATCAATATTTATGACTTTGCCAAGAGTCTGCACATGTTCAGGTAATATGAATGCCTGCAAACTGAGTTTTAGGTAATGAGCTGGCACCAAACGATACTTGTTCTTTGGGAATGGATGACAAGCAATGCATTTCGTTCATCTCCAGAACACGGCAGGCTGCATTGATTTCAGGACTCTCAGAGGACAGCAAGCGTTAACTAATTCACCGTCAAGCCTCGGAAATCTGTCACCCTGAAATGAATGCATGGATTGTGTGAGATTTCACTGTAAACGGCGTCACTGGAACTGGTGTCTCTCATTTTCCGAGTTGGTTTTGAATCTTCAACTCTGTTCTGCCACTCTTCAGAAGTGGTGTCATGGAGACAGGAGTTGCATAACTCAGTGGATTCTTTTGTTTCCGTTTCTCGCCTGGCACAATGATGGCTGCTGTTTGTTATAATCTCTGAAGCTGTGCTGATCACAGATGCCGGCGTGTTGGCTGAGGGCTGTTTTTGATAAAAAAGACAAATGTCAAGAGAGGGAGATGCTCACACGCTGGCACAAAAAAAGCTGGAATCATTTCAAGAGATTGTGTTTGAGAGATCGTGTTTGCAGTGCCGTCCCACATGCCTGACAGACATAATCACCGCAAACAGAAACACCCCCCTACCCCTAAACTCCTTACAGTGATGGGTAAGATTATCACAACTTTTTTTTTTTTTTTTGGATGCACACGTGTGCTGCAAAGCTGCACTTTGAGATTATTACATGGGCACATGAAGTCCTGTTGAGCTCTTCGAAACAGAGTAATGACTGTTTTCTTCTAAAAATGAAAGTACAAGTGCTTCTTTTTTAACTGGCACTCATGCACAACACATCTGGGAGAGGGTGGGGTGGGGGGTTCTCAAATGAGAACACACAGAAAAATCTTTCATCCAATCATGAAAAATAGCAGATTTCTGTGCTGATCAACTCAATCACACAAAAGCAACAAGTGCAATTCTGCAGGAACTCTTCAGCTTGTGGAGAGGCTAATGGAGTGCAAACTCATACAACTGAACGGTAGGGACCTTTTTACAGCAAGGAAGCTGCCACTTTTGTAAGAAGGGCTTGTGAAAGTCAAACAGTGAAGTTTTATTTTAAATCCTTTATTCTTTCATATTATTTGAGCTCAGTGAACTTCATCTTAAAAGAACAGTACCCGGTTTCTGTCTGTGCCTTATAAATAAATCTGTTTCAAGTTATGAAAGTGCTACACTGAAGTTTTAATTTGGTGAAACAAATATCTGATGTAATGGGAAAAAGGTAAATGTTTTTCTGTTTTCTTGTTAAATAAATATATGACTGTTTTTTATTGAAATAGTAAAACTGACGCTTAGTTAAAAAACAGGTCAGACATGAACACTGTTGTAATTTTGTGCACATTTTCACAAAATGTAACTAAGTATTTAACACAAACGCTTAATTTTTTTTAGCAGGCACACACTGGCATTGGCAGCTCCACATAAAAAAAAAACTAGAAATATTAGAATTGGAATTGAGTCCTTAGGAAAGTAAAGTTGTTAGGTCACATTCACACTGTGCTGTTAAGTCCAGACCGGTCTGGTGTGAATACCAAAGACTGTGTTTGGACGTGAACAGACTGGTTCATTGAGCAATCTATACTGACAAACTGTTCAATGGACCTAAAAGGATGTAAAAGAAACAAAAGCCTTATTTCCATTGAGCGGTACGGTACGATACTGTTGTATTTTGAGCGTTGCCATTACAAAGTGGACCCAACAAGCCACACTGAACCGTACCATTTTTGGGGCCCCCGTTAGTTCTTAGTAGACAAAAATGGAACGGACCGGTTGTTCTTGAAACCCATTGATTGGTGGAAGAAAGTGGCTAAATTCCTCTTTGTCGCCCGCAGTCTCCTCTCAATCATTAAATGCTTCATTCAAAGCCAAAAGAAAAGCCTAGGAGAAAAAAATAAGATGCTGGATGACCTTCATTGTTGTTCTGATAGCTTCACGTTTGCACGACTCTGACGCAAAGCTAAGCAACCAATCCCGTGCCGTGGAGGTCCAACTTCGAGTGGAAACGGTCACCTGAATTGCCTGGACCATTCTAAACCGGACCGGACCGCATTGTACCATACCGCTCAGTGAAGACAAGGTTAAAGTGACATAAAAGATGACCATTTTAAGTAGGAGACAAAAAAGTAAAAGAGAAAAGAAGCACATTTAAGAAAAACAGTCAAATGTGAGTGGAAATAAAATATAATGACAAAGCACTTTGAGTTAGAGCAGTACGAAAAGTTCTATACAAATAAAGTTTGATTTGATTTGAAGCTATTACCAATTAGAAGTCTTCTCTGAAGCTTTTTCTTTAAATCCTCTTTTTGGGACATGCAGCCAAAATCTAAAGCTGTTGTGGTTAATAATTTCAAGAGTTCTTAGCATGAAAACCAAATAAAAGTTTGACAATTTTTACCATCTCAAAATGAGAAATATTGCAAAGCCATCAGGTTTTGTTCTGGTAAAAGCAGGGCCACTTAAAAAAACCTTGTTGAAGGCCACTTGTCTCTCCCGAAAAGACCAGTAATAACAGCCTTTTGCACACAAAAAAAAAACCCATGTTCAGACGGTGGTCTAATGTGACTGAGCAAAAAGCCTAAGCAGAAACTGAAATAAAAGAAATGCTCAAGAAAAAGGTTAGAAAAGAGTTGATAAAAGATAACATATTATCTTGGTTTAGAAGTGGGTAAAACTATCTGATGCTCACAAATTTGGGTGTTTGGTTTTCCCACGCTCTGGTTTTCACAGTTTATTTATCATTCTAAGTTAATCGATCAAAAGTAATCAGCTAATTGTTTTTCTTTTTTTTTTTTTTTGCTAGCGCCACATGGAGCCAATCGATTGACAGATGAGATTATATCCTCATGCTAAAGTTGCAAAAACACTGTAACTTCTCAGAAAAAATAAGTTTTTCTCTCCAAAAGTTGACTTTTGGCCTTTTTTTAATCAAAGAAAATTTTCCACCAAAAAAAGTTTTAATTCTGAAAGGGAACTAAGTATATTCAGCAGGAGCTTTTGTCTTTTGTCAGAATTATCTTCTCTGTTGTAACAAGGTAATAACTTAAAAAAAAAAATCAAGCAAAGAAAAGGTTTCATCATGATCGATACTCAAGATCAGTATGTCTTTGTTGAGTCCGGTCATTGCCATAGATGTGCCTCAAATGAAATTAGATCTCCATTCTTCAGAATTTATTAAGTTCGAATTTCTGAATTTGAATAGGCTTCATTTGTTTTTCAGCTGATTTTGTGCTCAGGCTGTCTTGTTAATTAGGTTCTGTTTTCTCTTCCCCTTCTTTATGGTTTAGGTTATTCATCATCACATCTCCTTTTTGTTAGTTAACCAGCCCAGAGTTTATTTAAGCATGTGGGTTTATTAGTCTTTGTCCAATCCTCGCTTATCACGACCAATGTCATGCTTCAGTTCAGTAAAACTGTTTCAGTTTTGTCACAATTTTAGTTTTATTTTACAAATTAATAAAGTTTCCAATACACTGCCTATAATCTCCTGCACTTCCTGAAACCTAATTTTCAGACAGAAAGTGAAGAAACAAGTGATGGGAGAAATGCATTGTATCAGTAGAGTGGTACAGTATTATATGACTTTTTGCTGTAATGCTATAGTATAAAGTATTACAAGGAATTTTGAGTAATACCGGATTCATTTCATGCCCAGTAACTTGTGTAAATCAGTTGTCGTCTATCCACCTATTTTCAGAACTTTCTGAATCGCTTTTATAGTCATGGGGTTGCCGGAGCTTGTGCCATGAACTGTTGTGCGATGGTGGGGTATACACTCTGAACAGGTCACCAGTCTGAGCCACTCAACCTCACTCAACCACACACACGCTCACATTCACACCAAGGGACAATTTAGTCACAAATCAGCCTATGTTCAGTCTAAATACACACAAGCGGAACCTGGTACGGAACCAGGAACCGCTCTCTGACCCATCTTTTGAGGTGGTAATGGTTTGTTTTCAATCGGTCTGAGGTTCGGTTCGCTCTGAGTTTCCTCAGTCTGAATAGACTGCGCTCGGAGCAGAACAACTGGTCCAAAACGGCTACCGTAGACGGGACACAGCAACTCATTGACATTTTTTGGACGAATGGAGGCTGATTAAAACAACTTTTGTTGTACTTTTATAGCCGTCTCCTCAGTAACCGCCTTGCTGCATGACTCCACAATATCAAAGTATCAGTAAAAACCATTGCTTGACGTTAATACAGACATTCAAACTGGTCAAGGAAATCTAAAGTTTGAATAAGTGAACTATCCCAACAAGGACTGCAGAGTGTAGGACTTCCATTATTTTTTTCTCTTGTTCCTTTGCTGCGTCCTCGTAATTCCTGGTCAGTGAGTGAAGAGATCTTTAGTCACATGGTTTTTTTCACAAGATTTGGTCCTGAACAGAAATGTACACAAGGTTCAGGGCTCCATCCAGACCAAATGAAGCGGACTCAGTCTGAACCAATAGATATTTCATATTTTATGGTTTCATATTTAATGGTTAAATAAAATCATACAAACGACTTGTTTTTACACATGTGGTCGTTCCTTTTACTCATTTGTACTAAAATTTTGTGTCAAAATGTCAGGTAAGCCCTCATGGAACCAAACCCTTTAATTCATTTTTTTGAGTTCTTAATAAATGTGTTTAATCCTGTTTGATCACAGAGCTGTCTGTCATATTGCTGTTGTTAGGTGCTGTCATTTTAACCTACTTTTATTAGCTAACCTTTTTTTGGTTTTGTTTTTTTCTGACGCACACAGGCCTCGGGTTCTCTGTTTGGTCTGTTGTCCCTTTTTCCAAAGTGGATAGTGTATTGTCTGTTGTCCTTTCAGCTTACCCAAAGGTAATCATATTACTAGTACTCATTATCATACCATGTGCCCGAAATATAAAGGAGAAATACTTTGGTCTACATTGGTCAAATCAGATGTTTTGCTCTAAATCTATGGGTGTCATACAGAAAGTAATACAGAACTCATGAAAGAGAGTGATAATAAAAGTAAGCAATGTTTATTTATACAGCACCTTTTTATAGACAGCAGGCACAAAGTGCTTTACAAAAGATAAATGAAACAACATATAAAAATTATATTATAAGGTAAGATATATATTTTTAAGAGCAATAACATGTTATCTGTAAAGCATGACAGCTAAGAAGTGACTTGCAAAAATCTGTTCACAACTAATATCCGATAGTCTCCTCCACAGCTTTCTACGCTCTTAAAAATATCTTTCTACAACTTGGCACGTCTCTCCAGCTGAAACACATTTCCCACAGCACTTAACTTTGAACATGTTCTCTCTGACTTAGTTTGTGCGTGCGTACCTCTTCACTTGGAATAAAAGCATCTGTCAGATGACTAAATGAGAGGTAAAAGGTTGATCAAATGTTCTGTAATCTATGCATATTTCTTATTGCCATGCCTTTTTAAAAAAAAAAAAGAAAATCCACACTCATTTTGTGTAACGGGTTGTCAGAGGTCAAGGCTCCTCGCTCCAGGACCCACGCCATCTTCTACTACCATCATGCAATGGTAATGAGCGCGGAATGTAAAGAGAAGTTGAAAAGTGCATGTTGGATGTTATTTTGAGGGCAGCGTAAGATTCATTTCAAGTTTCACTGTAGTTTCTGCTTTTATGCTGCTATTTAAAAAAAAAAACATCATAACTCTCTTAGGCTAAAGATGACAACTCGACCGTCAGAGTCCAAATGCTTAAACACATTCTAGTCTGGATGATGGTTTGTATCACCTCTTTTTAACAAAGAATCATGTTGTTTTCTTAAAAAGCCATAAAAAATGCTGAGAGTTGCTGCGAGTTCTCTGTTAACGCACTCTCCCGTGAGCTTACAGCCCCTTAAATTCCCGTCTGAACACTACAGGTGCAACAAAAATGTCGAGCCATATTGAAGCTATCCAGCTGTCTTTTTTTGAGCCAGAAGCCAGCTCAGATGAGAAAGCCAAAGACGTACATGGATCTATTTGTCTGCAAGTGGATGCATCAGAATGGAGCGGAGCAGGGAGCTTGTGGGCCGCCCAGCGTATTTTTTGTATCACAAACGCGCTCTTTTTCCAAACAGCATTTTTCTGTCTCCTACTGATTAACAACGTAAAAAAAAAAATACTCAGAAATGCAATGTTAAGCTTAATTTTCTTTATATGCCCTCTATTGTCAGAAAAATGCTACAAGAACATGTTAAAAACATCCAAAAATACAATTTTCATCAGTGTAGATCTTCAAGGACTGAAATCCATTACAATTTAAACACTCAGTTAAAATTGTTATGGATGCCCTCCCCTCTCTGAGGGCACCTGTGAGAGCCACAGGTGCCTTTTACTTACTCATTAAGTTCAGGTGTATACAGTGAGTACGGAAAGCATTAAGAACCCCCTTACATTTTTCACTCTTTGTTATATAGCAGCCATTTGCTAAATAATTTAAGTTCATTTTTTTCCTCATTAATGTACACACAGCACCCCATATTGACAAAAAAACAATTTGACATTTTTGCAGATTTATTAAAAAAGAAAAACAGAAAAATCACATGGTACTAAGTATTCAGACCCTTTGTTGTGACACTCATATTTTTAACTCAGGTGCTGTTAATTTCTTCTTACCATCCTTAAGATGGTTCTACACCTTCATATGAGTCCAGCTGTGTTTGATTATTCTGATTGGAGTTGATTAGGAAAGCCACACACCTGTCTATAGAAGACCTTACAGCTCACAGTGCATGTCAGAGAAAATGAGAATCTTGAGGTCAAAGGAACTGCCTGAAGAGCTCAGAGACAGAATTGTGGAAAGGCACAGATCTGGCCAAGGTTAAAAAGAATATCTGCATCACTTAAGGTTCCTAAGAGCACAGTGGCCTCCATAATTCCTTAAATGGAAAATGTTCGGGACGACCAGAACCCTTCCTAGAACTGGCCGTCCGGTCAAACTGAGCTACCGGGAGAAGAGCCTTGATGAGAGAGGTAAAGAAGAACCCAAAGATCACTGTAGCTGAGCTCCAGAGATGCAGTTGGGAGATGGGAGAAAGTTGTAGAAAGTCAACCATCACTGCAGCCCGCCACCAGTTGAGGCTTTATGGCAGAGTGGCCCGACAGAAGCCTCTCCTCAGTGCAAGACTCATGAAAGCACGACTGGAGTTTGTTAAAAAACACCTAAAGGACTCCAAGATGGTGAGAAATAAGATTATCTAGTCTGAGACCAATATAGAACTTTTTGGTCTTAATTCTAAGTGGTATGTGTGGAGAAAAGCAGGCACAGCTCATTACCTGTCCAATACAGTCCCAACAGTGAAGCATGGTGGTGGCAGCATCATGCTGTGGGGTGTTTTTCAGCTGCAGCGACAGGACGACTGGTTGCAATGGAGGGAAAGATGAATGCGGCCAAGTTCAGGGATATCCTGGACAAAAACCTTCTCCAGAGTGTTCAGGACCTCAGACTGGGCCGAAGGTTCACCTTCCAGCAAGACAATGACCTTAAGCACACAGCTAAAATAACCAAGGAGTGGCTTCACAACAACTCTGACTGTTCTTGAATGGCCCAGCCAGAGCCCTGACTTAAACCCAATTGAGCACCTATGAAGAGACCTGAAAATGGCTGTCACCAGCATTTATCATCCAACCTGACAGAACTGGAGAGGATCTGCAGGGAGGAATGACAGAGGATCCCCAAATCCAGGTGAGAAAAACTTGTTGCATCTTTCCCAGAAAGACTCATGGCTGTATTAGATCAAAAGGATGCTGCTACTAAACACTGAGCAAAGGGTCTGAATACTTAGGACTATGTGATATTTAAGTTTTTCTTTGTTAATAAATCTGCAAAAATTCTGTGTTTTTTTGTCAATATGGGGTGCTGTGTTTACATTAATGAGGAAAAAATGAACTGAAATGATTTTAGCAAATGGTTGCAATATAACAAAGAGTGAAAAATTTAAGGGGGTCTGAATACTTTCCGTACCCACTGTAGATAGGTGTGTTCTCCCTTGTTCTGTGTCTCAGTGTCTTTGTACTCTCTGGTTTTGTAGAGTTTCCTTGGTACTTGTCTTAATAAACCTGTGGCTAGATTCAAGGACCTGTGTTGAGTTCTTCCTGCTCTTGGGTCACCTTGTTTGCCTACCGTCACAAAAATACATATAATGCACATTAAAAACTATTCTTTCTAGAATCTTTTCAATTCATTTAAAACATTGATGTTAAACATTTCAATCACTTTAACACAGCTATTGATAAAGCAGACATGCTTTGCCTGTCTTTTGTGATCAAAGACTTATCCAAATAAATGATTTATGGTTTTGTAACAGATAACACAACTGGTCTGAAATAACATCATCATTATTTTGTTTTCACAGGACCAAGTGAAATGAGATGCGGGCACAAAAAGCAGAAAAAGGATAAAATTAGCACATCAACAGAAACTGCAAAAGCGTATGGCGTTGTGGGATCACACTTAGAAAATATAAAAATATCCTGCATATTAAAAACTGCAAACATTTTTTCTGGGTTTTGCGTTTCTGTTTTGTCCACATTTGAGTCTTTTATTCTTGAGTGGTACATTTTACATAAGTCTTACTGTATCTTTTAGCAAAATAAGAAAAACTAACAAGTGTCTGTTTTCAAAAGTTTCTGTGAGATCTGTTAAAACAAAAAAAATTGTAAGAGACTTTCAATTATTTTAAGTCTGTCTGAGAAGGGACATGTTTAAAGAATGATAAATAAAGTTTGATCTTATAAGCTCTTCTGGCCAAAGCTTTAATGTCAGCCATTTAGTGACAAAAGTCTGCCCAATTTCAGAAACAATTCTGGCCTTAGATGTTGTCTGGTTGAAAAAAAAACAAACTACATATGCTGTGCATGTAGTGCTCCTGGGCAGCCGTGTCTCTTCTAGTCCCCCAAATATCTCTTTACAGAATACGTCTTTATTGATCCCGACATGACAACTCAACTGACTTAGTGCTTAGCGCAGCGTAAACGAGCCAACTAAAGAGAATCAATTTAGAAATGTTCGTGCACGTTTTAACAAAGTGATGATGGGGCGTTTTGTGAGCCTGCATACCAATATCCATGACGAGGCAAGCCATTTTCATCTGTATGTAAATGCTGAATATGTAAATAAGCCATGAGGTGCTGGAGGAGCAGATAGCTGTTGGACCTGGATTTATCACTCGCATACTGTTTGATCCACTGATCTCCTGGCACGCACTCCTGCATCCGACATCTTTTTACAACGCATCTACTTTGAAGATGGGACACAGTCACATAATAGGCAATATTTCCCCCTTTTCATTCATTTACTCAGGCTGGGTCAGGGTTTCCAGGCTGTTAGATTGGATGAAAGTGGAGCCAAGGCAGAGCAAATGCTGTCTTCCAGCAATGGAATGGAGGTGATGTGTTTTCTCACATATCTCCTCATTTCCTAATGCAGCGATGCCGCATTCATTTGGAGTAACTTTAATCTTGTTCTGGAAAATTCCATTAATCTTCAGCCGCTTCTTGCAACACAAAGAAGATAAAAAATGCTGAGCAGAGGAAAAAAGAAAAAAAAAACCATCGATGCCGCTCTTCACAGCTTCACGTTAGTCGGGCTCAAGCTTCAAAACCCGCCAGTCTGTTTCCCTGCATAATGCAGAACATTCAAAGTGAATTAATGACCCCCCCCTTGTGGTATGTGTGTTATTGGTGCCGTCTCAAAGATGACTTGTCAAACAAATCGAATCAAATGGGAGGACAGTGATTTCGTCCTTGCTATATAGATTATTTATCAATGTGACCATCCGCAGTGATGCATGCCTGCTTTTAGAGTCAGTTCACATACACAGTGGCCTCAAATCAAGCAAGCAGCTGGCCATCATCTCTTTTTCACTTCGGGGTTGAGTGACCGCAAACACAAACGCTGGCCAACATTATCCTTCATCAAATATGATGTCGTTAAAATCAAATTTAAAGTTCTAAAGATTCTGCATCTAATAGATGATAAAAAAAAAAAAAAAATGTAATTTATGACTGGCTATAAAAAGTAGATCAGTCATTTCAATCCACACTTTCCCCGCTTTCGATCTCCAATTCTGCAAAAGCCGTTTCCGCAAACAAAGACGATGGAGGCAATGGTTTCCATTTAGCAAAAAACAGAAAATCTGTGTCTCCTCTTTCTTCCAGAGTGTGTCTTTCACAATGATCTTAATCTCCTCTGAGGATGACTGCCTGCTTCCGCTCCCCGCTCTTCCTCCTCCATTTCACAGTCATTTGCATGGGCAGAAAGGGGGTTTGCTCCGAACACATTTTAAAGCCTGGTTCCTCTCATTAAGTCACCTGTCACTTCAGGACCATTGTACCAGCCTCACATTAGCATCACGTCTTCTCACCAATAAAGCACCTGGGGTGAAGGGGCTGTTGGTGGGGAGTGAGCCTCCGGCTGAAGCTCCTCTCATGTTAGCCACTTGTGTTTTACACCCCGGCATCGCATCACTCAGACTCGGTTGTGGATTTTCATAATGTGCACAGCGTACACATTGCCAAGTGATGTAATGTATTCCACTGAGCACAGAAATGACACCCTTTGCACCACATAATCAAACACACCAAATGTTCTCACCGACTGTTGTGCTTTACATGAAAAAAAAGGGAAAAAAAAACAGTGAGAATTTTCTGCACTTAACTTATCCAACCACATGGGTGCAAAATCAAGAACGCACTTTTTATCTCAAGGGTGCAGAAGCAGTGAAAGGCCCTCCAGATTGTTTCTGTACATTTCACGTACACTTGCAGGGAAGAGTTTGGACTTAAAAAGATTTGCTCTGCACCACGCAGAAGCATGACGCAAACGCGTTGCATCGTAAACGTTGACTGCCATGGGGCTGCGGTGTCAAAACTGGCAAGCATGATAATGGCTACACTTGTTGTGCTTTATGGGCCCTAGAGTGACCCTTGTCTGTGTTAACCTTCCTTCCTTGCTCTTATAAATCCCACCCTGAGAGGTTTATGGACTCACTTATCAAGTCTCTCCAGATGTATTTGGTGGGTGGAACTGCTGCGACGACGACTCGGCGATAAATTCAGCATCTGATGAGTGAACACAATGTGCCAGCATGTTTGTTGCACCGTAGGACAGTGCAGATGGCAAATGTCACGACAAATCTGTAATTAGGATGATTTTCTTTCCTCTCTGAATTACCTCAAGACTGTAAATTAAGTACACACGGGCATTTAACATAAAATTATTGGCATGCCATAAACGTTGATGGATTCATCTGCTGGGAAGATGAAGGAAAAAGTTGTGTGATCGTGCATTCAAAAGTTAACTTTTTGTTAGACAGCTTTGTCTTGTAAATTTTGAGCAGCTGGCAAGCATTTGTGTTTTAAAGCAGGGCAGCACCTTCACTGCTGACAAGACAAACCAAATTGAAGACATGCAATTAGAGATTGCAAATTGTCTGCAAGAAACTGTCAGCTTTGCAGTCTATATCTCTTGTTTTCTGCGTGTTGACTGCTGGCCTGTCCACAGAATATGTTTTCCTTCACCCACAGACAGCTCGAGCAAGGTCCAGTGACAAACTGTGTTGTTCTTATTATTCGTGGGAGTAATAGTAGCAAGACAGCACTTTTTAATATAGCTTTTTAAAAAGCATACAACAAACAATAATTTAAAAAAAATATTACGGTTGCCGCCTATTGCACCATGTAAATATGAATAGGTGAATTTAAGGTGAACATCAATATAGCCAACACTAATAGCTCTCAAGAGGCTATTTGTTTTCTAAATGTGTCAGTTAGCGTCCAAGACACTCCAAAGGAACCAGTCAGCATTTAAAGCTCCCACTTAGGATTCCAATGAGAGCGTCTGGAGAGTCGCTTAAACGATTGACTGGAAAAAAAGACGATAAATGCTTTGCAACAAAAGCCAATAGGTTAAGAAATCATCCAGTCAAAAGATTGTGGCTGCTCGTCATAAAAGAGGGGAAGCTAATCTTCTATATGTTTCACTGTCACAGCAACTGCTGATCAGACAGCTCAATGCAAAGTGCAAGAGAAGAAACACTCCTGCTGGAAACCTTTTTGGGGTTGTAGCTAAATTAATTAAGACTTTCTTCTCATCTGCAGGGCTGCTGAGCCATCTTCTTGTAGAAGTTGTGATCGTCATATTTGAATATTAGAACAAAGTCATGGTTGCAGCTTTTATTTTCTAAGAAAGGATATTACTTTTAGCTCCTAAAGTGAAACACGCAGTGACAGAGGGCTTTGTGTGTTTGTTAGACAGTAAATCCTGTTAAAAATAGGATTAACTTGATATGCCATTGATATAACATTAAACAGATATAAAATATTCTGAAAACTCTTATCTAATTGCAACTTACCAAGTCAAATGTTTAGGCTTCACAGTTGTAACAAGACTTTTGGTCTAAAACATCAAATAAAAACAAATGAACAGCATGGATAAAAACAACCACAGGAGGCTTTGATTGTCACCAGTCAGTGTCCTTGGGTAAGACACTGAAAGTCTCGCTCCAACTGTATTTTTTTCTATTGTAAAATTGTTCCCAGTAGTCTTATAATCATGATTGTGGAGTTTTTGGTCACAATAAAGAAAACTGTTGTTTTTTTTTTAGACATGTTTTCTGCAGCATGGCAGGAGTTCATTAGAAATGCTCATCTGGGTTGTGGGGCGGGACTGCTGGCGCAAAAGCTAGCTCTGCTAATTTCCCATCAATCCTCTGTTTTTACGCTCTTTCCCGCTAGCTTATAGCACCTCACAAGACCAAGCTAATATTAGCGTAGCAAAAAAACAACTAAACACAGTGAGCAATATCAGAACCATCCAGTCAAACAGTTTGAAACTGGATGCCAGCTCAGAAATGAAGATGTTAATGGATCGATTTGTCTGCAAGTAGATGCTTCAGAATTGTAGCAGAGCAAGTAGACTTTGGCTCGCCCATCACAGTTGCTGTGCCCCAAACGTGAGCTTTTTCAAGCTGCAGGTTTTCATCTGGATCTGGTCCAACATGATTTGAATAAAGAAATACTCAAACACAGCTTTAACCTTAAATTACTTTAAATATGTCCTCCATCATGAAAAAAAACGCTACAAGAACATGTTAAAACCACCAAAAGCATGATTCTTATTGCAATGTGTCTTGAACCCCTGGTTGCATTTGTTTGAGTGAACCAATGGACGGATGGAAAATACTGTAAAAGCATCTTGAGAACCAATACCTAGAAAAGCGATAAGTTAAAACCGAAAAGTCCAAATGTTAAGAAAACAGTAAAACGACCCAAACCTTAAATTAAAGACGCACTCTTTTGAGCTATTTTTAAAATTGTTCCCAGTGGTCTTTTAATTATGGTGATGCCGTTTTTAGCCAAAATAATAAAAAAAAGAACTGTTGGTTTCTAGGACATACATTAGTTTCTGCAGAACTGCAGTAGTCTATTTGAAATTCACCTCTGAGTTGTTGGCGTGACTGTCGCTGAGGAGTAAGCCGTCACCCATCTGTTTACAGTCTCTCCCCCTAGGGCACATCTCCCATTCTAACATTACTACAAAAATGGCGAGCAACATTGAGGCTATCCTGCCATACAGTTTAGAGCCAGAAGCCAGCTAGGACGAGGAAAACAACGATGTACATGGATCTATTTGTCTACAAGTGGATGCATCAGAATGGAGCAGGGAGCTTGGACATCTTCTACATCACAAATATGCTTTTTTGTTTTTTGTTAGCCACTAATTCACAACAGTTTTAATAATTAATACACAGAAATACAATTTCAACTTGATTTTCTTTACATATGTCCTCCATCATGAGAAAAATGCCACAACACCAAAAACAATATTTTGATGGGAGTAAGTCTTTAAAGATCTCTTGAGAATTAAAGCCTGGTCAGGTCTGTGAGTTTCCAGTTCAGCTTAAGTCCGTGTTCTTAGTGAGATGGCATTTTCATGCCACAATCTATAAATCTGTACCAGAATTTGTTTTCTCAGTTTAGGAGCTTCTTTTGGGTGTATATGAAAGCTCACCTGAACTTTAGTGCAAACCAAAAAACCCTGAAAACCAGAGTCCCTGTTAGATTGGAAATAAAAATGTTGAAGAAAACTAAACCAAAGACCTGAACAAAACCACTGAAGTAAAACATTTTACATGTTTTTCTCTAGAAAACAATGTGCCCTCTGTGGGATCCAAAGGAAAACAAATTAAGAAAAAGCTGAAAAATGTCTTGTTGATTGATGTGGTGCAGTGAAAAGGTGTAGACGTCTCTTACTTTTACTTTAGTCAGAGGAGGAGTATTTTTTGAAGTTCCTGGTCAAAGTATGTTTTAAGCATTAGCATCTTAAACAAGCAGCTGTTGTAGCTGCTCAGAGATTTACTTTCAGTATCTAACAAAAAAAACACAAATTCAAGAAAAGAACAATCAGTTATGCTAATGATCACTTATTTGATTAAAAAAATCTAACGCTAAATGTCATTTTTCTGGGATTTTCACACAAAAGCTCAAAACACCTTTTTGTTCCAGCTTTTTGTGCAAAATGTAGAAACAGTTTTCACATCTTAATAATCACCACAAGCAAACACACACACCACTGTAGCAGTAATACAACAAATGTGTGCAGGTTTATGAAAAGTGGGCATAAAGCGCACGTGTCAGAAACAAGCATGCTGCTGTCACAGACTGGGATCTATCATGTCGAAGGTAATGTTTGTCTGTCCAGAGGAACAACTGTGTCTGTGTTCCAGACTTAACCATATCCTCTTCCCTTGTGGGTTGCGCTTGACTTCCACCGTTTTCACAGCTGCTCTCAGCAGTGCACTCCATTACACCTTAAATCACTTAAAAGATCTAAAGCACAAAAAAAATCCCTGTGCAGCTAATTCCACCCTGACTGCCAGGATCATCTACAGAGAATAATGGCAGGAAACCACTGTAACATCTGACTCCAGCCGCATCCAGGAGGAGGCTGTCTTTCTGAATAAGAATCTATTGCGGTTGAAGACGGCCAGCGTTAAATCAACACACAAAACCACAGTTTAGCACTTTTGGAAAATGCTGCAAAGCACAATGGAACAGATACAAATCTCTTTTTCCAAAACCCAGTCAAAAAAAAAAAAAAAAATCCACCCAGATCCATTCTGAGGAAGGCGCATTCCTACTTGGGTGCAGATTTTAGGCTCAATAAGTAAGAAGGGGCTAAGTGGGTCTCGTCCTGTGTTTGGTGGCACAGAGCAGAAGATACACAGAGGAATGACATGCAGCTGCACACAGCTATTGATTTTCCACTGGTCTCCAGGCTCCCTTCCCTTTCATTCAGGCTGCCTGCCAAGTGACTCTGAACAGGAGCCCCCGCTCGCCCAATGTCTGCACGTCTGCTTAAGCACAATCAATGGGCCATCAGTGGGGGAGAGAGCAACGCTACTGTCTTTACTTCCACAGAGTGAGTTGGGGAAAATTGAAAATATATTTAGTGGAAAGGCATCAGCTTCCATCTGGGCATGTGGCATCATTGACTATCAGAATGGAATCAAATGCTTTGTCTTCAAGTGCAGGTTGCAGCCAAAAGGCCCCCTGTTGGTCTTTAGAGTGCTTATTTGCCAATAAATGAAAGGACCCATTCCCTTGTATCTATCTACTATTTGTTAGAGCTGGATCAATGTATCTGCATGCTGGGCTCTGAAACAAACTCTCGTTTCCTCTGATCAGATCAGCATTTGAAAGTGCTACCGGTGAAGAATAAAAAAACTATGTTGTCTCTGGTGCGCATGCAGACAAATGTGATTGAGCTCTACAAGTCCAAAGATATGTGTTTTATGCAACACAGGAAAATAAAAAAAACGCCAAATTTGTCTCCTAGTGAGGGGTGTTTGGCCCCTCTCCACTGGTGGTCCACACGCAGCATTTTGCACCACTGGAAAGGTTCCGTTTATGCAGCAAATCTGTCAGCCGGGCTGTCATGGCTCACAGTGACAGAGATGTCCCCATTACCAAGGACATTCCACTTTTATTCTTTCACACCAAAAATCTTTTTCAAATCTACCTCAAGGAGGAGGAAAAAAAGAGCTCTGAGCAGAATCCATTAATTTCTTGGTTTTGCCTCCAAAGATAAATAATGCCGCTCCTTCTGCTACTCATCCGTCATCTGCACTTGAACCCAAATGGAAGCTTAACACAGTGCAGGAGCTTCAGTCATCAGAAAGAGCACATCACTAATTACACGCTCACTGGTCATTTCAAGGGTGAGCTGTAGTTTGACTTGTACTGAGCGAGCACAGAGGGAAGATTTGAATGTGCCATTGAAGGAAGACGTCCACCCCAACGGTGTGGGAGCTGACAGAGAGGCGCTGGCATGGAAGTGGACATTTTTAGATAATAACAGCTGGGTCAGGGTAATCATTTGACAGGGGCAACTGGCAGACTTGAGTGGGCATCAGTGCAGATGTGACAGTGCAGGAGAAAGAAAGGATGGTGGACTTCTGCAGATTTTCCCATCACAGTTGGAAGGCACACTTGTTCATGCATGCAGGCCAGCGCTGGGGAAAAGCTGAGCACACACCGCTCATTTTGCAACTTTGAATCGGTATGTTAGGACGTTCTAATTAAAAAAAAAAAAAAAACGTCATTTCAAGGAGACCTCATTTCCAAGTCTTCAGTGAGGAGGAGGACGGAGGGGGTTCACACGAACACTGTGCTCAGTTGTTGCAGTTGCAGCAGCGAGTGGAGACGCAGCCTGT
>BSAI01000030.1:24694051-24706323 GCA_036245035.1 Adrianichthys oophorus | reverse complement strand
GGGGACGCAGCAGCCCCTGCAGCTGCGGTGAATAATGGTAACGACAGTAATAGACTATAATAACCCACACCGAGCGGCTGAGCGCTTGAGTACGCTCATCAATACGAATTAATGAGATGTAATCGTCTTAACCGTGTTTAATTATTTTATGCTGCATCAGCACACAGAGCAGCTGACGTTGTTCACGGGCATGAAATGGGCATTCAAATATTTACTGTACCTCCCTGGGAGAAGTATGAGCTGAGGTGTGAGGAGGGGAAGGTGCGTGCGCATGCGTGTGTGGACTTTTACTTATAAGTTTGGCTTTAATTTAGCATCAGTTTGCTCCCCTGGATGCAGGAACCTGTTATGATCCGTTCTTTGTTTGCAGCTAAAAGCGCCCCCCAGGATTTTTTCCCCTTATTTATTTATTTTTTTTGAGAGCCTGGACTGTTCATTGCGCTAACATTTACAAACGATCCACTAAAGACCTTGAGAACGGGAAGGGACGAAGCCTGACCTTCAACATAATAAGAGGTGCTGGTAAAGTGCAGGTGCACTGATGCGCAAAGAGGCTCCTGCAAGCTGCTGTCTGATTGGCTGGGAAGAGCTGGAGGCCATTAAAACATCCAATAAGTGCACACCTGTAGCAGCGCATTCATGAGGTCAACAAAGCACTGAGGAAATTTGGATCATGATCGACTTTTTCTCTCATTCCTTTCAAATCACAGCATAAAAAAACCCAACAAATTAAAGAGACTTGATGCTTTGGAAACAACCAGTCACCTACCCGAGGGTTGTCATGGTGACGATGGTGTACCAAAACGCTGCGGGGATGCTGGTGAACTTGCTCCCCGCGGAGCCTTTCTCTGCGTAAAACATCACCGTGGCAAAGATGATGATGGCCATCGTGAGGGAGAAGAGCAGGAAGCCCAGCTCAGAGGCGCAGCTCTTTAAGGTGTAGCCCAAGATCCGCAGCCCCGCGGAGTGCCGGGAGAACTTGAAGATTCGAAAGACCCGGAAGACTCTGAGCGTGACGAAAGCTCCGCTCACCTGGTCGTTGTCGGTCATGACCAGGCCGATGTAGTAAGGCATGATCGCGACCACGTCGATGACGCTCATCACACTTTTCATGAACTTGTAGCGGCTGGGAGCCGCGATCAGGCGGAGGAGGTACTCAACCGTGAAGATCATCACGCACGCGGTGTCCAAACAAAAGAAGGCTAGCCCGTAACGGTCCCCGCACGAGACCTCCTTTGATCTGTTGGGCAAAGTCCCGCAGGGAACCGTTTCCACCACGTTGGCCATCACTGATATGGCGATGAAAAATCCCGTGACATAGTAGAAAACCAGAGCTAAGGTGCTGGTGTGAGGGTTTTCAAAAGCCCGCCACAGGAACTCCCGGTACGTCAGGTTCACCGGTGTGACGTCATTGTTCATGTCCATCTCCTCGTCATCCAGAAGCCTCTCTGCGTTCTCGCGCCGCCGGTCCTTGTACTCCTCGTAGCAGCAGTCCCCGATGATCTCGGGGATGATGCCAAAGAACGTGAGCTCCTCGTCGTACGCAGAGATGCATTCTTGGCGCGGGTAGTGCAGCTTCCCCGTGCGGTAGAAATTCAGGATGTGTCTGAAGATGTCAGGGTCGCGGTCGAAAAAGTACTCGTTTGACTCCTCGTGGAAGAAGAAGTCTCTCTCCGTGCTCCCCAGTAAAGTGTCCGGGTATCTCTCCAAAGTGGTTCTCCACGTCTGAAACTTGGTCCCGCTCACGTTGAGGATGATCAGCCCGTCCTGGGTTTTCCTCTTGTCTTGGGGAGGGATGGGCATCGGGGTGGTCGCCACGGGCATCCATCCTATGGCCGCTGCACGGGCGAAGGGAAGCCATGCCGCTACACCTGCTGCCATGCTGACCCCTTTAGTAATCGAAACGACCCCGCTCAGGCTGTCACAGTGCTACGGCGCAGAGATAAATTGCATCTGCAGGAGTAAAAGAGCAGATAGAGGCAGTGATGCTCCTGAAGCATGTCGATGCAACAGAAAAGGCGCGCACCTCCTCAGCATCCATCAAACCTTTATCCCGCTGTAACTATGCAGGGCACTTTGCAGCAAAATGCCATTTCAAAATCCCATTCAAAACATTTCTGAATAAGTGTGTGTATGAGGGAGGTAGGCATACCTTAGAGAAGGAAT
This sequence comes from Adrianichthys oophorus, assembly GCA_036245035.1. Taxonomy (NCBI): domain Eukaryota; kingdom Metazoa; phylum Chordata; class Actinopteri; order Beloniformes; family Adrianichthyidae; genus Adrianichthys; species Adrianichthys oophorus. Next base: position 24,704,157 of record BSAI01000030.1, on the reverse strand, counting down.
CTCATCAAACTGCATCCACGGTCAGTGCAACACCTCTCCTTTCAAGAGAACACTTGTAATTCCGTCACCCATCAATTTGTCACCGGAGCCAGACGACGGAGGGAAAAAACGTGCAATGATTTGGCATCAACAAGTTAAACAATTCAAGCGGCGGTCACTGGGCGCACAGTGGTCATTTGTCGGAGCGCGATACTCTTTTTTTCTTCTTTTTTTGCTCTCCATCCGCATGTGGGTTTTTTCCCCTCCTTGCGTTGCAGCCTCAGTAAACTCCTGCGCGTCTCGTCGACTGCAAGACCACCCTCCCCCTTTCCTCACCACCACGATGTGGAGGGGAGGAGAGAAAGAGAGCGCGAAAGAGGGGGAAGAAAAAAATCTTATGCAGAGACAGAGGAGTGGTCCTATCTGCACCCACAAATTCCTCTGCTGCTTGACTGCGCGATGCGTAAAAGTCCTTCTCCAAAATCCACAAGTTTGCGCGTGTTGCTGCGTGTTCTTTTATATAATCAACCGCACAAAAAGCACCAAAATGTCATAAGTAATTGCGTAAAATTGGGTTTTCTGTTTGCACGCAGTCAACAGATAGACAAAAACTCCCTTTGAAGTTGTTGAATTTGATCTAAAATAAGGCAAACGTGATCAAATCAGGAAATTATTTAAGATCAATATATGTAGTTGATATATAGGCTACTGCAAATTATAATCAATACTGTTTTCTGAAGTGCATTGTTCTATAATATTGTCAAACAGCTTGAAAGGTCAACATTATTGGATTACACCATGCTGACATTTTCCAAAATAACCATAATCAATTAAATGCATGTGCTACCTGACATAATGCTGCAGGCATCTGAGGGGATTTGAGACAGCTGTGACTGTGATGAAGCATGCACCAAATCTGGCTTGACTCCACATCATTAGAGCGCGTTCACACTGAGCTACAGGTCCTGCTTTGGCTCTTTCAGCACCATGGACAGCTCCAGCAGTTCCTCCTGTCAGACAACAGGATGCAGATTCCAAAAAAAGTCTGTATATTTTCCAGCTTTAGATACATTTGAATGCTTTCAGATTCCCGTTGAAGTGCACACAGCCGGGTGGAGCTTGGCAGTGAATGCCCAATGAAGATGAGGTGTAGAAAATGTGCTGCAGCTGTTACTCTTATTTAAAGTACTGTAATTTGCAACAGACAAGTAGGAAGGGGGCTTTCTGCCTCACACAGGGACAACCTGACAGTATAAGTGGCTGCTGATGGACACATTAAATGCTGCACCAGTCAGACCTTTGGTCTCTTGCACTGTAGATCTCCAGCCAGCTCACTTCATTCCTACCCAGCCTCTGGTCCCCTCTAGCACAGCGCTTTGTTTTGGTGGGATAGATGCACAGGAGTGTCAGAAGTCCCATTAGTGTATGCCAAGCGTGTCATAGCACACTCAGTGCTCAGTCTGAGCAGTCAGACCTAGGGGCTATGTATTCATCAGGGTATTTAAATTTTCCAGCAGTTGCCAATTGGCACCACATGCAGGCATCAGTGCTGGGTCGGATATCAGAGCGACTATGAGCTTTTCAGATCACACAGCCTTTAAATGTCTCATAAGAAAAAATGAAAAATCATTTGTTTGTTTTTTATGCATGTTTTATGAAGTGTGTGTACAGGTGCAGCCTACAAATAGGTGTTTTATTTAGATAAAGTAGTTAATATGTCTGTATATTACATGTATTAATTTCACATGTTTTTTTATATAGATGATTATGACAATGAACAAAAATTCTTCTTAGAAAATTAAAATACTTGTTTCCAAAAGATGTATGTTTATGGTGTTTAGTTTTATACATATTATCCTTTCATTTCACATCTGCAAATATTTTATGTGCCTTTGAATATTCTGCTTGTCTGATTCAGTCTACCAAGAAGAACGTAGACCCCACAATTGTTCACACTTTTGAAATTCTACCATTGACTGTATATGAAAACTGGACTTCGTGAGTGAGATTTCATCCATAGAAAATGGCTTCCTTCCACCTCTAACCATTTTAAGTCATTTCAGTCGTCATTTTTTCACATTACGAATGCCGCCGTGTTTGACCCAGACAGTCATTAAGCAGCGATTGCAAATTGGTCTGAGTCACGTCGCTATGGCAACCACGCTCGCCAATCAGGAGAGACCCTGATGGAAGTTCACACCCCTTCCACTTAAAGTGGGCTCAGGAGAATCTGTCAAACATTTCAAACATTTAACGCAAGACCACATGCTTTTAATTGATTATTTGATTGTCCAGTTTATAACTTGAATAACTTGTATAACAGCAAAAATCATGATGAAAAAGAAATCAGATTAATGTGTAAGAGCAAGAATAGTTATTCTGACAAATAGAATGAATGAGGAATTGCTCTTTATTCCTCAATAGAAGTCTATGGGATGTTGGCTTTTTGGAAGAAGCATGTACTTCCTGTTTGGAATACAAGGGGGGGAGGAGTCATTCAGTTCAGTTATCATATACAGTCAACATATTCTGCACAAGGAAGACAGAAAGTATCTTCAAAAGCTAGTTGTTCATAGCGCTCTCTCCATTAGGACTAACTGAGATTTATATGGAAGGAAAACTTGTAAAAGAAAAAGAGTGAACAAGCAGCAGATATACCTGAAGCCTTGAGAGGGTTAAAAAAAGACAACTCGGGATCTCGAGTCGAGGCTTCAGACAGATCCAGAAAATGGATTTCAACTGTCAAATTCGTTACCACTCTCCAATCAGAGACAACTTCAGAGAGGACCAGACACTCAGTCAGTGGCTTGGGGACCTGCTGGTGTCAGCTCAAAATGTTGCTTTCATCTGCTGACCAGCTTCATTTTTCTCAATAAAATCACTAAATAAATATTTTTTCTTTTTACCAGCCTTAAAATGTAATACTAGGTTAAAAATAAACAGCTGAAATTTGTCAGTTTTTCTGCAATAGATCTGTAAATAAGTTTCTTTGTTTATGGTAGTAAATTACCAGGCTAGCTAGCAATCAGAGAATGTTTAACGTACTGCTGCCCTACCTCTGTTATGGGTAGAGTTCAAGAACCCAGAAGCAGAGAAGGCTTGGACTCAGATGGGTAAGGTTATCACTGGTTTATTTAGAAAAACAAGAGGGAAAAAAAGGGGGCAAGTAATTCAAACAACTAAGGGGCAGCATAAGAGTGCAATGTCAGGGACAGACCTAAATAAAAATACACAAAACGCTCCAGTACAGGGAACTGAAACACACAGACTTAAATAGACACACACACTCAACTAAACAGGATGCAGCTGTGAACACCTCCAGCAGGAGACACAGGTGAGTGGGAGGAGAAAAAGACCACAACAGACCTGCACAGAACAGGCAGTGAAAAACTAAAAACATAAGCAGAACGTGTCAACCTCACCTACTGTAATGAAGTTTGGAGGAATAATTACAATTTTCATTACATCCATTATGCATACTTCTCCACAGAGCTAAGCCAAGGGAAGATGGTTTGATAAACCGGGCCATGGCTGCATATTCCCTCTGTTTAGTGGGTCTTGCCTGGGCTTAAATTAGATTAATAATTTATTATATTAATATTGACATTCTAAAACTGGAGATTCTCTTTTATTGTTATTATTATTACCATCTGCTATTTGTGCCATATGACATGTAACTTACCATTAACATGTTTGAATTTAATTTCAATACCAATTAGTTGCTAGCAGGCTACAAGAAGTTTGAAGCTGGGGAAAGTATGGTGAACTGGAGTTCTCTCCTTTTACTTCTCCTCTCCTTTTCTCCTCCATTCTTTATAATTTACCCAGTACTATTTTTTTATTTATTTAATCATGCCTCTGTTTGGTGCAGTGCAATTCATATGTTGTCTCTGTTTCCCACTCCCTTCCGGGGGGGCGAGAGAGATTCCAGGAGCATCGTCTGTGCTCCTGTTCTTGGCCTGGACCTCGCCTCTGGCTCATCTTGCGTCTCAGAGTGGGAGAGGTTCCCGGTGGATCATCTGTGCTCCTGTCTTTCGCAGTGGATCTCACCTCTGGCTCGTCTCGCACCCCCAGCTGTCCGCCAGTTTAATCTGGATGAAGCCCATCTAGTAGACTTTTCAAACATGTTGTTGTAGAGTTAGATAATTTAATTCTTCTTTAACAGTTCTAGCACATCACCTGTCCGTCCTTGGAGAGGATCCCTTCGTCATGTGGGTATCACTGAGGTTTCTTCTTTTTTCCCCAACATAATTTTTTTTTTGAATTTTTCCTCACAGAGAAGGAGGGTCTAAGAGCAGGGAAGCCCAGCATAACTTAATCTGTTTAGTTTACTTTAGCAACCAGCTATTGTTTATATTTATGACTGACTTTATGTTCTTTTGGTTTTGGTTTCCTAAATGCCGGTGTGAAGGCCACTGAGACGGTTATGGTTGTGATATTGGGCTATAGAAATACATTGGATTGAATTGAAATAAATTAATTCAGTCAACTTTTAGATGACAATATGAACCAGGAGGATGCATTGTAGTTAAATGTTTTTTTGCTCTTCTGGCGTCTTATTATTAATAATTGTAAACCATCTTTTTTAAAAAATGCGTTTTAGTTGTGTTTATATCCAGCCTTCAGTCCTGTGGCTTAAACAGATTGATATCAATCAAGGTGCTCACGAACCTCCACATTTCCAAAGGGAACCAAGGTCATCTCTGTTGATGCAGAATTGGGCAGATGATTTAATTATACTGTCTGTGTGTTTATGGATTTGGTCTTCCTGTAAAGTAATTAGTGTATGCCCTTAACAAGGTTGTACACTTCATCCTGTAGCCTTAATGTGGCATTTTGTTTGGATGCTGTTCCGATTGAACAGACATTTCATCTATTTGAAGATAAATTTACGAATCTTTACAGCGATGCCACTGAGGGATTGTTTGGATGTCACAACACTGAACTGACTCCCAAGCCCTTTGGGGATTTGGTTGTGTAACATGATGAATTTTGTAAACAGGTCTTTAAGGATGCTCGGCGTTGGAACACAAAGGGAAGCATTCAAAACAAACAACTAAATCCATATTTTTGGTCTTCATCTGCTGATTGGCTTGTTTTCATTAATGCAACTCAAACTGGAGTCTGTTTTTGTGCTATATTAAGAGAGGCCAAGCTCAGGGATTGAGATGATTAAACAAATAAGTCCCGTTCTCTGGAGATGTGCCAGGCATTGTTGTGGAAAAAGCTGTCATTATCAGAAATGTATCATCCGTAAAGAAGCTTCCTGAAATGATCGAGGTGAGTTTGAGTCGTGAAAATGTGAAGACTCTTGAAGTTCCACTCCGATCATGCTTGATCTATTGTAAAAGATGTTAAAATAATTATTTTAATTATGATTATGCCCTTTTAAGCCAAAATGTTAAAAAAAAACTGTTTTGTTTTCTAGGACATAGTTTCAGGAGAGCGGCAGGAGTTCACTAGAAATTCACCTTTAAGTTGTGGGAAGAGTAGACCCGCTTTCCCGTCACACATCTGTTTACATGATCTCCCGCTAGCTTACGGCCTCTCACATGCCTAACCTTACATTACCGGTACAACAAAAATGACAAGCAATATAAGAGCTATTTAACTGTTCAGTGTTGATCCAGATACCAGCTCAGATGAGAAAAGCAAACACATACATGAATCTGCAAATGGATGTGTCAGAATGGGGCGGAGCAGGGAGTCTGTGGCTTGCCAGGGTAGCCTCTATGTAACAAATGTGTACGATCTTTCTCAACCAGTTTTTTTTTTTTTTTTTTTTTTTTTGCATGCTCCTGACTTACATCGATTTGAATAAACAATACCCAGAAATGCACATTTGGGCTTGTTTTTCTGTGTGTCCTCAGTTATGAAAAAATGCAGCAAAAACACGTTAAAAACACAATTTTCAGTGGAGTGGGTTCTTTAAGCAAAACGAAAGACAATATAATAAACCAAAAGGAAGAGAAAGAGATGAATATACTTAAAATATCACAAAACTATTCAGGAAGATGTAAGTTTCCATCAGGTGACAAAACATCAAAGGAAAAATTCCAATAAAGGAGTGTAACAATGTCAGAACTGAAAAAATGTGTGAGAACAAACCGGGCAAATCTGGTGTATTTCTCCATTTTGGGCTCAGAAGGAGCCTGGCGTGTTTTATGAAACACTGCTAATGAACTCATGAATTGTCCTCGTGACCTCTGGGCACAATGACACTCGGATATCTGCAGGTGAACAGCCCACAGCCAACTGCCCACCACGTCATCTCCCTCAGCTGCCTCTGCCTTTCCTCGGCTCTAATGAGTTATTGACCCCCTGCGGATGTGTAAAATAGAGTAGGTCTTCATGGTTCTTTGTTGCATACTGCAGCTGGTGTGTTTGTGTCTGCATGGGTGCGCTTGTGAGTGCGTACACAAGTGTTCATTCACCTGTAAAGCTATTTATATGTGTATCTGTGTGCTGCAAGGAAAAGGGGAGTTACTGGGGAGTGGAAGGCTGATGTTTGAGACTAGTTTCATCCCTGTCAGGACTGCTTGAATAATGCAAAATTAACAATTGCCAGTTGTCAGAAAGCAACAAATTGGACACACTTATACCGTAATTATGCACGGGTCAAAACACCTGTAATTCTCCCTGAAGTTTTTAGAGCTAAAAGCGTGTAAGTCCTTGTAACTGAAGTCAGGGGAGTCAGCCATTATGTGAACGCATGCTTTCTGTCACTATTGTGGTCCGGCAGAAAACACAATTTTTGCAGCTTAAATATTCCCATTAAACTCCTCTATCTTTTATCAGCCTTGCTTACTGAAGGGGAAAGAATGAGATGGACAAATGTTCCACCCACTAGCGCTTTTTTAATTGTTTTTCACCCAGCTCCCTCTGTCTCACTGTCTCTGTAGGGAAAGTAGCTCTTGTCATCTGGTGAAGAGGTGTAGAGGAGAGCAGGAGGTCTAAGCATACACTCGACAGCATCTACTGAGAGAGAGGCGCCGCACAACATGAAGCACGTCCCCTGAGCAGCAACTGCACACAAGCAAATTGGGCAGAAAATCTACAGTGGAGTAAAATAGTCTGCTTTATGCCTTATAGTGCAGAAAAACTACCGTAAGTGTTTGTTGTGCAGCATGTAATTAAAAGCTATGGGCAATATGGGGCCCAAATGGCAAAGCCTGGCTGCCGTCCTTTGCAGGGGTTGCTGTGTTGTTCACATATGTTGAGCACATTGACTGAGGCAGAGGTGCTGTGCGGATGCTGTGTGAGCATCTAAACAGCGTTTAACACGTTCACACTGTCAGGGCTGCCGCTGCCCCCAAATGACACTTTTTATTTTGCCACATGTGGCAAGTGTTGAAACCTTCAGCTGCTTCACTAAAGTGACGGATGGGACAAAAAGTGGGAACCAGATGAGGGATTGAACAGGGTTTGTTTTTCATCTGCAGGAAGCATTAGTTAATCTAAAGACCCTCTCTGATGAAAATTGTGTTTTTAACATGTTTTTGCAGCATTTTCTCAACATGTAAGACACATATACAGATAATTAAACTTCTGAAGCTTTACTAAAAAATCATTATGAATTGGGAGCAGACAAAAGAATGCATCCATTTGCAGACGACTAGTTTCGTGTATGTCTTTGTTTTACTCGTCTGACTCAAAACTGTACAGCTGGACATCTCCGAAATAACTTGCCATTTTTGTTGCACTTGTAATGTCGGGTTGGGGATATTTGGGGTGTTAGCAGAAGGATAACAGGAAGTGGGGGTGGGCTTGCTCCAAGTCAACAGTTCCGTCCAGAACCCAGAGGTGAGTTTCTAATGAACTCCTGCTGCTCTGCAGAAACTGTCCTAAAAAAAAAAAGACAATTTTTTTTTTCATCTTAATTAAAAGACCATTGGGAACCCTTTTACAACACACCCACAGATGAGTGGAGCGGGACTTTAAAAAACTGACGAAAAATTTTAGAAAAATCCAATTTCTTCTCTTGACTGTTGAGATATTTGTTTGGCAGATGTGAGGCGCCGTTCGTCTGGCTTGTGGTCGGAACTTCATTGCCTTTTTCAGCTGGTTGATACTTAAATGTCGCTGGCTTAAACACTGTTGGCAAAGACAGACAGTATTTTTTTAATCTGGATTTTGGATCTGCTGTCTGTCGTCTCTACGGTTAAGCTGACTGCAGCAGTCTGAAAGTCTCCACATTCAATAGATTTATTCTTTTTTTTTCCCCCCAGCAACTCTGCTCATTTCCAGAGAGACAGCTATACTGTAAGTCTAAATTCATGGATTAATATCTGACAAGCATGCGACTGCAAGTTTAAGGAGGGGTCAGCGAGTGGTGGGACGCTGAGGCGGGGTTGTTTGTTTGGGCAGCCACAGTGCTGGCTTCCCCTGACGTCATTTGTCAGGACTTGGCATCGGCCGGCCTGACCAGTGACATTTGCTAGCCCACCATGTGGCCCCTGTACTTTGAGGCCAGATGGCAGATGAAGCCTCAGAAGCAGACGACGCACGAACATTGCTGTGCACTCAAGTCTCCCCACAGATCGAGAGAGGGGAAAGCAGCAGATCAATTCATGACCCAAAATAATTTATAAAGTCCTGATAGATTGCACAAAAGTAAACTTGGTGAAAAGTAGATGTATTATGATTGGAGCCTGCCAGATCGATGCTTTTGTCTCTCTGCGGGGATCATGGTGTTTGTTCAAGGTGAAATATCATCATGAAGGCACAGTGCAGAGCTGTTACACCTCCTCCTTCATGTGGCCTGCCAAATGTATTTGTCTTTCAGTCAGTGTCTCCGTTTTCCCCCTTTCCTTGCATATAAGAGCTTTGTCCAACATGAGGTAATCATCTGTCACCTCTGAGCAGGAATTTCTTATTGAACTATTTGTCATTGAGCCAGACATCTTCTGACAATTGTTAAAACGCAAACCGAGCACTTGATTGTCGCTGTGGAGTCGGCATGACGACGACCTTATTTACCTGACGGGAGGAGGCGAATCAATTTACCATCTTTGAAAACGATATCAATCAAAAGCATCCCAGCTTATAGGGAAACATGAAAAAGCAATGAACTGCGAATAGCGTCAGCACTTTAATCTGAAGCCTCTTTGATCCGTTTTTGTAAAAAATGGTTTCTGCTTCAATGCAAACCCCACAAAGCACAGGCTCAGGGAAAGTTAGAAAAGACCGAGACCCAGAGGAAGAATGCGCAGTCCTTAAGCTTCTTCTCTCACTGCACTTCATTATTTCTTCATTCTCTTCCCCCTGCATGGTGTTTTACTTTCCCAACTGTAAGTCAAACAATTATTTTCTGTGAGGACTTGAAGCTTTTCATAAATCAACTGAATGAATGTATACTTCATCTCAAAGGGAGGGGATGGAGTTGATACAGGACGTTCACAAAAACATTTTATATACAAATGTTAAAATATATTATGTATTTTTTGTCTGTTGAAAAAAAATTTGCATTAGAACATGTCACAAGAGTAGTTTATTTTTTCAGTTTGTGAACCTTAAAAACATATTTCAAATGAGAAAACCCAAGTAAAGAAAATATTAAAATCAAAACAAATTCTCTGTATTTTTTATTTTTTGCTGTTGCACATTAGGTACTTTAAATATGTGATTTTGTTCTATATGAAGTTAATTGTGTTCAGTCAAAAAGTTTTCTAAACATGCGTTTGAGGAAGAATATCAAAGAATTCAAATTAACACCATGACAGTTCCTGTGATGGAAATGCAGAGGAGCTCCATCAGAAACCTTCTAAAGTCTCTACCCACTGGAGAAAGTTCCTGCAGTCAGAATGCAATGATCAAAAAGAAATATTGAGGAATGCCCTGAAGTTAGCACATCTTGGGAAACCCACTTACTTAAGGGGTAAGAAACCCTCAAATGGATAGATGAAAAGTCTCAGGAAAGCCTTAAGCCTTCCCAGGTTTCCAATGCTTCCAAGGAGTTTGCATTTTTCTTTTTTTTCAATTTTTTAAAATTAAAATAGTCTAGAGCTGTGGTTTTCTAGGCTTTCTGAATTTTTTTACGGTATGGGGTTGCTGTCTGCTTTTCTATATACCTTATATACCGTAACAACTAATTGGCCTTTCACTTGACTAACGTTAAAAATAGTTCA
>BSAI01000030.1:24641872-24694041 GCA_036245035.1 Adrianichthys oophorus | reverse complement strand
GAGTCCATGAAATCTTACAGACCCTCAGACCTGCACACATTCACTGTATACAGTGAAGCGCCTGAAGCTGTTTGTCAGAAATGATGAGCACTACAGAAGTCTACAGTGACTGAAAGCATGTCTTATGATGCAAAAATAATTATAAATTTTTCTCTCTATATACATAAAAATCCAGCCGTCTGAAAGGGGCAACGTTTTGATATGCTAAGCCATGTGGTTCTTTATCTGGGAAGGGGAAAGAGCGCCGGAGGGCAATGCTGCGGCTTTGGAAGTAGCTCGGGGGCTTCGCTGACAGCACAAACATGTGGTTAAATTAAAAACAAGACTGAAATAAAAACTAGGTGAGCGACCCAAACTCGGCTTGAGGTATTAAAAAAGATTCCCATTTTCTGATCTGCCTCAGCAGACGCCAAAGTTTCATAAAAAGCACTTTCATTTCACCAAGCCTTGGTTCCTGCCTGCTGTCTAAATTAAAACAGTAAAAACTACTTTTGTTACTATTAAAGATTTTCATTAAAGCGAGGCCTCACCAACCTGAGAGCAGAGCAACTGTTACAGCGCCATCCAACACAAATATTCACCTGTTATCCCTCTACTGGCGGATGAATCAGCATCTCTGTTGTCTAATCACCTCCCTTCACTCCTCCCACATGTTACTAGTTAATCATGCTCCCTTGAATGACTCATTTGTGTAATTACTGCTGTCAAGCGGTCCCGGGCTGAACGGGTCGACTTGTTTAGAGGGCTGACCCATTATGGAGGCACTAACTTCTGATCATTGCTGAAGACCAACTGGATTAAAACAACCCGGGGGAGAAAATGCTGTCCCGTCTCATTGGGAGAATAAAGTGTTTGTTTAACATGGAATGAGGTGAGTGGATTAGCATATGTATTCACAAGTCATTATGGTTCATCAGGGACTGTTGTTCCCCAATCAGAGCAAAGCAGAGCCACTCAGCAAGCCCCACCATGGCAGCTGTGCATTTGTGCTCATGACTTTTTTCTGCGTCAGCTTGAAAGTCAAACCTAATGACAGTCAGAGAAGAAAGACACGTTCTGTTTATCGTTCAGGGGGTGCACATGCACCAGTCTTGAAGAAAAAGAGGAGTCGTATTTAGGATGCAGAAAGTGATACTCAGTGGGTTGGCTGCCCTTCACCTTCAAGTCTTTCGCACTTTCTACTTAACTCCCTGCTTCTTCCTCTCACTTCACTTTTTCGCCGTTGCCATGATCCCAGGAGATGAGAGAAATGAGCCCTGAACTGCAGGAATAAGGGGAGGAAGTGAGAACAGGCTGAGGAGAAATTCACGACTTGTTTCACTGGGATGTGTGCGCACAGGCCACATGAGCAGGAATACATCAACAGACGTGTGGAGATCTAATGCATCCTGCAGGCTAAGAGCCAGATCTGCAGCTGAACTGCACCAGTGTTATGCCTGGTTTATGGACTGTGCCTTTCCAATCAGAGCTCTAATTAACCAGGAGCTGTGAAGGAGTGGGGCTGGGGTTGGAGTTGGGGGATGGAAGGGAGTGTGCTGTTTACCAGAGCCGAAAGACTGCACCGAGTGTGTGCTGCAGCACCATATTGACAAGGCAGTTTTCATTATGAGCAAATAGTTTTTTTTTTTCCTTATGTCTTCTCTGCTTAAAAAAAAAAAAGTCCTGGAGAGGCAGACCCAGGAGGCGACACATTCTATTTCATTTCCATTTGAAGAACAGCACAGAGGAAATGACAAATGCGTGAGGCCTACAGAGAAGCCTTCAGGGCAGCAATGTAAATAACAGAAATTAATCATCTTTTCTGAAGAGGGAGAATTGCGCCTCACAGTCACGACAAAGGTCACAAATCCGGCCTGCAACTTCACATCTTCCAAACAAGATATGCCGTGACACTGTGCTAATATGTGATTGCGTGTTTTACCATATGCACGTTTACCAATGCCTCATTTCCACTCAGTGGTACGGCACACTGAGACACGGTCCAGTCCGATATTTTGAGCAGACGCATTAAGCCAAACCCAACAATTTTTTGACCCCCGTTGGTAGTAGGTCCACAGAAAAATGGAACGTAGTGCGAAGCTCACCTGAATTGCCCAGTCTGGTCCGGTTTAGAATTCAGGTGAGTGTTTTCACTCAAAGTTGGAGCGTCATGGTGGACCGGACCATACTGGACTGTACCACTCAGTGGAAACAAGTCTTAAATGTGCCATATTCACCTTCAATTGCAGTAAACCTTTCTGGGTTATAATACGGTCACTTATCCCAAAATGCCACTATGCTGCAGCCTAAATACAAGTTTTTCAGCAAATTCAGCATGTGGCCGCGTGGCGACATTTGTTATGAGGAGGCGGCAGTCGCATTTTTACACACCGCGCAGTGACCACAGAGATTATTAAGAAAAAGCTACAATTTTAAGGCAACTGGACGATTTTTCTTTAAAAGTTGACATCGGTCAGTGGCTGCCCGGGCACATTTTGAAGTCTTGTGGTGGCTGTGGAGGCAAAAATGGCGCCATTTCGAAATTGGGCAATAAGTGCAACCACAGTTCACCGGCCACCAGCAGCTCTGACTAGAAGATGTGTAAATGTCTCTGGACAGCTGCCATTTCAAGTGCCAGCCGCCCAGGGGTATATGAAAAGCGGGCCACTCTGCACGCCTGACTTCCGTTGTCTACATTCATGACACGCAAAAGAGTTTCAGAAAATTTGGGCAGTAGATTAAAATCTTGAAGATTCTGCCGATGCTTGGGGTGGGAGTTGCATTAGTGACCGTAGTATAAAGCGTGAATGCATCTTTGCATCTATGTCCAGATAGCATGTTGGCTGTAGTGCACCTTTTCTTCCATCCACTTTTTAGCTGACAGAGAAAAGTTGAGGAGAAGCAATTTAATCTTGTTTTTCAGCCCAGAGTGGCACAAGGGAAAATAAAGCATTAAGGCGCCTCCTCACCCTCCTGGTAGAGGCAGTGACAACGGGCACCCATACGCTGAGGAATAGATGGTAATTGCAATGTGTTTATTTGAACTTTATAGTCATCATGGGAAGCCATGGCAGCACTGAGTTGAATTACCATACACACATAGCACACACACACACACGCACGCTTCACAATTCTATCCAAGTAAGCTCAACAGCTTCCAGGGAAACTAATTTGCAGCTTGGGAAACTACTACCTGACAGATCGATTGTAACCAGTTGTACCCACAATTAATGGACAACTCGTTCTCATGAGAAAAAAAAAAAAAAAAAAAAAAAAAAAAAAAAAAACCACTGGCAAAATTTGGAAAAGGGAAAAACAAATGTTGCTCTCCTATATCTCATAAATGTCACAATTAAAACTAACCACAAGCAGTGTGTAGCTACATTACAATTTCTCTCGGGGGGCAACTTGATATTTGAACAATCATGTCGAGTTTCTCATCACTCAGGAAGCTGGCTTTAATACCCCGAAGAGCTTGGAATTATTGGACTCATTTAGAGGAAAAAAGAAGCTATAGAAATAAAGCGCCATGCAATGTTGCTCTTATATTCATAGCAGCAAGAGCCACTGAAATAGGTTTTGTTCAATGAGAGCGATCTATACATAGAGCTGGTCTGAGCCGAAGTGTTGCTGGTGAGGAGCACACACCAGCTGTCACTGCGAGGAAGGAGAAGAAAATAGCTTTCCTGATGGAGGGGAAGGAGAATTGTTGAGCCGCAGAGAGGCAGACACTGAATTGGTTATAGATTTCTAAATAAATGCGCACAGGTGAAACAGAATTTGACAACAAGCAACCAAAAGGTACACAGCGGAACCGAGCTGATCATCATCCCCCAGACATTGTGCAAAATGAATACTGTAAAGCCAGGAGCAACAAATCCTTCCAGTTCCTAGAAATCAGTGAGGCCCAAACCAGATTAACGTGGCTCTCATCGGAAAGTTCAGAGACCTTCAGATTGTTTTACATAACACCAGCGTGGAAGCGACCACGACTCTGAGCAGCTCAAACCGGTAGCTTTATCATTGCCCTGTTGCTTGTGTTTTTGTTGATGAGAAAAATTATGGGATTTGACTAAGAGGATTAAAATGACAGCAGTTAATGAGACACAGCTGGAGCTGGATCACAGCAGACAAAACTGAAATGCCCCCCCGCCCCCCCAGCCGTCCTCCTCCACGACCACAAACACCCAGACGAGGCGTGCATACATGGGTTTTACACGTTAGCATGCATATGGGTTCCTTCTCACTTTCTAACACTCACCTAGAGGCCAAAAGCTGCCAATCACCCCCGTGTCATGCTTACTACGCAGGGTTTATTATCCCATTCAAATGAACCAGATTAATGAGGTCTTCTCTGATGGATTTGAAGTATTTAGCCTAACAGGACACACTGACAATAATGCCATAATTGTAATCTCTTCCTAACTCCTCCCCTGCACTGTGTAAAAATGATTTTAATTGTCTGTTACATAATAAATCCGACACTTGGAAATCTCACCCACTCATTCACACTGTGAGATCTTTTAAAATCTTCTACCCTGACAGCAAAAATGAGAGGCTGGCACATCTGAAAAACAAAAACATTTCATGGACTCAGCTGAGAGTGAAAATAATGCTGGTACTTAAAGCTGCTTTAGAAGTGACACACCCTGAACAGAAGCATGGGCCTTTACAGTCCCACTCCAGTCATCTGCTGATCTATTGAAAAAGCGTTCCCAACGTTTGGTTTTTTTAAATAATGAAGCTGTTTTTAGCCTAAACCAAAAAACATTCGTTTCCTAGAACATGGTGTCTGCAGAGTGGCGATAGTTCATCAGAAATTTGCGTCTGACTTATCGGTGAGACTTTTGCCGCAGAGTAAGCCCACCCCCCTTTTCCCGTCATCCATTTTATATGCTCTCCTGCTAGCTTACAGCCCCTTACACACCCAACATAACATTAGCGGTGCAACAAAAATGGCAAACAATATTTGAGCTATATATTAAGTTTCTTTTAGAATTTTTTTTTAGAAGTTAACCTTTCTAAGTATTCATTGTGCGTGGGGTCATGGGATGTATGTGTTAAAGGAGGGGAGGGTAAAGGGTGGGTTGGGCTTTTCTTTCAATTTCTGTCTGTTTTTGTTTTCAACTGTAAAGCGCTTCAAGCTGGGCATTGTATGAGAAGTTCTTTTAATAAATAAAGTTTTATTTTATTTGAAGTTTGATCCAGATGCCAGCTCAGACGAGGTAAATAAAGACGTACATGGATCTCTGTCACGTGGATGCATCAGAATGGATCAGAGCAGCGAGCTTGTGGCCCGCCAATCCAACTTTCTACGTCACAAATAAGCTTTCTTTTAAACTTGATTATTTTCATCTTCTTTGGTCTTTAAATGAATTCAAATAAAATAGCACCTTGTACCAGGTGAGGTGAAACTAACCGGAAGAAGAGACGTGTAGGGTGAGGTTTCCGAAACAATTTTTCCCAAAGTGAAGTAGTCACCAAAAGAAAACATCTGAGGCTTGTCAGGAATCCTCTGACCAAACTTCAGAAACGAAGACTGGTATGCGTGGGTTGATCCCACAAAAGAGCCATGAAAAGTCACGGGAATCATTAAAAAAGCGTCTTTCTCTCCATGACAGAAAGCTGTCAACACATGAAAGCCGTGGAGTCTGAAGCTGCATCGGTCAGACTCCAGAGCTGCTGAGAAAGGGGGCATGTTGGTGTCAGAAGTCAATCATAGAGAAAAAGAAGTAGGTGGCCTTGTCTTGTGAATCGAGGCATTTCTTTTACATCTCTTGGACTGGTGGGTGGTTGTGTATCATTTACTCAGGAAAGAGATGACAGCAGGGTGCTCTTTGGAAGACAGGAAAAACCACCCGAGTCATTGTGGCATCTGCTCTGTTCGGCTGAAAAAACCTTCACCTCTCATGTAAACGACATCTTCACTGAATAAAGCAGGTAATCAAGATTTCCAAACGCCACTGCCCTTTTCATGCACAGCCAAATCAATTGTGATATTTATAGGGAGCACAATTAAGCAAAAAAATAAACATGACCTCTCTTTAAATATATCAAAGCAATAGTAACAAGAAGTTTAAGTAACATTTTTAAAAATCTATGCATTTCCTTTTCACAGCTAATTTTATTAAAAACGTATTGATCTGAAAAGAAAAAATGAAAAAAAACATTTCAAAGATATGTGTATCTGAACTTGAAACTTGGAGGCTTTTGATGACTTCCACAGGATGAAGCTTGGTACCACCCATCTATGCTCATGTCATTAGGAAATGATTGTGGGCAAAGGCCTTAAAAAGCAGATTAAAGCAGAGGCATCCCAATCAGAAAATGAAAAATTTGCAAATAAAAAAAAAATGCATGTCACTATTTCTTCATTGAGGTTGTATGTTACTACAGGTTTCAAACTATCTCACAAAGTTTGTTGATCCCCAAGAAGCAAGCTCTGTGCTGTCTAGTCCGGGGCTATGGTTAATAAATAAAACTTTGGTTAGCTAGTTCAGCACACCAAGTAACCCCAGGGCAGCTTGTCAAATAAAAAAAGTACAACTCTATAATAGAACTTGACACACTCCAAAAAATCATTATTTTTCATAACAGCAGCTGTAGTCTTTATGATAAAATTGATGTACTTTAATTGATAGACTACGTTGTGCATGAAAGGCCATTTTTTTATGAACATAACTGCAGGAAAGACATGTTCCCATAACTGTCCGTCTTGTTTGTCCCACCAACGTCCCTACATTCTGGTTGTAACTGTGACACAAACTTGGAATGACCAAATGTTGCAGTTCCTCCTGTGACCACAGGATGTTGGTTTTACATCTTTCTTAACTCATTTGGGGGGGTGGGGGGTGTCACCGGGTGGCTGGAGCCTACCCAACTACTGTTTGGGCAGAGGGAGGACACATCGTTTTACCAGACCATCACATGACCACACAAAGACGAGCAACCACACACACTAATGTTCACACCTAAAGGATAATATTGAATCACCAACTAACCTATGAAGCGTGTTGTTGACTGTGGGAGGAAGAAAACCCACAGATCCATGAGTGGAACATGCAAACTCCACACAGAATGGTCCGAACCCGGATCCCGAAAACAGACTCTTAGCTATGAGGCAAGAGTGCTAACCACTACACTGCACCACCGTGCACCCCAAAGCCATTCCTCATTAAGTGGAAAAAGTTCAAGTTTCCCCAAAATTTCAAACAAAATCTTTATTTGTGCAGTGTCACTGCAATGTTGCTTGAGAATGAGATAAAAACAGAATGCTGTAGCGTGCTCTCAAATGTTAGCATTAACAAAGTTGAGTAAGGTTGCACCAATTCAGTCTTTTTACAACCTTATATATTGTAATATATTATCAATCCAGTAAATACATGTAATATAGTCCCTCCTATTTGCCAATGAAGAAGAGGCTGAGCAGTCTTTACAGTGGTGTAGTGGTTAGCACTGTTACTTCATAGTGAGGAGGCCCCGGTTCAAATCCCAGGTGGGACCTTTGAGGTTAATTGATAGTTCTAACCTGTCCCAAGTAAAAATCTATTTATGTGTGTGACTTGCACAGGGTGTACTCCTCCTTCGCCCAACAGTACCTGGCATACGCTCCAGCATACCTGTTACCCCAAAAAGGGACTGAAGCAGATTTGGCAAAAGAATGGATGGAAAATGCCGGGGTTCAGTGACATCACATCCAGCCAAGCTGGAGCTGAATGAACTGGCTTCTGATTGGCTCAAGCATTAGGTTTAGTTTAATAAACACATTTTCTCCTTTTAATGTTGCCATGCTTTAAAAAGCTTCATGCAAGCCATGGCTGATCCAAACTCCCACATTTTTCAATCTATTTTTTTCTTGTCAAATACAAAAATTCTCAGTCCAGCATTATATTTAGCCTGGACGGTATGTTTTGGCTTTAGTGTGAGCAGTCTTGGGAATTATTTTTGGTGTTTTTTTTACCCTTGATTTTCATATTCAACAGATCCCTTTGGCTTTTCTCCTTTTTTGTGGAATATTTCCAAAATAAATGGCTTTCATTTGCACACTGTTCTGAGATTTTTATCACATCCAGGCTGATGTATTGCAATAGTTGGATGTCTAAATAATTAACTCTAAATCTTCAAGTAAGTCATAAAAACTGACTGGATCTTTGAGGAGAGGTTTCATTTTTACGTGTTTGAGCCCTCTTTCCATTGCCCCCATCCCAGTAAAATCCACAAAAGAATTTCCCGCACCTTAAAGATTTTATCATTCACTGTAACCATAAAAGGACTTTGATTCTAGGAATGAAATAAAAAGATGCTTGTTTTTCTCAAAATTTTACAAGAGAAGGAAGCAAAAGTGTGTCTTCTTTCATGAGGAACCAGCTGGCAGTCTGAGCATGAAAGCTGACATCTTCTCTCTGCTTTGAAGAATAAGCTTTAAACCTACATGTTTAGACGGTGAAGGTGGGATTCACTCACAGATCTTTTTTTGTAAACAGTTGTGTTTTTAAAATTAGGTTTATGACCGAGTGGCAGAAAAATGACAGGAAGGCTTGCGTTCACTAAGCAGTTCCAACAAGGGCTGAGTGCAAACTGTGACAGGGCCTTTACTTCCTGCTGCACATCTTATCTTTGAGACTAAAAGAAGTGCAAGAAAAAATAAAAGAGGGGAAAATGCAGTGCAGGGAAAAAAAATGTTTCATCTCCAATTATTTTGTATGTTTACCATCAGCACAGAAATGATCTGCAGTTTTGATCGTAGGTTTGTTAGAAAAAGGAGACTCGGGCAACTGTCCACAATGCTCTGGCTGAGGTAAAGAGTCTAATATTTTTGGTTCAGTTATGCTGTTATATGAGTAGAAACCCCCTTCCCCCTACCCCCAAATATAATGTTTCTATCTTCAGGTTTGATGATTATGGGGTTAAAGGTAGCTTTCCTCCTCCAAATGCAAAAAAAAAAAAAAAAGGTAAATTGTTGCTTTGATGATTTCTTTACCATATGCGCTGCAATGTTCCAGTCCTTTCAGTTACTGTGCATTTTCGCTTGCTGGCCCCCATTTATTGAATAATATTCCTCCTCTACATACCTTAACAGTTTTAAACGCCAACTACAGACTTTCTTTTTTTTAGATGGCTTTTAATACTCAGTGGTGAGTAGCATCTTGTTTTTCTTTGATGCTACGGTCACACCGCCCTTGGCAATGTGCGTACAAGTGGTTATTTCCAATTAAAAGTCTATGTTTTCATGTAAACTCGCAAAATGCATTTTTTGGGCTTCTGCGTTCAAAACTCCCGTTTATGCATAGTTACCCACAATTTTAAGATCTTTTTGGACTTTACGTACAAAATGCACGGCCAACAAACATGCGTTAAAAGGTCTTACTGTGACCAATCAGGCACTCTGATTTGGAAGTGACGAATGGATGGCTTCCACCTAAATTCACGGACGTGCCAACTGTTTAAAAATGGATCATGAAGGAGAAACTAATAATTGCAGTTTGTACATGAACAGAATTTTATGAAACCAAGTTTTTCAGTTATTGGAATAGAGCTTTGACATTTTGCACCAACTATCTTTCAAATGTAGGGAGCGGACATGCGTTAGTAAACAGTTGAAAAAGAAAAAGAAGAAGAAGACCCTTCCTGCTTGTCCAGTGTGAACACACCACACGCCAAATGCTTGGAATGTAACAATTAATCAGTTAATTGGTGAATTGATTTATATTTCTACGCTCCAACCAGATCGATCTGTCAAAGGCAAGTTGTTAATTGAATTGACCTATACCATAATAAAATTATTAAACCCCACAATGCCATAGCTATGATCCATTATGAAAGGAATAAAGCTCGACTAGTGTTCGTTATCCTAAATTAATTGGGTATGTGGAGGGCTGATCGCATGGTATGGTAAACTGAGGAATGTCAACATGTATGATGGTATTAATAAGTAGATTGTGGTCGATATTTTTGGATTGCTCATGAAAGGGTTTTGTATTGTTTCTATGTGTTAAATTAGAGCAATGTGGACCAGATGTTTGTTTCTTGTGTTTTGGTTTCATTTTTTCTTAAACTGCTTGAGATTTGAAAAACAAAAAAAACACTTGTTGGTAAATGTAAAGACTGACTTCATAAAAGTTGTTTTTTAGATGTAATTTGATCTTTAACTGTGCAACAATGTCATGAACCTAAATGAAAAGACCTCAAAATGATGCTTTTTACAGCAATTATTTGGATGAAAATATTTGGGATTAGAATTGATTAGTTAGATTAATTTATTACAGACCCTGATTAATTATTCACACAAAAAAAATTAATACCATGACAACACTAATTATAACATGAAAACGATTAAGTGCCACCACAGGGGAAAACACACGTGATGTCAGCAAAAAATGATCAAGCCATCATTACAGTCCAATGAGTGGAAACTTTTTACAAGGACATGTGGTATAGTATTCTAATAATGTTTAGTTGGTATTATTTTGAAATGGAAAAACAGTAGGCTGAATTTTGTGAAACTCAATTGTGAATGGGTTTGCCATTAATTCTTGTTTGTTTGTTTGTCCACATATTTAGTTTACATTTGAGATTCCAGATTTACAGGAATCTGGAAAACTTCACCTGCACTGTTTCATACCCAGGTTGAAGTTTTGGCTAAAGATGTCCTGAATCGATGTCAATGAATTTAAATTCAAGGTCACTGAATCAATTCAATCAGATCGTTCAAAATGAACCAAAATCAAATATGAATTGGATCAGCAAGCACTAATTATGATATGAATCGAATCGTTGATAAAAATGAGCTGTTACACCCCAACTGTACACTTGTTCAATATCTTGCATCACATTTCCTGTATTTTGCAGCCTTTTGGTATTTTATGCTGTGGTTTTGAGTTTTTATTCACAATTTTTTTTGTTTTATCTCTTATTTTAACGTAAGGCACTTTGGGACCCCAATGGTGCCGTAAAATCCCTTTGTAAATAAATAAAGAATCATTCTTTTGTTTGTGACTTTGTGTGTCAGAAACTGTGTTTTCGTGACTCATTATGTGATCTCAAAGGAGCTGAGTTATCATTACGGTAATGATATTATGAGCATGTTTTACTTACGTTTGTAGAAACCTTGTAAGATGTGACTGTTGTTTCTTCAGTTTGTTATTAATCAATATATATCAAGCCCTTTTAAGCTCTAAATCCTTGTCTCAGAAACCCTGTAACATATCTTTGGTCTTGGTGGATAGTATGGAGCCTGCTGACAGGTGTCTGCAATAAAGGTAATCACCTGTGCTTCTTTTCTCAGCTCGTTACTAGTATTGAAAACCCCTGGGAGTTAGACGTCTTGCTGATCATAGAGATCGACTTTCTAAAAGTATTTTTATTATTTTTTTTATTTTTCTTTGTGTAGATAAACCCACAATTAAATTTATGGACTGACTGCGTCTTTCAAATGCACAAAAACAACAGGGGATCAAATAATTTTTTTCCTTGACTTTATGAATCTATGAAATTAGCCGCTTGGTGTCTTAATGGACTGGCTGATGGGATTGAGGGTAGGTTAGAGTTGAAAACATCTCTGCATCAGATGGGAAACAAAGTCATAAAACAGTTGTAATTTACAGCAACGACACTGAGTTTGAAAGATTATTTCAACGTTAAAAAATACTCACGTTAAAGTTTTAAAATGTCCTATATCACTGAAGCTTTAACTGGTTTTTAGAGCTGAAGCATCATCTCACAGCTTCCACATAAATGTCACCATGTGGTATTTCGTGCCATAATTAGAGTATCCCAGATACGACAGGGCTTACTTTAGCAGAAGATAAGAAATAAATGTAGATGGATGCCTCTGTCACCAAATTTTTCCTCCAATCTTTGCAAAAAGTCAATCTTATTACTTTCGAGTAATGACAGATCTGCCCCATGCCCCGGATAAAAATGCTGGATCTGCAGTAACTTAAACGTTGGTGACACTTTGATGAAATGATCCTTGATATGATGCCGTCACAGGACGCCTGTGGCGGCTCTCCGAACACATAAACACTGCAGGCGTCGTTTGTAATTAATTCAATCAGCACTGTGGTGTCTTACATGAACGCAATTCACATGAAAATCTAACAGGAATCTTAAGGCTTTGAGGAAAATTGTAAATAATGTAGGCACCACATTATTAATGATGGCTGAACACATGTCAGGATCATGTGCACGCAGCACATGCATTTCAAAGTAATCCCAGAGAAACAGCTGGTGTGTATATGTCCATCTGCATGCACATTGTGCACCTGATATGCAGAGGTGATGCATTATGCAGCTTTCAGTCAGAAATGAAGGACAAAGTTAAAAAAAAGAAAGGGCTTCTGTGGCTGACAGGGATTGGAGAATTAAGACAGGATAGAATTTTCTGGTACACAGTGTCTTATATGTAGGGATGTAAACCAACAAGGGCAGTGGGATTGCTGGATTCACCCCTTTTCTTTGGTCCCATTCCATCTTTATTTTTTTATTTGTTTTTAAGGGATATTTTCTTCAGCGCATCAGGTGTACATCTGAAATTTGATTTTTGGTTTGTGGCCGGGACTGTTACATTTCTTTTGTTTACACTGTCTCTCCCGCTGGCTTGCAGCACCTCACAAGCTAACAAAAGCATTGCAAAAAAAAAAAAAAAAGTAATATATTAGAGCCAGATGGCAGCTCAGACGAGGACAAAGAAGACGTTAATGGATCTATTTGTTTGCAAAGGGATGCTTCAGAATTGTAGTAGAGGAGAGAGACTTTGTCCTGCCCATGTCAATTGTTGCGCCACAAAACCGAGCTTTTTTATACTGTGGGTTTTCATCTACTTCTGATCCAAAGAGATTTGAAAAAAAGAAACACTCAGAAATGCAGTTTTCATCTTAAATGATTTTGTATATGTTCTCCATCACAAGAAAAACACTACAAGAACAAGTTAAAAACATGATTTTCATTGGAATGGTGTCTTTAAGCCTGTACACTGGACGCAGTGTTTTGCCGTTCATTCCTGCCTGTTTGCATAAATATTTGGCAATTATACGCAGCCATTTTCAGGCTGTACACAGTCAATCTGCTGGTATATTTGGAATCATATTGCCCTTTCAAAACTCGAGGGGCCATAGCATTATTTAGCTTGGCTTGACGCTGTGATGAATTAGTGAGTTTCTGCAAGTGTGCTCTGAATTTCATTATGCTAATGCTAACAGACGGGCCATCTGCAACAAGCATCAACTTGGTTGCGTTTCTGTTTGTGTGAGCTATTTTCTTCTCAGTGTAACATGGATGTAAGCACCTGTGCACAAATTCTAACACTGCACAAGAGCTCTGCGCCTGTGACCGAACAAATGTTGTGTAATTGGAATTGGCGTACTCACTGGAATGTGAAAAAGCATTGCAGGTGAGGTCCAGTGACCCACAGGCCTCTATCATCTCTGGGTTAAAACCTGACTGAGACCAGTGACGTGAAGTCTTGCAGCAAGAGAGAACAAAAAGTTATGCTTCCATTTAGCCTGAGCTTCAGCCCACACACCAGACATGCTTCAGTGGTCTGAGAAATTACAGGATACCACCCCTTCCAATTTCTTCGGCACCGGACCTGGCTGTTACAGGATCCTGAAACAATTACCCTAAGGGTTGCAGAGCCCTCTTGTTTTTAGCTCATTGAGCATCCACAGCTCCAATGTAGCGCAGGTAATCACAACATTGTTATCTGCTCTCAAATCTTCACCAAAGGTTTTTTTGTCAGGCAAAATGCTACCTGCGCTTGGGTTTCTCGCTGTTTGAACATTGATCAAAGGAAACACAGCATGCCCAGGCGTTTCTCCGACTGGTTAATGCTGATTCTCCAAGTGTCAGTGACCCAGGCAGCCTGCTTCCCCACATCGCATCAGTCACACCAACTCACATCTGCCGTGCTGGTCCCAGCTCTTCCATCACGGCGCTTGGCTTGTCACTCTCCTTGAGTGTCCCACCCCTGTTTGAGAGGACAAACAAGTTTTACAATTTGCCTCTAATCTGTAGTCTCTCCCCACCATGGGCTGCCATCAGCTCACCAAATCAAGGACAAGCTCTTCACAGGAGAGTTATCCATTTGCACAGCTTCCTACTTTCACCATAGTGTGAAAGGGACAGCGCAGAGAAACGTACTCCAATTAGAGATGGACACATAGGGACTCTGCCCCCAACGCATTCCTGCTGCTCTACAAAAGGAGTGTGAACACGTCTTTCCCATACAGAAGGACAGATTTCCCTCCTGTCATCTTTCCTGCCTCAGGCTGTTGCTACTCATACAACTCACGAAGCCAAGCTATTTCACATCATGCTGTTTCTTTTCATATGTAGTGATGCCTCAGCATGCAAGCCTGCAAGCCTGGATGGCTGGTCAAATGTGTGTGTGTCTGAGGGTGAAGTGTACATCATCTCATGCATGTGTGCCTGCTCTTTGTTGCTAGTGTGAAAATGCTGTCTTGGGGTAGAAGGTCTTTGGCATGCATCTCTCGTCCGGGCTTCCATCAACAGAAATCCATCCCTCTCTGTAAGTGCAGCCTGCTCAGTGCTGGGTTGAGGTGCGTTGGATCAGCTTCATGCTTCACGCATTTGCATGCTGCATGAACACAATCTGCTGGAGCCCAGTGGGAACTCTATTCATCCATTTGCAATGTTTTTACACATCTACATGAAGGGAACCAATTTGGAGCCACAGTCCGTCAGATTTTTAATAGGAATTTTGTGTGCGGGATACCATATAGAAGGCAGCACTCTTTGTAAAGCTTCTGGTGTTTTTTAATTTTCATCCTGGGGTGGATCCCATGGAGACACAGGGTGAACGCAGTTCAGATGTTACTGGTGTGGCTGTCCATCTGCGAGGACAGAGCTATTCAATTACATTAAAATCCAGCTTCTCCTACAGCCTGCAAAATGCATGCTTTCAGATAAGCAGAGAGAAATCTACTGTTTTCGCTTGATTATGCAGTGTATCAACTATGCATGAAGGAATTACACAGAGGAGCCTTCAGGCTTGGGTTGAAAATGAATGGATGAATTCTCTACTGTACAGCAATCCATCCTTCCACTATGTCTTTGCATCCATTTATTAACCCAAACAGGAGACCATTTGTTTGTGCAAACATTGGTTTACTGTGTTTGTTTGTCTGCTTGCTCAGCCAAAGCTTTCTTTTTTATTTAGGTTTTTTTTTCAGGAGGTGACAGAGTCTTTTGACACAGTCTACAGGGGCGACCACATGAGCTCAAGAGGCGGAGCTGAGTTGACAGAAAAAGGGTCAAGACGGCCTCAGGAAAAAGTCTTATGGTGACAGATGATGAGAGGAATAAAGCCCTGGATGTGCAGAAACAGAGACTGATTGGAATTTAAAGAAAGGAAGTTTAAATATAAGAGGAGCGGATAAGTAGGAAGGGTGGTCAGACTGGATCAGATGATGATGATTATGCAGGAGTCAGCACAATAGGGTCAAGTCAAATAATGAGACTTTTGTCTAAGAGTGTGACCTTCGAAAGCTTATGGAGACATGCTGTTACAGTTTTACTCTTAAAATAATCCCAACTTCTTTGTGTGTTTGTGTGTGTGTGTGTGTGTGTGTGTGTGTGTGTGTGTGTGTGTGTTAGACACAGGAGTAGGGTGAGATCAGGGTTAGAGATGTGAGAAACAACAGCATCTCCATGCAGAAGAGAATGAATGACTCATCGCCCGTTTCAGCAGCTCCAGCTCTAATGATAGCTTTGAAGGTTAAGTTATCCACTACATTAGTATGTTTTAAGTGAATTTGGGTCAATGATTGATTCGTTTGCAGTCTACCTTTCTTATTTCTTCAGATGTGTTTGTGTGTTTGTTCCTGACTCTGCCTGCCTCTCGATTCTTTAAATCCTATTCTCTTCCTCTAATCAATCTTTCTCACTCTATTCCTCCCACATTCTCCTTCCTTTCTCCTCCTTTCTTCTCCCCCACCCTACTTTTGCATCTTACTTCCTTCAACACTGCAGCCTGCAAAGAAAGGAGCTGCCTCTGCTACCATTTGTTTGGCAGCCGCATGAAACAAACATGTTGCGGTGGACAGACGCTCACGTCCCGGTCCGGAGGAGCAGGATGTGGAAGACAGACCGACGTGGGTGGGCCCTGCCCTGGTCCTAACGTTAGCCCAGTCAGCAGCAGGCAGTTCCAGCCACTTGGCCAGATGGTCCGGACTTGAGCTCTCTTTTTTTTTTTGTGGTCATAAGATGCCCCCGTTCGCTCTGTCTTGCCTCATTATGGCCCCCCAGCATCATGTCGCATTGGTACCAGTGAAAATTAGCACCTAATTATAGGCTCTCCTCTGTGAAGAATGGTACTGGTGCTGGTGGAGTGTGTCACCATGTGGAGGCTGGTTGGTTGACTCACTGTGGAACTGAGGCAGAAGACGCAGAGGATGTGCAAAAAAAAACTCACACAGGTCATAAAGTCGGTCAAAAATGCACAGGGACACACAAGTGTGAGGCTGAACAGTCCCCTCTTTAGGGTTTGTTTGTGCCTCAGCAAGGCCCCCTCCAACCTATGAGGGGAGCCGCAACAGAAACCACTCATGTTCTGTGTCTGATCCAACAGGATTAATTGCACACACACTGGAAGCTGATGCCTCTGGTTTCTCTGCACTGCAGGCTCCCTCGTGTTTACGGCGCTGTAGTTAATCTTCACTGTGAACAATGGAGATTTTGTTTTGGTATACTTATCGGAGATTTAAATGCAGATGTGAGCTTGACTATGCTGCCATCTTGTGATTGCATCTGGATATATACATGATGTAAATAAGCCCAGATTGATGACCAGGATAAATGTTCTTAATGCAAAACTAAACAGTGGTGAAGGAAGAGCTATAGGGGATCAAGCATCTGACTTTGTTATGTTTACCCCAGAAGGACGGTTTAAAAACTCTCCGAACCTAACTACTTACAGGATGAGGATCAAACACTCAGCTGAGAGCCTCTGTGATCAAGAGAAAAAATCCTGACAGCTGCTCCTACAGCTGAACCAGCACTGGTCAGAAAATAGCTACAAGATGAAGCAATACAAATCTGCCTTTAGTAGAGCTAACAGCATTTCTCCCAATACTGTTTGACATGCAAGAAGAAGACTCGTTTTCAATTGGAAAGTTAGCAATGAGTTCTTTTATTAGGTCTGCAAAGACTTACCAAAAACGGTTAATATAACAAAAAATTCATTCTTAAACCATACAAAATAACGTTGCATCCAACTTGACGGCTTTGTATCATTCCTGCGCTAAACATCTGTTCAACAACGAAAGAACTGGGGGACCTCTCGATTTGGATTTCTTTTTGTGAGAGTGCAACATCTTTTCTTGAGTTAATACCAAGGTTTGGCACAAAGCATGGTCCGCCACTGTGAAGCTGAAGGTAAACATCCTTGCGGGGTTGAGTTCCTGTATAGTAGTAGGCAGTGTAATGGCAGAGCTTGGCTGATGATGAGGAAAAAGGCTGTTGTGGGTCAGCAAAGGAGACGGCAGGATGGCATCTGAGCAGTTTTTGGTTTGTTTTCCTCAAGGGGCAGAGACTTTGTACGGGCTTCCGGGAACGTTATCATCACCCCATTTGACGATGACAGTATAACTCCCCTTGTCCTTGACGGTGTACGTGACATTGTAGAGCTTGTTACCCATGTGCTTGACATAAACCTCCTCACAGGGGGTTTGAGGTCCATGCACACCAACCATCAGCATGTTGGTACCTAAATGGGGCAAACATTTTTTAATTGAGATAAAATACTTTGGTGCAAACACCCACGCTGCTTCAGTTTGGAGGTCCAGGTATGTCTCTGAAATCTCACCTGCTTTGCTGCAGTCAACACTAAAGTTGTTTTTCTGCCCAATCCCAGCTTTGGACAGCCCCTGTCCGCGGCAAACCACCTTGCTGGCGTCAGATGTCAGCTTGGTTGAGGTGGTGGAGGAGGAGGAGGCGCTGTAGGCACCACCTACTTTAGAGGTCTTGGTAACAGTTTCAACCAGTACAGAGGAGGTCTCATGCAGGCTGTGTCCCCCTGACAGCCTTGTGCCTGCAGGAGAAAGAGACAGCAAAAAAAAAACTTATTTAAAATTGTCATGACAGAGATTTTAGATAACCCCCAGTCCTGACAAAGATGCAGAGAAAAGGAGGGGAAAGTGACATGAGCTCAAACAGAAAGTATAAAACTCTCTCTAAAATAAAGTGATATGAAAGGACCTGTGGGGACTGTTCTGAACATTAAAAGTATTCTTAGATTAAAACTAGGAGGTTGAATTCAAGTCAATTAAAAACAAAGCAAAGACAAGAATGCATAACTGCAGTGCAGGGCAACAATTTCCATCTGAAAAGTCTGCATAAATTAATACATTTCTTCATTGTCTTGTAAGTTGCACTCTTCTTCAGAACAACATTTGCCTCATTATCATCACATTTGTCATTCACAGATCAGATGGGAGAATGACTGTGAAGCAGACCTGTGACTTTGGCTTTGAAAGGGCTGCCCACTATGTGCTGTGGCCCGCCGTATTTGATTGTGATGAGATAGTTGCCAGGTGCCATGGGTGTGTAGGTGATCCTGTAGCCCTCGGGACATTCGCGGCAGTCCATCTTCACCTTGGACGGCCCATCGATATTGACTGACAGAGTGCCAGAGCCTGCATTACAGGTCTTAACCACAAACTCTGAAGGGATACCTGGAAAATTGAGGATAAGACTGATGTTAACAGGACACTCTGCACTTGATATCACGATGTTATTTAAATGGTAAATGAGTGCTATCTACCTGTTGTCCCTCCCTGCAATCCAGGGCCATGTGCAGTCACCATGCCAGGGTCTCCAATCAACCCGGGATCTCCAACACGCACATTGAAGGGGCTCCCGGGAATGTGGCATCCGTTGAACTTGACATCTATGGAGTGAACTCCGTTCTCACGTGGAATGAAGCGGATTGCACTCTTGTCTTGAGAACACAAATTAGGATTATTTAAGTCTTCATTTGTTCAAGGTTTTTTAAAGTTTTAGTCCCACTCCAATTATATTTTGATGTTTGTGTGAAAGCGTTCCCAGTGGTCTTATTATGAGTTTGCCATTTTTAGCCAAAATGTTAAAAACCTGTGTTGTTTTTCAGGACGTAGTTTCTGCAGAGCAGCAGTATTTCCTTACTAATTTGCTTCTGTGTTGTGGACCGTTGGTGAGGTATAAGCCTGCCAACACTTCCCATCAGTCTTTTGTTTACACTTTCCCGCTAGCTTACACTCTTCACAACCCAAACCTATCATTACCAGTGAAACGAGCAACTTCGAAGCTATACAGTTTGGAGCCAGATGCCAACTTGGATGAGGAAAACGAAGACGTACGTTGATTTATTTGTCTACAAATGGGTGCATTGGAATGGGGAGGAGCAGGGAGAGTTTGTCCTGCCGACTGTAGATTTTATGTCACATCTGCAGGGTTTTTCAAACTGTTTTTAATAAAGAAATACTAAGAAATGACATTTTAAGCGTAATTTTCTTGAAATGTGTCCTCCAAAATTAGAGAAATGCCACAATAATTCGTTAAAAACACCAAAAAACAGTTTGCATTGGAGTGGGTCTTTAAAAAACTTTTAATCATCTCTGTTTTAAGGTTGGTGCATACCACTGTCAAGCTCGGAGACGTAGCATTCTTCAGTAGAGCCTGACGGAGTGTGGACTTTGGCGTCAACCACACCCCGGGCGCCGTTGCGCTGCACCATGAAAGATGCCTCCTGGTTAACCTTTAAGTCCTTCTCCTATCAAAACAAGGAAGAGGCCGATTAAATTAAATGTGTAAGCGCCCACACCGGGAGAAACACAATCTGCATGACTCATCAGACCTTAACGAGAACAGACACAGCATTCAGGTGGAAGAGGCAAAGAAGGTCACGTCTACAGCGAGGCGTTTAGTACGTTCGAGCCACAAGTGGACAAAAGATCCAAGCAGGTGGAGATACTGTGACATTTTAAATGCTGCTGTTGCACTTCAGCTGAATTCTAGTGGTAGAAAAGTGCTCTGAAGTGGCATTTTCAGTTAACTAAAAATACAGAGCTTCAGTGTTTCTGGCAGCTGTAATGGAGATAGTAAAAGCAAATAAAGCAACAGCCGTACAATGACAAGACCAATATTATGAGTTGTCACAGATCAATCTATTTCACGCTCACTCTGCTCTGTCTTTCTGGCAGAAACACAGTCATGCATTTGAGTGCCCACATAGCACAGCTTGTATTGCCCCACATTAGCAAGGGACAGTTAATCCAGCCCTTCATCACTGGCCAGCATCATAGTATTACAGTCATAAATGCTGCTCCAGTACTGGCATTCAATTACACTTCGAGGACAAAGTGCTATCAGACGAAGATATCAACAACCGCTCACACATGCTTTACAGACTTCTGCATATGTAAATGCTTTGTCTGGATGTTGCAGAAGAAATGCAAAAACGTTGACAAAACGGGCTTAAAGGGGGAGAACGTGTGTGCATGTGAGAGCAAGCTGTACCTGAAGACTCGTCACGGTGAGCCTGCGGGCCTCATCTGACAGCGTGGCAATTGGAACGATGAAGGGGCTGTCAGGGATGTGCTCATTGTTGAATTTGATTGACACCTCATAGTCCCCTGTGGAAGCATACATGTTATCTACTTTCGCGATCAAATGAACCACAGGAATACCAGAGGAACTACGGGAGTGCTCAACAGTAAAGATACAAAAATAAACACATAAAATGCACAACAGAAAATAAACTTTTTGGTTGTGGGAGTTCAAAAGGAAAAACTCTACCTGGTTCTTTCACTATGTAGGAGACTCCGCAGGAACCATCTTTTCTGTCTTCAAAAGTGATCTCAGCCTTGCTGGGTCCTTCTACTGCAATGGACAGGCCGCCAGCACCTGCCTCTCTGGTCCAGATACTGAACTCAGCTAGAAAGGTTGGAGGTTATGAGATAACTTAATTCAATTCATTGTTTTAAACAGCAAGAATTCTTCATCTTAAAGATGCACACAGAGATGCATCAAAAAGCAAAAACTACAACTCATTCATTCATATAGAGTGAACTTACAAGGAGCTCCAGCCACGCCTCTTTCCAGCCCAGGACCTCCTGCACGAACCTTGTGTGCTCCACCTTCTCCCATAGGCCCCACTGTGAACTGGAAGGGGCTCCCAGGAACATGCTGCCCTCTGTATTTAACATTGACAGTGTGGGGTCCAATTTCCTGAGGGATGAAGCGCACGCTGTATGTGCTGCTCCCTCCATCCACAATGTCAGCATCCACTGTTTTCCCACTCGGACTGGTCACCTGAGCTGTCATGGCCTGAGAACCGCTCTCAACTGAGAGAGGGGGGAGCAGAAAAATCCAGGTTAGAAATAAGTTGGTGTATTTTCTTTGTGAGAAAATTGTGCCAGCCAGTTGATGTATTTATGTTGTATTACAAAGAGATAGACTTGGTTAAAAAAGCTTGATTGGTTAAGCTAAATGGGGCAGAGAAAATACATTTTCTTCTTTCTGTCCCCTTTCATTTTAACTAAAAAAACCATAATGTTATGGGTTTTTGTGTGTGTGTGTGCTATGTGTGTTATGAAAATGAGATAAATACATAAATCTCTAAATGTTTCACAATCTGGGCTCATGTTTTGACTTACCTTCAGGTCTAGCGGTGAGGCCGGCAAAGCTGCTCAGACTCTCTCGACCCAGAAAGTCTCCAAAAACATCTCTGAAAGGACTTCCTCCTCCTCCCACCTGGGTGCTCTCTTCTACGCGTACCTCCCTCTTGGTCTCTCCACCACGAGTTTTGCTGATCTCTGTGCGCTCGGTGCGGGTGTATGTGTGGCTGCTGCGAGTGAACGTCCGGGTCAGCCTCTCCTGAGCTGAAACCATCTGAAACCAGTTTCCTGTGGCAGGAAAAAGCAGAGAGAATACTAATGTAGCTGTAGGGCAGCTTCAGGATTACCTGCTGCCCTCTAACCATTTCTGACCGGCTCCTGTATTCACCTGGGATCTTGAGGTTAAGTCCGCATGTGCTACCCACAGAGGCAAGAGAGGAGGCCTGTCTCTTTCTCGTAATGCTTTCCTTGATCCTTCCTTCTCCTGTCACCTTGACCGTAAATGGGCTTCCTGGAAAGAACATACAGAAAATTATCAATAAGACTCATGTCAAATCATCCAGGCCTTTCCTTGTTTATGAATTCTTGGAACAAATTCACACCTGGAATGTGCTTCTCTGCAAACTTGATGTTAACGGTGTAACTTCCAGGCTCTGTTGGGCAGTATGTCACCCTGCATGTCCCGTCCTCCATATCCTCACAGTTGATGTCCACTTTGCTCGGACCCTCAATCGACAGAGCAAGACCTCCATAACCTGAGTAAAGAAAAAAAGATTAAAAAAAGATTAGAAGCATTTCAACAAAAAATGTTTTGGAGAATATTTTTCTCAGTTTACCTGCATTCCTTGTGTCAACAAAGAATTCTGCCATTTCAAAAGTGTGTGCTTCAATCAGGCCTTTTCCAAAAGCTTTTACTCTGCTGGCCTCACCAATCTCCGATTGACCAACCATGATTTTGAAAGGACTGTTGGCCACATGGATGCCATCCTTTCTGACGCTAACTTCATGCTCACCAACTTCTTTGGGAGTAAAAGAGATTCCTATTCATGTAAAAGAGAAAAAAAGTGTTGACTAATTCATTCTTTTAAGGATTCATGTGGGATTTTGTGTGTCCTAACTGAGTGTGTCACCTAGGTGTCTGTTGGGAAGCCTCTTCAGCAGGCAGGGCTCCTCATTACCCGATGGTGCTCTGATACTGGCAGTCAAGCAGCTCAAATCAGTTTCTGTGATCTTTAAGGACACATCAGCTGCTGTTCCCACATTCAGCTGGGAGGTTCTGGTTATGGAATCATCTCCTGTCGTACAAAAATGATTACATGTTTTATGACCTCCTAAAAGCTGATTTGATATAAATGTTCATCAAAATATTCACCAGTGATCTTGGCGGTAAATGGACTTCCAGGGATGTGCTTATTGTCAAATTTAACAATGATGTTGTAGTCTCCCGGTGCAGTGGGGAGGTAGGACACAGTGCAGGTGCCATCTTTGTTGTCCTTGCATGTGATCTCAGCTTTGGAGGGACCTTCCACTGCGAGTGACAGCCCACCTTGAGAGGGAAAGGCACCCAAAGGAGTTTAGTGAAACAAACTCCTGAAACCTCCTAAAATTGTGCTAAAGCACAGCAAAGCTTTTCATTTTACCTTCTCCAGCATTCTTGGTGACCACTGTGAAGGTGGCGGCCTTGTTGACCATGCCGTAACTAAGACCCGGACCATAGGCAGTGACCACACCACTGTTTACCGCATCCACGAAGAACTGGAGAGGGCTTCCTAAAGCAAATATAAATAATGTTTAGGGTGTATTAAGACTGGAAAAGTCAGTTGGTCCCGACCGAGTCCGCTTAATTTCAAGTCCTGAACTTTGCACTTTGTCTGTTTTCAGACTGCCTTTCAACATTTCTGTTTTGAACAAAAACCACGTGACTAAAGATCTCTTCAGTCTTTGGCCAAGAATTAAGAGGCAGACTAAAGAGAGAAAGAGAACCATGGAAGTCCTAAGATTTGCAATCCTTGTCAGGATAGTTCACTTATTCAAACTTTATACTTCGCTGACCAATTTTAAAAATCTGTATCAAGGTCAGGTACAATACTTTTTACTTGTTACTTTGTAACTGGGTCTGCTTGGGTGTATTCAGACTGAAACTTTGACTGTGTCTATTCTGAATACACCCTTAGACTATGGTTTTGGCTCAATTTGGTTCCCATCATCAGCTCATTTCTGACCTGGAATGTGGTTTCCATCATATTTGATGTCCATCTCATGGAGGCCTCTCTCTGTCGGCTGGTACTTGATTGTGATGGTGCCGTCTTTATTGTCGGTGATGTGCGGCCGAGCAGTTTTCCCTGACGGCATCCTCACCTCACCTAAAGATTTAAAAAATGTTCATTTCAGTGGCATTTTTTCTATGTGCAGCAGCTGGGTGCTTTGTGTAAGACTCACCTGTGATTTCTCCTTGCTGCGGTGTGAAAGGCACCAGGAAATTAACAGGGCGGAAGAGCGGGTCCACTGTATCACGAGGAACCACTGGCTCATTTGTGGCCTGTCAGTGCAGAGGGCAAAATGTAACATAAAGACACCTGCACCACAACTCTAACTGCTATGTAATTACTGCTTTACTCACAATGACGTGGAAGGGGCTCTTTGGGATGTTCTGCCCTCCAAAGCGTATCGTAATTACATATTTCCCCGGTTCAGGGGCAGTGTAGTAAATATCAAAGGTGCCATCATGATTCTCCACCACATCCATGTCCAGCTCGATTCCCTGTGGGGTCAGCACCTTGCAGGTCACCTTGCCTTTCCCTGCAGCCTTGGCATCCACTGTGATGACTGTGTCCTCAGAGGTTTGCAGCTTCTGCAGACTTGCTGTAAAGGACAGAAGGACAAAAAATTCAAAGTCCCGAATAAATTCACACCATAAAGCGCGACTTGCAATGTTGCCGGGACAGAAAAACAAAGCCTGTGCAACTCACACATGCCATGTCCTCCAACTGAAACTGCAAAGTAGAAGAAAGCAGTCGTGAATAAATCTAAAAATGATTCCACAAACTGTCATTGTGTTTTGTTCATCAGAACCATCACAGAAGAAGTTGTTACCTGTGAGAAGACATTTGCTGGCGTCTCCTGTGGGCAGAGACTGAATGCGGTAAGGGGAGTATGGAATCTCATCTCCTCCGTATTTAATGGTGATGGTGTAGGGGCCTGTAGAGTCAGGGACATAGGACACAGTGTATGTCCCATCCCTGTTGTCTTGGATGGTTGCGTTTTTTGGCTTGCCCTCTGGATCCTGTCAATATGCAAGTTTGTTTTAGTAAGTAGCAATTACTCAACTTTTGCAGGTTGGAGCAGCTGGATGGTTTGATTGGTTGCATATGGACTGGCACATTGGAAACCAAAGTTTGCCTTCCAGGTGGAGCAATGAGCTCCATCCAGTGTGGCTACATATTAGCTATGAGGGGACCCAAGTGTGGGTTCCTCTGTTCCAGTCCCCAGCCCAGATAAAATACAGGATTGTGTCAGGAAGAGCATCCGGCAAAAAAAAAAAAACTATCTCTGCCAAACCACCTATGCCAATCAGTGAAAACCAAAGGGATATGCTGAAAGGTGAACAACAAAAATAGCTCAACTGCTGCAAGTCACAGCATGTGGAATGGTAGAACCTACCAAAATCTGTACAGTGAGCAGTCCCTCTCCAGCATCACGAGCATCAATCGTGAACTCAACAGGTAGACTCGCAGATACACCTTTAGTATCCAAACCAGGACCACTTGCTCGGACCTTACTGGCATCATGGCCGGGCTGAGACATCACTTTGAATGGGCTGGTAGAGAAAATATAGTCATTAGCACCAAAAGGCCTTACGGAGGAGAACTATTTCCAACGTAAACCAACTGGTTGACTCTGGTTGTTGTTTGAAGTTAGTCAAAAGGCTTCATACCTGTGTGGAACTTCCTGATCTGAATATTTCACTGACACAGTGTAGGGGCCGTCCTGTGCTGGGGTGTAATGAACTGTGTGGGTGCCGTCCCCATTGTTCTTCACACCAACAGGCTCTACTGTACCTGCAAATATTCAAATCCAAAGTGTTCATTTAAAGTTACTTAATGTTGAACAAAGTCTACATTTTCTGTCAAAATTGTATCCTCACCTGTTGGGCCATAGAGTTTTACATCCAGTGGAGCCTGTCCCGCCTGAGTACAGTCCACTGTAAAATTCTGAGGAACGTGGGCCCTCACTCCTGTGCCTAGACCTGGTCCAGAGCACTTGACCTTGGTGGGATCCACTGGATCCTTCACAGGAACACGAAACGGGCTGCCAGGGATTGGTTGACCTCCATAGTTGATATTTACATCATAATCTCCAGGAGTGAAAGGTACATATTCCACACTGCAGCTGCCGTCTTTGTTGTCTTTGCATGATATTTTTGCCTCTGAAGCTCCCTCAATAGTTAGACCCAAACCTCCAGTACCAGCACCCCTGAAAGAAAAGATGACTTTTTTATTTTCCTCTTCAGTGCTTCTTTCCCAATCTATATTGTCAGATTCAACGAAGCTATAAAGTCTGAATTATGTGCACCTATATCTGTTAATGCCTCCACAGATGTCTCCTCTGTGTGTTTTCACAGTACCTGGTTTCCACAGTGAAACAGTTAGGCTTGTTAGTTATTCCTCCCTCTAGACCCGGCCCAAAGGCACGGACCCGAGTCGGATCACATCCTTCAACCACAGACACTCTGAAGGGGCTCTTAGGAACAGGCGCATCATCGTACAGCACTTCAATCAGATGAATTCCTGCACACAAGCAGACGCATCTGTGCAGTCAGGGCCCTGCTGTCACTCATTTTCATTTGATTGCTGTAAAAACTGAAAAGCATTCTTTGATTGAGTCTCCTCCTTTTAATTATTAGCAAAACTAAATCCCCAAAAGGAATATAAACATCTGTTTATTAATAAAAGCCACTTTCCAGAGTTCAGATGCTTCAGTGAAGCAACAAGATGATCCATCTGCTTCTTATTCATTATTCTGTAACAACGTGTTTTTGACAGAGCGCTCTAAGTAGGTCTATGGAACACGGCAGGTTCTCAGCTGCAAAGCTCTGATATTAGAGCATGTCTGGTGGGGCAGAAGTGCTCTGTGATCCCTTTGCTTTGTGTTAGAGGTCTCTATTAATACCTACTGTCATCCTCTTGCTGTATTGCTTCATGCAGGCAGCCTTCAGCACACATATCCGCCTGGTTAAGAGCTCCTGTTCCAGAGCACACTATATATAAAGCAGAGGCTGTCTGCCTCTATGCCTGCCTGCTCTCTGCCCTCACATCATTGCTTGACTGCATCATTCTGTATTTATACTGCTCTCTCACTTGCTCTTCCTTTTCCCACTCTTCTGCTTTAATCCCAAATGGTGCTCCAAACCAGCACCTTTTAGCAATTCTTTGTCTGTCTGGCTTTACATTTTTTTCACTCCACATTTTCTAATAATTTTTTTTAAGTTTTGCTCATATTAACTGTTTAACAGTTTTAGTTCAGTGCCTGTTTCTCATCACTGATCCTTTAATTGCATTCATTTGCACATTTAAATTAACTTGCAGTTTTTTTTTTCGCTCTCTCTGAGCTCATACCATCCTCGAATGCAGTGTACTCCACTCTGTAGGTGCCGTCTCCCTTGTCTGTAATGTAAGCATCTGTATTGGAGCCAGAGGGGTTGATAATGTGAACTTTAACACGACCCCCTCCAACTTTGATGAGGGTGCGGGCATCGACAATGAAGTGGGTGGTGACTTCTCTGAGGACCCCTGGAAACAAAAAGGAGACACCAGGTGATTTTTTGACTGGGATCAGCATCAAACTTGCTCTGTAAGGGTTGTTATAAATGCTTTATCTGGCACTTTACTGTCACTGAAGGACAATTTGCTCAAACCGTAAGCCACATTTGAAATGCAAATTGATATTGAGGTTAAGGTATTTCGACCAGTCTCACCTCGGGGCTCCACTCCAGGCCCGTAAACATGGACCCCACTGGTGTCCACAGACGGCTCCACCTGCAGCACCCGAGGGAAGTGGGGAATTGTGTGACCGCCATATTTAATGGTGATGGTGTGTGTGCCTTGGAAGGATGGGATGTACGTAACAGAAAAGGTCCCCTCAGTGGTTTTCTGGATATGCACTTCAGCCTTAACCCCAGTCTCTGACACAATCTCAATGGTGAGCTCAGCATCGCCTGCCCTGCTGCAGTCCACAGTAAAGGTTGCTGGTTCTCCTGCCTTGGCTCTCTCTAGACCAGGCCCACTGGCAACCACTTTGTTGGGATCGAGGGCAGGGCGAATGGTGGCTTTGAATGGAGAGCCAGAGATGTGCTTCTCTGCAAACAGGATGTTGATGGCATATTCCCCAGGCTCGGTGGGAAGGTAGGACACTGAGCATGTGCCATCACCATTGTCTTGGCATTCAATTTTTGCCTCACAGGGACCCTCCACTGTCAAGCCCAGTCCTCCAGCGCCGGCTCCTTTAGTATCAATGGTAAATGGAGCTGGTTTACCCACAATTCCGCCCTGCAGGCCTGGACCAAAAGCTCTCACCTTTGGAAAACAGAAACATGTTTATTTTGTTTAGCTCTTAGTTTATCTGTAAACCTGTGAGAAGCTGCAAATAAGCTTTACCTTTGAAGGATCAGCTGGCATCACTGCCTCAACCCCAAAAGGACTTCCTATGACAGGGTTTCCATCATAGCTGACGTCAACCTTGTACTGCCCCTCCTCTGGGGGAATGTACTTCACACTGTGTGTGCCTTTTGCTTTGTCTGACTCCAGCTTGCAAGGAATTGGTCGACCTGAGGGAGAGGTCATTTTCACACCTACGTTGCCCAGCCCACCAGCACCCTTTGTGTTCACCGTGAACTCCTGGTCCTTCCCAACCTCCACTTCTGCAAGTTAGAGCAGTCAAATCATTCCAGATGGTTCTGGACAGGTGTAAACAAGCAAGGAAGCTGTTTTTTTTCTTGTAACTTACTGGTGTCCAATCCCTCAACTTTAACCTTTGCTAGATCCATAGCTGGTGCCACTGTAATATGGAAGGGGCTTTTGGGAATAGTGTCTCCTCCATGAGAGATAGAAATTGCCATGTTACCCTGAGAAACGACCAGAAAACACATGAGTACTCAATAATTAAGATTTGTGAAGATTTTCTCTTCTGAGCCAGAGGACTCCATACCTGCTGAAGAGCTGTGTATTTGACAGTGTAGGAATAATCGTGATTATCGATGATCTCAAAGTCACGCACTGCCTCTCCAGGGCCAGATACAGCGAAATGCACCTCAGGTTTGGCTTTTCCTGCTCCCTTTGTGTAGATTGTGAAGTGTGTTGGAGTGCCCACCTCCACACCTGAAACAAGCAGTGCTGTTGGCCTTATAACTGCAAAAAGTGGGTGATTACTGGCTGCTTTGCAGACATTATCATAGTCTCACCTTTCTTGTTGAGTCCTGGACCCTCTGCTCTCACCTTGCCAGCATCATGAGAAGGATCCACTTTGACTTTAAATGGACTGATGGGGATTTCCTGTGAAACCAAAAAATGTTTTATAAGTGATGTGAGGAAACCTGGTTCTGCCTGAACTGGAGCAACTTACCTGGTCAGCAAACAGAACCATGATGGTGAACCGGCCTGGAGCGGGTGGAGTGTATTTGACAGTGAAGGTGTCATTGTCGTTCTTGATGATGTCAAAGTCGATATCCGCCTCAGCAGGACCAACCACCCCTGGGGCACACTTGATTCCAATGCTGATGTCCCCTAATGGTGCATAACAATGAGCCCAATTCATAAAGGTTACTTAAAAGTAGATGATCTGAATAAATTGAAGTCATCGAGCTCCATTGCCTGGAGCTTGATTTCAAGTACAAGCATGCATTTAAATGGGTTTGCAGCTTATTCTCACAGTTTCACTTCGTCTTTTCATTTTGTGCTTCTCTATTTTTAGCTTTTACGAGACGGCAATGATATTTGCACAACCATTCTCGATCCTTTTTCTCTTGGAATCGCTCATATCATGCACTCACCTTGGCCAGCCTCGCTGCAGTCCACAGTGAAGTATGTTGGCTCATTAGCTTTAAGCCCCGTCTTCTCCACTCCAGGCCCAAAGACCTTTACTTTGTCAGGATGAGAGCCCTCTCCAACCAGAACCTAATGAATTCACAGAGCACTTGAAGCAGAAACAACTCCTACAGCTCTCTTACATTACATTTGGTCAAGTATCCTTATATTCTGTTGAGATAATTTTATGTCAAGTGTATCTGTGTTTGCGTATCTGTAAGAGTCTTACCCTGAAGGGGCTGTTGGGGATGTTGACCTCACCCCAAGTGATGATGATGGTGTGCTTAATGGGTTTGACAGGAGTATACACACACACAAATGTGCCGTCTCCCCTGTCAGTGATCTTGATGTCGATGGTGCAACCTTCTACATCCTTAACAGACACAAACCTCTGTCAGCTCAGGCCTGAGCAGGCTCATGCAATAAAGATGACACTTCCCCATGAATAAAAAATGATCTTGTGGATCTCGTACCTGTGCATAGATTCTGAGGTGACCCTTCCCAGCCATGCGGGCATCGATAGTAAACTCAGTTGGTTTGTTTACAATGACCCCAGTTGGCTGCAGGCCTGGACCATATGCTTTGACCTGTAAACAGTTTAGTTAGGTTACACAAAAGCACAAGCTCTGTGTTACTTATCATGATAAGAAACAACAAGCCATTACTTTTTCAGGGAAAACATCATTGACTGCAGGGAGGATGTGAGCCATAAAGGGACTGTCCTTGATGTCTTCATCATCACAGATGACGTGCACGGCGTAATCACCGGGCTCGGTTGGCCAGTAGCGGACATCGCAGGAGCCATCACCTTTATCATCACACTCAATTTTTGCCTGTGATGGGCCTTCAATAGAGAAGCCTGGGAAAATAAAAGACAGAGATTTTAACAAAATATATCCAAAATTACTCTAAATTGATTTTTTTTATTGTGTACAAACTTACCTAAAGTTCCAACTTCAGTGCCAATGGCCTCTACCACAAAATCAGCTGATTTCCCCACCATTCCAGTCTTCAGACCAGGACCCCAGGCCCTAACCTTCTGAAAACCTGCCTCTCCACCCACCTCTACTTCAAAGGGGCTAGAAAGCACATGAATGCATGAGCATGCATGATGCATTACCTGAAAACTGCTAAAGAAAAGTTATAATCAGGAGACTCCTACCTGCGTGGGATGGGCTGGCCTCCCCAGGTAAT
Organism: Adrianichthys oophorus; assembly: GCA_036245035.1. Lineage (NCBI taxonomy): Eukaryota > Metazoa > Chordata > Actinopteri > Beloniformes > Adrianichthyidae > Adrianichthys > Adrianichthys oophorus. The sequence goes on along the minus strand of BSAI01000030.1, from coordinate 24,663,176 downwards.
GCTAACGGTGTATTTACCAGCTTTGAGTGGATGATACTCGCACTCGTAGACTCCATTACCAGCATCTCTCACTTTCACCTGCTCCTCCACTCCAGCTAAAAAGAATTTTTAAAGTTAGCACAGACACATTCCATATGCATGCCAAAAAAGCTGAATAGACAGTGCCCCAACAAAGGAAAAAAATAACAAAACATGTATGGAGAAGAGATACGGAGAACAGAGAGATGACTGACTCACTTGGTCCTTTGACTGAGACGTTCAGGGTGCCGCTGCCAGCTCCTTTAGTGAAAACTTTGAAGTCTGCAACCTCCCTTATTCTCACACCTTTAGGCTGTAGCCCTCTGCCAGCAGCTCTGCAAGCATTGGGGTTTATTGCTAAAAGGAAAAACAATAAGCGTAAATGACAAAGCTATTTCAAAACCCCAGAACACTGAGAGTGGCCGGCAGTTTGCAGCAGTGTTAGTGGAAGATTGCAGTTCACATAGAAATTCATAGCAGAAAAAGGGCAAAACCTGAAGAAAAAGAGTGATGCTTTATGCAAAAAAAAAAAAAAAAAAATCACACAAAGTAGTCTATCTTCCATAAGGTGCTGACACATCACAATGCATCTGACAACATTTCAGTCTGGTACCCTGAAATGTTGATGACAGGCTTTAAACTGAGTGCTGGCTGATGTAACTTTGGACATGAGAAAAACAAACACGTCAAGAGCAGAAGCAGAGATATTTAACAAAGAAGAACAAAGAAAAGCGGGAACAGACAGAAATGCAATCTGGGGCAATCTGTACGATACGTGTACAACACTCCATTTGATCTGTCTCTGAGTGTAACTAAGCCATCAAGCAGAAGAAGGAAGGAGCAGGCAACCAAGCACAGAGGTGACCCTCTGCGCTCTGGTTTTAGGGAGGGCACAGAGGGGCATCTGCAGGGCCTGGCACAGGAAAGACGGCACTGAGGCGAGCTAACCAAAACAAGATCCTCCTAGCAGACATGTACTAACTTGGACGGTCCGCTTTTTTGGGGGGAACCCCCGCTGCACCCTTTGCTCCAGGTGGGGTGCGTACTGACTGAGGAACTATCTGCAGTGGAGCTCCCGCAGGAGGAGCAATGCTTGGTGCTAGAAATGACAGATAGGAAGGGTCACAGTCTGTGCACAGCGGCTGTTCTCAAGGAAAATAAAAGTGACTGAAGATTGTGATGGATGGATCAGTCTGGCAGCAACAGCATGCTAAGGAATCTGATTTGTGTGACAGTAACTTACAACACAGACGGATGACTTACCTTCCGCAATGTTGACGTGAAAGGGACTCCTGGGGATCTCCTGGCCCGCAAATAATATGTGGATGGTGTGAGGCCCCTCCAGAACGGGGTGGTAGGTGCAGCGGAAAACACTGTCACCCTTATTTTCTAGGATGAGCTCCACCGTGTCTTTCTTGCCTTGAGGATCAACGATGACCACACTGATGTCTCCGTTCCCAGCACCTGCCGAAGGTCACAACAAGAAGGCTTCATTGTTTAGAGATTATTTGGTCTTAATTTAAAGATCTGACAGTTGTCTGTGTTTCACCTGCTGTGTAGATGTCAAAGTAGGTGGGCTTGTTGGCCACATTGCCCGTCGCCTCCAGACCTGGTCCCCTAGCATGGACTTTGCTGGGGTCCCCCATGTCTTTTGCCACATTCACAGTGTAGGGGCTCTTATCAATATCCTGACCCGCAAACAACACCTTCACCTGTCATTCAAGATCAAAGGGAAACCTGTTTAAGACAAGTGATAACCAAGTGTAGCAAATCCCGTTTATGGGATTCATACCTTATGAACACCTTCAACTTTGGGGGTATATGTGACCGTGTAGGTTCTGTTTTTGTCCTTGTTGGGTTTAACTTTAGCCTGGAGAGGAAGAAGTCAACGTGAGAGAGTTTTAAATCAAACACAGCTGCTACACTTTGAAAAACTTTGAGAATACCTAGAACTTTGACAGTAAGCTAGCAGAGTACATGCCCAGACCTTTAGGTAATTATTTATAACTTGCCTCCTCTTTGTGTCCTTCAGGATCTTCAACAAACACCAGGACTTCACCACTGCCAGCCTCCAGAGTGTCTACTGTGAACACAGCTGGGTGCAGAACTTTGTTGCCATGAGGCTCAATGCCTGCAACAAGGAGACGTGGTTTACATGTGATAGTTTGGTGCAATGCAGATAACAGCACTGAATGCTGTTGTCCAGGTACAACCAGTTTACCAACACCAGATAACAAATCTCACACATAATGAAACATAGATTTTGGTCAGATTTTCCAAAAATAAAAAAAGGGATCCCACAAAAAAAACTAAAAGATTTCCTTAAATGTTGATCTGTTTCTATAGAAAATAATCTGATATCATCAGGTAGGAATTTGAGGCTGAGAAACCGGACCGTAGAAATCATATTGTGTTACCCACCTGGCCCATAGGCTTTGACTTTATCTGGAAACAGCTGTTTGGGTCTAAGGGGAGCCCCAGGCTTCAGCTTTGCCTTGGGGAACTGAGATAAGTATGTCATCACAGAGTGCTCATCCACATCTGGGTCCACAATTTCCTCTGGAGCAATCACCTACAGCACAGACAGCGAGACAGAGGTTATTCGCACAAGCTGCCTGAGCTTTTTCGCAGAAAATATGGTTGACTTGTAATTGAAAAATAATCTATATAAAGAGGAAAGTGTAACTCTTCAGCAACCTCAAACAACAAAGCAGAAAAAAAAACCTGCGGTGACCTAATTTGTTCTTAAATGAACTAAATTGCCATTTGCAGCATAGATATGGATTATTTTTACTTCAACTTTCCCTTATTAAGCATAGTGCAGCGGAACTTAACACGGATTAAAAGTATTTATTCTCTCCCCCTCTGACTCCTCACGCTCTTAAATCACTTGTTTGCCTGTCTATCACACAGTGGCACAAAGCCGTGCACCACAATGGTTATATTTAACCTCAGGATAGCAGAGTTAAGCCACCGAGGGGGTTGGGAGAGGGATTCTATCCTGAGCCAGACCTCTCCCTCATCTCCTTAACAGCACAGCCCTGGAATCCAGCCCCTAAGGCCTGCAAAGTCATGACATGCACCCCTGACTATCTCGCCAATGCTAAGCCTCCTAGACAACAGCACACCCTGTGTCTTGGACAAACAAGTAAACAACCGACACGGCGCTCGTGCAAAGCACAAACTCCAATGGGACTCAAAGTATTGCGCTCCGAGGCTGGTAAAATTGTTATTCTGATGAGCGCAGCATATTTACAGCTCGGCTTCAGGCGCTGGTTCAGATGGGTCTTAGGAAATCTCACACCTCTATAAATTCACAGATCCTAACAAAGTCCAACACACTCTCTAACTCTGAGATACAATAAAGTGGATGGAAATCTAAGAGGTGAGCTTGGTAATAAATATTTCATATCCCCCTCCAGTATGAGATTCTGGGAAAAACACTGGGCTCTGGATCATCCACAGTACCATCTTTTTTTTTTATTCAGTATTTTCTGTTTGTACAGAACCTCAGCTTTTTCCTGGTGTGTGCTGATCTGACTAGGGTTAATTCATAGAGAAGAGGCAGTACTTGTTTACTGAGACCACACCCACCCAACTGATCAATAACAACTAACGCCACCAATCTGCTGCATCTCACCTGAGGCACCCCCAGCCAGTCGTCAGCCTGCTGCATGGCTTCTTTGGCATTCTGCACAGGCTGGTTTGGGTCCCAGTCGGCCCAATCAGGGCACAAACCTAGAAGAACACAAGAGGGCAATTAGACAATTGTGCATTGACCAATGTAGGCACAGCTTGACTGCTGCTGCTATATTAAGTCCACTTACGCTGTCACTACTATCTTCCCAACACCTCCAACGACAAGAGTCCATGACCTCACTCACATTACTTTGCTCCTCCGTGTGACAATAAATTTCCATCGACTGCTCACGACTTCTACAGAAGCGGCGGCGCTGCGGCAGAGGCCCGCCTGCTCTGTGGTGCTAATGCCTAAATTGGATTAGTGCTGGCAATGGAGTGGCCTCTCACTCAAAAGACCCGTGCAGCACACCACAGAATGCTATTATCCAATTAATAAAGACATGGGATATCTGAATAAACAGGGGTTGCGTGTGCTTGGAAAGAACGGCGTGTGCCAATTCAGTGGAGAATTGCAATAATCCTGTCATCTGGGAGTAAAAGCTCAGCCTAAAGCATGGCTGTAAAACAAAACAAAACATTGATCCGCCATGTAGCTGGGCACAATAACACTGAATATGCTCAGAAAAACTGTTGCTTTCTGTCTGTCTGTCCTGACTGTTGCTTTCTTTGCTCTACCTAAACGAGTTCAGAGCCTCTCAAAGCCAGCTTCCCTCTGCTCTTTAGCTACAGCTGATAAAACAGCACAACCTTATATGGGCAGAGCTGCAGCACAGTGTTTAAAAGATGTCTCTTCAGATCAATGGCTCAGATAAACACAATTACACATTGTGTCCCGCACTTGCTACTCCCCCACCTTCAACTGAGCGAGGCCCAGCTTGTGCACGACTCCCTCATGTTCATTGTTGGAGGCAGAAGCCTCCACTGGCGTGGACTCAAAAAACGGCCTTGTGGTCGTCAGATCCGTGGCTCAGGCTCCTCCCTGTGACAGATTACTCTGCATTCTGACGCAGGGCCAAGCTTCCCTCTTGATGGAAGAGTAGGAATGGTGTCCAAATTTGGGGGTGTTGAGTAGCAGCAAGTCTATAAACGCTAAAGCCAGGCTTGGGCATCGGGGCCTGAGACTCAGAGCAAATGCTTCATTGTGCGACAGCTGGTAGGGACGCCCTCCGGTCAACACAAACTGCTCTACAACACAAAAATATGACCTGCTCTCCAGAGACAGGTCACACTTGTTGGTGTCTAAATTTGCTTGTGTGCTTTAGAAAGTTGTGTGATCTTGTACAGATGAGCAAAGACAAAAAACCCCTCTTCCTGTAATTACCGACCTGCATCCTGTAGCAACCCAAGAAACAAGCACAGTCTACATATATTCTGACTCAGCTTTAGCGGCATGCAGCCCGTGGAGCAGCTGACTTCTTCTTACCAGGCGCACAGTTGTCAACCAGGGCTCCCAGCGCTTTGCCGTCCCGCCAGTCACGGTTAAAGTTGTTGATGGGCAGCTGGGGCACTTTGTTCTGTATCCAGCCCAACAGGCGTTGCTTTGGGGTCAGTTTTTTCGTCTCCTCGTCATCCTCATCATCCCACATGGGCATTGAGATGGAGTAATGCAGGATGAGAGTCCAGATAAGACCCAGAATCAGCTTTAGATTGCCGTCCACGATGGCTTTGCTATCTGTCATCAGAAAGAAAAAGAGGATCCTGAAATGTTCATTTATTGTTTCAAATCACAGGCGCTGGTGAGCTGCATTCTGAATTTTTGTGCTCAGTTTACTGTTTGTGTCACTGATAAATAAGATGTTGTGTGTCAAAACGATCCTTCTGTTCAGCTCTTTACAGCTGATTGGGCTATTCTGGGTAGAAATATAAACAATAATGATTGGCTGCTGAGCAAAAAAGAATCTAATGCTTCTCACTGCTTCCCCCGAGCCCCTTTCTCTCAGACAGCTGTCTGGCTGAAGACCCCTGACAGTCTGTCATCCAGTCACAATGGTCCTCTGAAGGCAGTGACAGCTGAGGATGTGTGGAAACGGATCCCTCCCCGCATTAGTACCTCTTGGATTTCAATTACCTCCTAAACTTGCAGCTCTAGAGTGCGATAAATCAATTTAACTTATTGACAGTGAGCTTGCGGCTTGTTTCCAGAAGTTCTCAGAGGTGAAGCTTTTCAAACGAGCTTGTTAAAATCCACCCTAATTTGGAAACTGAGGCATTTGAGTGACAACAAAACCTCACTGAAGAGGGCTGAACTTGAGTCATCCAGTCCAATAAAATTCACTCAGAATATTTAATTACCATTTAGGGATTAATCCTGTGTTTAGTGAGTTTGAAGGGCTTTTGAAATTACTATTTATTTGTTGCAAGACTTTCCCGGTGCTTCACTGTTCGCAGCAGTACGTATTATCAGAGCCCAGCGTTTGATGTGTCACTGCTTGACTGGCACAGGCAGGTGGCACAATGTCTTTCTGGCTTTAAGGGCAACTATGTGGTCAAAAGGACATCCATCAAATGGGATCCAGTTACCCACTGTGACACATGTGCAACTGGTGGCTCTATTCAGAGTCAGTGCTGCAACAAGGTCCAGACATTATCTTCAGAGGATTTCCTTGACGTAGCGGGGCTGCATGCAGGGAGGAGTGGAAGGAAAATGCCAAGACTTGCTTTATTTTCACGCTCTGTTTCTGTCAAAGCAGTCTGACCCTGTGTGTGTCTGCACAGCTGTGACAGCTGTGCCACAAACACATAGGCGCACAAGGTTCTGTTGTCCTGTCGCTGAGGTGTGACCTATGCCAGACCTGCTTATTCCCAATTTCTGGGCTGGAAGGTGACAATGTGGCCTTCACGGTCTAATGGCCAAAACAACAACCCAGACAGGAATTTCACCAGAGTGTGTCAGGATCACCAGACTCCACAATAGAAGCTTTTTGGAGGCCAAATCCCTATTATTTCTGTTAGATAAGTGCTTCAGATGGGAGACTTTATGTGTCTCCTAACTCATTCGACTCTTCTGGGAAGTTACTCTCTGTTTTCTTTCTTTTTGAGTCATCTTTTGGCAACTTTTGGAAAAGTCTTTAAACCTACTGCCCAAAGCTGCCTAAATCACAGACTGATCCCCAAATCCCTCAGGAGATCATTTTATTCACACAGGTCTGATGATCCCTGACCACTGAAGCATTCTGGTCTCTGATTCACGTGAGTGTTTTCGGATGAAACTGCACACATCTCTGACCCGCATCTTTCTCATTAGCAAAGCTGTCGTGAATTTCAAGCGTAGAGGTTACAGTATTGCTTCAATGCATGTTTACTGAAGCAGCACTGCGTAGAAACAAGGTGTAGGCCCTGTCCCAGCTTCATGAACTCAGTGGCACTTATGAGTGATTTTCCAGTAAGCTGTTGACCCCAGCTCAGCAATTCTTTCCACTCTCACCGTGTCTGCTGGCTGACGCTGATAACAAACCAGGAAACAATGACAACCGTAAACTCTCCTACAAATTCATTATTTTTCTGTAAGGTTTATTCAAAACCAAACTTACCTATTGAGACCAGTTTGATGTGCTCTCTGTCCAGGAACTCCAACGCCACAGACACATTTTCCAGCTTCATCTGTCGAAAGTTTGGCCTTGTGTGGTGCTTTCTGTACATCTTCTTCTGGCTCAGTACTTCCAGGAGGGAAATGAGCTTCAGGCCATCACTAAAATCCTTCTGCAGGTCGGTGATGGTCTTGTTGACACATTTGAGGTGCTCGTTGCACCACCTGGTGAAGGTGTTCTGCTGGATCTTCTTCCAGGGAGCATCCTCGGCCAGGTCCTTCTCTGTGGCCGGCATCTCGTCCTCCTCCTCGTCCCCAAAGTTGGTGGCCTGGTAGTATTGCGGAGGCAGCTGGTCGTCGTAGTTGTTGGCCATCATGTTGGCTTGTTCCGTGTCGACTTTTATACTTTGTTAACACTTGAGTGTTGGAGTGATGCGCAGAAAACTTTGATGGGCGGATGGCAACCGCAAGCAGAGCAGAGTTCAAACTTAGTGAAGTTTGGAAAGCAGAGATTTCTCTGACCTACTTGTGAAGAGGCCGCTGGTGTCGGGAAAGTGATGGATGAGATGATCCTGATCCTCCCTATTCTCTTCTTCCTCTTTTTTTTTATAATCGTCACTCTCCTTATGGGCCCTTCCTCTCTAAAAAGACTTTTTAGATTTCCTTGGCAGGTGATCGGGAGCTGCAGGAGCTGATTGAGCGTGTTTAACGGGGAGAGAGGACAGAGTTGGGTTTATAAAGGGCCCCAGGGGCCACGTCACGCCGCGCCTGTGTTCATAGTCTATTTGCTCATCCATGAGGGTAACAGGAGTCGGGGTCGGTTTACAGGGAAGAAGGGGGCAGCGATTGGCCAGACCCCGAGTAACGCAACAGTTGTGGCATGCATCCTATTTTTAGTCTCTCCTTTTTGGGCAAATATAGGGGGGCTGGGACTGACCAACTGTTGTGAATGTGTGTCACGCTGGTCAGAAGAAAAGAAAATCCCTGTGTCACAAAAAAAATGTTACCAGAAGAATAATTTCTTCAAAAAATAGTCCAGACGCTAAAACTCTTCCTTCAGAGGGTTCATAAAAAAGGGACAAGAAATTAATGACACAGTCATCTGCCACCTCACAATGAAATGCATCTCAGATAAACTGGAAGGTACAAAGTGATGTTTTGATGAAGCTTTATTTTTGAAATCAGTGTCAGTGTTTTCCTGAAGGTGAAAGAGCTACAGCTCTGGAAGCCTGATGGCACAACGACATTCATCTACAATGAGCCTGTGTACAGTAATACTTACGTTCAACATATCATGGTGTAAAAAAATAACGATGAGCAGCCAGAAAACACTGTTTGCGTTCACTTCAGGGACTGGCATGCTGTTGTGACTCAGCACTCACTGACACTAGCTGCCAGCAGCAGCCATGATGAAGTGGAGGGAGGTAAGAATAACTGTGACACATGCTGAAGACATTCCCAGGATACACTGGGAGGTCACACATGGGGTCCACGGGTCAATTTAGTAATCTGGGGCCCCCCCAAGCGAGGGAAAACACAAAGCCCAGTTGTGGTTAAAGGTTTCACATAGTTTTATTGAATTTTTTTTGTTAATAAGGAGATCATATTGGCAATCCTAACATGTGGAATAAACTGGACAAAGAAATTAAAAATACAAAAGTAATTGCTCCCTTTAAAAGTATTATTAAAAGTAAAATGCTAAGAAAATATAATAAGTCAAATTATCGATTAAGCAAAATGATTTCATAAAACTTTTAGTAGATAATGCCACTGAACCTTGTGTAGGTGAATATGATTAACTGAGGGTTTGTGTAGATAACTGTTTATGTAATTGTGTATGTATTTATGCTTTATACGTTGATTATCTAGAGATTATTTTCATTTTCTTTGTCTGATGTATGTTGATGTACTTTTGTTGATTTAGCAAAATGGGCAGATAATATAAGTTTTTCTTCTTTCTGCTCCTTTTCTTTTATTAACTGTTAAAATTTAATTTGTATTGTTTTGATGTAAGTATTGTTATTAAATGAAACATTGCTCAGACTAGAGCTAATTCTGAGAAGTTGTACTTAAAGATGGAAGTCTAAAGCTTTATTAGTCACTTTACCTGATCAAAAAAATCGATGTTTTTCTTGATGCAGGGAGAATGGCTACTGTCAGTGGAACTGTAGATGCATACAACCTGTACCCACCTTGTAAAATACCTCAAAATTAAAATATTTCTTAAAAATTTGTTTGTTTACATTTGTTTGCTTTAAAATAGTTATACACATAAAAGAAGTTTAAAAAATATATCACATAAATGTTGTTCCCTGAATCAGTTACCTATCTGGACCAAATTTTAGCCTGGAGTTGCCAAATGCTTTTATTTTGTAAAAATTGAGGGTGATTCTGATTTTAAAACTTTGAAATGCATTCGCAACTTTAAAGTTTTAATCAAAAAGCTGGATTTAAGAAAAAAATTCTAAAATAACTAGGAAAAAAAACCAAAAAGGTGTTGAGTTTTCCCACTTGGAAACTAAATTCTTGAAGAGGTCTAAAAAGGGACATTATTGACATTATTCTAAATCTTTACAATATAAAACATCTGAATTTAGAGTACCAGAGTAGGCGTTGTGGAAACCTTCAGGGAATCAATACGACAAAAAGTGGAGACACAAAGGATAAATAACAAAACGGAAAAGTGTTTTGGAGCAAGATGACAGAAGCGCATGTTCTTTTTTTATTTATTTAAAAAAAAATTAATTGGCCAAAAAAGATAATGATCTTTTCATTTTTTACCCATTATGAACATATAAAACTGTATTTACATTATAATCTGGTGGTTATGTTCATGGTGCACAGGCTTGGATGGACCGTTGGTTGAAGTGGATGGTGCTTCTTCTTTGTTGGGGAGTAAAAAAAACTGGAGTATTTTTGCAAAACCAAAGTGACAGTGCATCAAGATTGTATGATTCTTAAGAGATTTGTTATGCTTTTATAACAACTTACCTTTCACAGAAATCTTTAATTATTATTTAGACAGTTTTCCAGTCTAGTTCAAGTCAATTTTACTTAATTTCTTTTGTGAATAAAGTGTTAATCTTGAAAGCAAACTTTACTTTAAACAAGGTGTAACTGTAAATCTATGCTCTTATTTTTATACCTCTAAAACCTTTTTTTCTCTGACACCTGTTTAATTTGAAGATTTAAATTATGTTTAAGCTTATCTGATCATCAATTATTAGCATTTTTTATCAAGATTTTGCAATAAATTATTTTTATGTACATTTTATTTTGTTGGTGAAGGTTCTTATTTTACCTTTTTGTTAAAGAATGAACTTTTTAGAGCCTCTCAGAGCTTTTGTTTGACAGAGGTCCATATTTTTCCATGTCACTTCATTAAAAACTCCAAACACACACTGCAAGGTGTGAGGAATCCTCGCACTGTAATTATTTACAGTGCCAATGAAGCAACCGCTGATGCACAATGCACACTGCAAGATCCTTCAAAAGTAAACAAACCTTCCCCACAAACCTTCCAAAAAATAATTGCAGAATTGGTGAAAATCACATTACAAAAAGTGACAACACACCATGAAAGTAGAAATATTTCAAGAAGTCGGTTGCAAAAAGGAACCATTTCATTAAAAAAACTTCAGGAGAGCAAATTTAATAGAAAAGATGTTTTGCTAATTGCTGTTATTCGTATTCTATTATGGAGCACACCTCATGTGGGTCAGTTCTGTCAGCAGAAAACAATGTAAGTACTGATAAGAGCTATAGACCTAGCTTCTGTTCATTTCTTTTATTTCAAGTTTGATTCAAATAAAAGTTTATTTAAAGCAGTGACTCGCACTGAGAACAAAAGTCTCAATTGTCTTTTGTTTTGCAAAAGGACCTAAAATAATTTATAAGAGAATATTTAAATGGTTCAATCAGTTGAGGTTCATTGAAGATGTTAAAAGAATTAACTTGGATACTAATAACTAGAATGGGAAGAGCAATTTCTACAATTAGTAGCAATGCTATTTATTTAACACCGCAAGCAAGAAAATGTACAATTCAATCCCTAGTCCTTTCAAATATAGACTACTGTTTGGAAATTTGGTCCACGGCCACATCAACACTGTTAAGCAAAGTTCAAAAGTTACAAAACAGAGCAGAAAGGGCAGCACTTGATGGCAATGATAGAACTGATATCAATCAAAAGCATAAACAATTACACTGACTCCAAGTAAAAAACGGGTTGATTTATTCATTATTGCTTTTTTATCAAGAACATTACTTTAACAACAAAAAAATATATATTGATAAAAATCTCAAATTTTGTTGTATTATACATAACATAACTATTCTAGAAGACATACGGAGTTGGTCATTTCACCAAAAGCAAAAACTAATAGCATTAAAACGACTGTTCTGTACAGAGGTATGTCATATTTGAGTTCATTACCAAAAACTGTTTCACAGTCAGAGTGAAGTTATTGTTAAATCATCATTAAATACTTACTTATCTGAAACAAAATAAACTTATTCTAATACTGTGTAGCTGTGTCATCATATTGGGTTGTGTGTGTGGAGGGTAGGCAAGGATCATATACACTTTTGAGAAGATTGTTTGATATTGTTTCATTTGTATAATTGTATATCTGTTAATATTTGTATTATATCTATAAATGTTAAAGTTTTGTAAAAATGTCTGGACCCCAGGAAGAATAGTTGCAACCGCTTGGTTGCAACTAATGAGGGAGACGGGGTCCATAATAAATATATAAATAAATAATCTTAAATGTCTTATTTTGTCCCTGATTTTAACTTGCGAAGCTCTTATTTTGAAGAGACGAAATCAAACAAGCAAATAGATATTCTTGTTTGCTGTGACACGGTCAGATGGTGTCTCTGGAGACAGTCTCTGGCTGCTCTTCCAGACAGTTTTTGACTATTTTTCTTTAAGAATGGATCTAGTAACTCAGCTGGAGAGTGAGAATATAGAGGGTTCTACGAAACACAAATAAAACATTTTAAGGTAGTTCCCATTGATTATATAATGTGGTTCAGAATCTGAGGTGATTCGGTGGAGACGTGACTACAGCTGAGACGCTTCATCAGCTGCGCCGACGCACCGTCAGTTCCATCTAACCACGAGGGAGCTGTGTCGGTGAGATCACACCACTTCTCTGGAGCTCAGGTTATTAATATCCATACAACCCCTCTGTAAAGTGAAGCCAGGACAGACACGGTTGAATGTTTTCATGAATGGGACCCCCAGAAATCCAAAACCTTGCGACCGTAATAGTCGGTGAGGCCTGCATCCAAGAAAAGAAAACTCAGTCATCATTTGAGCTGGATATATTTATTTTTTTCTCTCCAAGTCATTTACAGTGCAAAATAGACCTCCAAGTAACAAAATAGCCACAACTATACTGAAAACAACAATGCAATCCATGTGCAATACAGAAGCTTCCTAAACTTTTGATGTTAATGAGCTAAAAAAAAGACTATAATTTCCCAAATTGGGCAAAATATTCTATTGCAATAAATGGTTTCTATTGCAACACGATCAAGTAGTGACATTTGCAGTCTTGTGGCACATCATGTAATTTCTGTTTGTTGTGTGCAGAAGTGACATTGGTCCTACTGTGTTTATGGAGGTGTGCGCTCTGGCACCTATGCGGTCAGCTGCGATCTAAATGCATGCGACGAAGACCTCACCTTCAAGCACAGACACACTGAAAGTGGCTCGAGATGCTCCTCCGGATAATGTCACCATAAATAAACATTTACGGAACATAGAATCTGTCTATCAAATATACGATGCTCTTTCAAAAAAGAATAAACTTTCTACAAAGCTAGTACAAATGGATTCAGGAAATATTTCTCCCATAGTACTGTTTGTCACTTCTATTTACATGGAATACAAAGTAACAGAACTCACAAACATAAATTAGATCTATTATGCTCTACATGTTTTATAGCATGCGATTAAAGTCCTACGAGATTGTCACACAAAAGAATAATCACAAATGTAAACAGCTTCCTTCAATACATAAACAGAAGTGTTTGTAAGTGATGCTGAGTCTGATGCTTCCCTTTATGTACAGGTTTTGGACCCTCACTTTATCGATGTTTTTTTTTTACCTGATATGAGGCTGAAATAGCCTGATTTTTATGCAGCTTTCTACTCATTAAGCTGAGTCACTGCAGTCCCACGGAGTACCTATAACCGTCTGCACACCTTCAAACAATCCACTCAGAAAAGCAGAGTCAATAGAAATTGGATGAAGACAAAGGAAAAGTTTCTTTGACATTTAGCTGAATGTAAGGAAAAACAACAAAAAGTTCAACTCAGCCTCAAGTTTTCACAACTTTGCTGCATTTTTAGAATACATCAAGAATGCAGTAGAGTGACTTTTTTTTTTTTTTTTTTTGGTATGTCAGTGCAGCTTTCTGCATCTGCATGATTTAAAGGTGAGCAGGCAGGCGGGATGGACAGCACTGACTTTCAGGTTTTGCTACAGGTGTGCAGAGACTGACATGAACCTCAATGGGTTTAAAAACCTTTAAGATGCATCTTATAGTTTTCAAAGCAGGGCCTGTGTGAAGCAATTATCACGGCTGTACCTGCAGAAGACAGCAGCCGCGCAATCTCAGTTTGACGATAAGAAAAGGAACTACAGCAGGGCGAGTCAAACTGACAGGCGAAAAGCAACAACTTCTGCATTCAAAACAGCTTAGAAATTCCACAGCAAACTGTTGACGTGGATTTTTAAATGCGACTTTAAGTGTCAGATAGTTGCACAGACTGTTTATAATAAGGTCCTTTGAGTAAAACTGTTGCAACTGGGTGTGTGGGCCACATTGCAGCATGGACTCTGCTGTAAACAAAATGTGAATTTAATGTTAAACAGACCACACTGCATCATCCAGAAAGTTGTTTCAAATAGCAAAAAAAATTGCTCATCCTGCAGCTTTAGTTTTGTTTAACTCCCCCATGGCCCCTTCCTTAATTCTTCACACAGATAGCCATCTGACTGCTGTTTTCTTCAGCGTGGACACTAATAAATTCTCGACACATCCTTATTTCACAGAGACCATTAAGCCGGGACTGGCAGGTTAGTTAAGATATTCTTGTCTTTCGGGTAATTGCACTATAACTGGTGCTTTCAAAGAAAAGACCTGACATTCGGTCATTTCTGCAAAGCAACTGATAGTTTGTTTTTGTTGAATATATTTAGTTTTACTGAATGGGAGTGCGCAGCCTTAACGTTTGCCTTTATTATCAAAGATACAACAGCTCCACAAACATGAATAAATAATGGTTAAATTAAATAAAAGCCATTTAAAGCACATTAAGACCTTCATTGTGTCACATTGCTGAAAGAGAAAAGAGCTCATTTTTACTGACACATGGGAGGACTGGCACAGCACTAGCACACTTCGACTGGAGGGATCCATCCTCATGTGGACTCCCTGCAGGCCGGATCGTTTCCATCGATGTTTTCTCTACAAACGAGACTGACAGGCAGCATCATTTTCAGTGCACGTTGTGCCGCCTCGTTAGAGATGAAACTTCCCATAGGTTTTCTACTAAACTGCTGTCTTGTATATAATTTTTTTCAAACATTCCGGTTTAGTCTACGGATGTGGCAGGAGACAAGGAAGGCTGGTCTGAAGCAGACGTCCGTCCTTTTCGCAGTTGTTACCCATCCACTCAACATCGGACCAAAGCTCTCAGTAAGCTAGTCATTGCTAGTAGCAGTGCTGCAGCTGCAGAGAGAGTCACAATGGAGCTCCAACCTACCTCACTCCCCTGAGGGAAGACATGAAAAGAGTTTATGGGAGGTGAGGGTTCATCACGCACACATCAACAGCACAAAGACATCTACAAAAAAATGTAAATCAACATTTTAGGAAATATGCATGATGCTGTCTTCAGTTGGACTGGAAGAGTTCCACGGTGTTACTGTGAATTAAAGTTTAGCCTGGTTTTTGAGGGCTACACCTGCCTTCTGCGGTTATGCTGAGGACCTCATCATTCATTACAATACCATAATGTTATGTTTGACTGATGTGTTCTGAAAAGGGTCAAGCAAGGGAAGAAAATGAGAGCTCTGCTGGTTTGCTCACTACTTGTTTTCACACTGTGGACAAAAGTGGCTGAAAATACAAAGACTTTCATGCTAATTTCTGACTCATTTATCAGCATTCACAGCAGTAAAAACAAAGTTTTTACATCAGAGTGAGAGCACTTTTTTATTTAGTCAGAAACAAGTGTTGTTCTGTGATGCAGCTTTAGACAGAACTGGTTTAATAGCACTTTAATATCACTGGCATGTGGCAAACTTTACAGGTCTGCACTGAAGAAGAATCAAGAATCATCTATGTCTATTTACACAAACAGAACGTTAAATCTAACCCCAACTTTTCAGCAGTACTTTACAATGACGTTTAAAAAAGTTTGATTTGACAGTGAGCGGCAAAATTAATGGCTAAATGTTATCTATAAGTCAGAAAAGATCTTACTAAAATAAAACTAATTACTAACCTTAGAAAGGAAGCTCAGTTAGTAAAAAACAAATAAGAAATCCATATATATATAAGGCTCAAAAGGGGCACTTTCTTTGGGAAAAAAAAGTTCACTTTTTTGGTGTTCCTTATAGAGCGGAAAACACAATAAATTCAATTGTTATTTGTTGTTTTTTTTAAATAAATCTGTTTTATGAGTTTAAATATAGACAAAGATAAACTGCCAAACAAGTGTTACCAACTAACCAAGAAACACCTTCTGTAACTTATGACCCGTAACTAATCCGTAATGAAGAGGTTCCTTTAGTACCAGTCAGTAACTCATTTGGATCAAACTTTGTTTTTGCCTCTGGATCACTTCAGGGCAATAAGCATGAGTCTACTGACAGCTGTGCATACATTGTTATGTGAAAAACCATCAAAAAACCTTACTTGAGTAAGAAAACCCTAAAGTGTGAACACGCTTTACTGTCTGCCTTTTGGGGCTGCATGTGGTTAACATTTAAATGAGCAACAAAGTATGCATGTTAATTCCTTCAGTAATTATTATTGAAATGAAATCATTAGTGGAATCCAACAGCAGCTCTTTAACTACATTACATTTTCTTAATTAAAACCAGCTAAATTTTGGTCTAAATTTCCTTTTTTGCTATTGAAATGAAATCTAAGCAACTGACTCTTCCTTTAAACACAGAGGAAATTTGAGGTCATTTTCAAATACATTTCTAACTGAAAGGGGTCTACTTAAATCCACAATGAAGTCATGTGTTCCATTACTGAGCAGAGTATGTTTCACAGATTATGAGGTGCACATGAAGTGTACCATTAAGTTCTTTGTTCTAACAGCCTGTGGTTGGCACACTCTCAAAGTAATTTAGACACACAATCAATGTGTGGGCGTTTAAGTTAAGTAGCAATGGTGCCAATGAGCCTTCCAGAGACAGAAGCTCAGTCGATTTTAAAGGGAATCAGGAGGTCCTGCAGTGATTTAAACATATAAGAAAGGAAATGCTTGGAGCATGCTGCATAAGCAAACAAAAATAATATTTCTAAGCCCACATATATATGATGATAAATGTGCTTTACTTTTTCCAAGACAGCGATAAGGCATATTTCCCAAAATGGTGAGCACTAATTCATTTCCACTCAAAGGAATATTATACATTTGTCAAACTGCCTACCCGTCCCATCCTGCTGAGCTTTTACAAACACATTAACAAATACTGTTAAATTAAGTCCTAACTGTTTTGCTTCTAGAAGAATCAGTGTTCTTTAAAATGTAGAATCAATCCAGACTTCAGGGAATCCCAACATGACAGTAAAGGCTTAGTTCACCAAAATAACAAAACAACTTGTTTGTATTTTGTCATTTTTTATGAAATGTTATCCTAAAGTGACCAGAGTAAAATCTTTCTGGGTACGGCAGTTCATCAATATTTATTGGAGGTTCGTCCAGCAAAGAGGAATTGCTCGATCCAATCAGTCATTTTATTTTTCTAGGCTCTTTGACAGTAATCTATGGATGCAATTTTATTTAATTAAATAGTGTCTGTGAAGGCTCTTTAGTGGCTCTTTCTGGACACTAAAGTAAAGGTAAACAAAGTCTGGAACATGCAGATAAATCCCATTCTTTGTACATTTAGGTGAACTAATCCATTGTGTATAACAACTATTATGCAGAGATAAACTCCTCCCATACCTTGCTCTCTGGGACGCCAGCTCCGACAACCAGCACCAGACCACAGCCACAATTACAATCATTCCTATGAAGGGGATGGAGAGAACAGGGTGCTCAGACGGATGGATGAGTCTCTGAGGAGGGAACAAAAACAAACACAAGGACCATGGAGATGAGGAGGATGAAGGAATGGATGAAAGGACTCAAGTGGCCAACTAATCAACACCGAGACAAGGAGCTGCAACAAAACGGCAAGCAGAGCCAAAAAACACAGAAAAATAATTCACCAATTCAATGTGAGACTATGGATGCATGGTGTGGCGTGAAGGTACTAATGGAAGAATCCCACTTCCTATCAAACAAACAATACATAACTGTACGGTGGCAAAAACAACCAAATGGGAGTATGGGTGCACAGGACTCTGGGGCATTTACTGTCAGCGTGTGATGCCAGGAATAAGACGGAAGACACACGGGTCTGGATGAGCATTAGTTAGCGGTTACAAGTCTATCCTCATTTTGTGGAGACTTTGGTTTAATGAGAACATTCGTTGTCCTGCAGCCTGAGAGGTCATGGACATTCAGAGAACAAGGACAGCATCAGAGACAGGCACGGGTAGACAGTTTGACACCACGCAGACACACCTCACCATGGCTGTTGTAGACAAAACACAGTTTTCACCTCAGTCATGTCATTTATTCTTTCACTTCCGGTCACGTGGTTCTACAATTAGAGGATTTCTTTGAAATTTCAGATGTACATCTTTCCTTTTCTCACACTATGATTGCTCTACTTTTGTTTTTGACCTCAATGCAAGAAATGCACACCCTGTTACAGTTACAGTTACTTATTTCAACAGTAGAAACTTTTAAAATAGTTCTTAACTGTTGACATTTCTCCAAAATCCTCTTAGAAGTATGTTTTTTGTCTTATATTAAAGTTTTTTTTCCCCCATATTAGTGTGTTTGTCCATCAACAGTATTAAGCAGCACTGCCACAGAGAAGTCAGGACACAGAAACAGCGAGAGGAGGCGATCCCCAGCCCAAAGCACACAGTAAAAACTGATATGGGCTGACACCCAGCTCATACTGAAACATGTATGACACACATAAAAAAGTGGGCTCGACACACAAAAGAGGTTTGAGTTAGTTGAAAATGTGGCTGAAAAGAACGAGTTTTTAATCATGTAAAAGTCATTTTAATAAAAAAAGAGTAATTGTATTTTATGTCTTTAAAAACACAAAAATCCAGCTCCCACCATGCAGTTAGAAATACAGTAAAATGTCTTTAAATCTGACAGTGACTGAACACCATTTTCATATTCACATTTGTTTCAGGATGGCAGGCCTTTGGTGTCTTACCCGATTCCCTCCTGACAGCTTCTCCAGCTCTGCCTTGCAGCGCTGCAGCTCCTCCTCCAGCTCTGCTCGCTCCCTCTGGCTGCTGTCATACAGTACCTGCAGTTCCTGGAGCTCCATCTTCAGTCCGTCACACTAGTGGACACAGGCAAAATTATTTAAATGTGACAGCATCATGTTGCACACAAAACTCCCCCCCAAAAAGTTTTTTGTTTTGTTTTAACTCCAGGGCATCATACTTCTCTCTGGACCTGCGAGGCCTTCTCCTCAGCCTGTTTCAGCTGGTCTCTCAGGGAGAAGATTTCCCCGATGCCTCCATTCCAGCCTGTTGGTGTCATCGGCTTGCCATCAAAGGAGATATTCTTCTGGATGGAGGCATCCACCAGGCGACAGTTCTCCGACTGGGCCATGGTCATGTAGCTCTCTGTCATGACCTCATCTGAGCCAATCTCTGTCACCTTCCCGTCGGTGCCCTCTACTGTGTCCTCCTCTTTCAGTGACAGGTAGACGCTGGAGCTGAAAGGTGGAGGTGAAAGATCAGACTCATATTTGTTGGAAAAACTTTCGAAAAAGCTAAAAATATCAGGGAGGTTTGGGGCTATCAAGTGAGTTATGCTGAATGAGAGGCAGAGCCTTTGGCTATCTGCCTTCTTTTTCTGTGAAACAGATTCTCTGTTTCAGTCCAGAAGGCAGACATAATTTTTTCTCCAAAGTTAGAACCAAAAAGTTCCTTTTTAACAAAACTAAGATAATCTGGTTAATTTAAAAAATTAGTATTTACAGTCTTCATTATAAAACTGATCCTTTTTGTGTAACTTTTTGAGACAACTTAAGTTGGGAACCGGCACTTAATTTGTACACGGTAATCCACTGTTTGAACTCTGAGCAGTTGTGCCGCTATAGGCTTGGACAGCTCAGAGTTTTGGAACAAAACAGGAACCCGTCAATGAATACTTTTGACAGTCTGCTCTTTTTCTCATTCATGAATGTATTGCCAATGTCATTATTGCAATCCTTAAGACTTTAGCCACATGCACCTGTGCAGGTGGTTGACCCGCATACGGGTACTGCAATTTTTTGGGTTGTCTGGGGCCCGTGGAGGGTCAGACAGGACCCAACGCATTTTAAATGGGGCACAAAGTGTGTCTTTCATTTTCCTTGAGGCTCATGCGACCTTAAGAGATGTCACGAAAATGAAACGTAGCATTGTCGTGCATGTGGCAAGAATATCGTTAAGTATTAGTAAGGAAAATGTAAATTACACACACTTATGATGCATGGCTTGTCCTTACACTACATTAGTCATTAGTGAGGTGCACATTCTAAACATTTTGGGCGGCCGTGGTGCAGCAGTAGGGTGGTCGTTCTCTGATCGGAAGGCTGCAAGTTCTACTCCCACCTTGCTCGCCCATGTGTCGAAGTGTCCTTGGCCAAGACACTGACACCCCACCACCACCACCCCTGAATTTTTGCTCTAAGGGCTCACCGAGCAGTTTAAAATCGTGAAATTTCATGCAGGTAATTTTTCACCTGCAGACAGCCCATATCCACCCATAAGGGAAGTTGTGACTTTGGCATAACTAATGGCTCCATAACTAGTGTTCCTTTCATTTCTTTTTGTCTGTCTCCTCCTTGTATCTTCCAACAGTGCAACTCCTAACGCATTTCTTTTGTCTTTTAACAGATGTTACACGGGTTTTAAGATTGTCTATTTTCTGTTGCCTCATTGTTGCAGTGACCTCTTTCTTCTCTCTTATAACAATTGTTTTAAGTCTTTTATGTTCATCTGTCTGTGTCCTGTGTTCTCATTGCTGCAGTTACTGCCCATCTTTTTTGTCTTACAGCAGGTGTTACAATCTTTCTGTGTGTTTGTCCCCTTTTTTTGTCCCATCAGAACCTAATGCAGTTGGTTGCTGTTAGCTAACATCAAGGCTAAAATCCAAATTATCCTTAGGAGAAAAAAAAGGGCATTTGCTGAAGCAGCTGCCTCATTGACTCAGATGATAATCTGAGAACATGGGAGCTGCCTCAGTTTCAACAGACCAGGTCTGACCCTTTGAACAATATTTTAGGCATTAAATGAGCTCTGAAAGGAAAAGGGTTGAATCCTGCAGCAAGAAAGGCAAGCTGATAAGCTGTAAAACAATGCTGAAAAAATATAATGTGATGTGCTTGCAATCATCTGCTGGTTGTCACGGCAACAAAGCAACATTGCAGCCAAGCTTACTCATTAACACAATAACTCAAACAAATAATCACTGTAGCTGCAGAGCTTCTACAAAAGTTCTCTTCTTTTGTCAAATCATTATGTGAGCATAGGCTTTAGATACAAGTTTACATGACCAATTTTCAGAAAACAAATTTTTAGGTAGTTCTTTAGAACTTCGCCTCTGTGTTGTGGGCGAGTCTGTTGGCATTGAGCAACCGTGTCCCTCTTGCTCTCCCCGTTGCTGAGAACTTGGAGCAGGGAGCTTGTGGCGCGCCTATCGTATTTTCTACATCACAAACAAGCTCTTTTTTAAACAGCATTTTTTTTGTCTGCTCCTGATTCACAACAATATAAATAACAAAA
>BSAI01000030.1:24543367-24641862 GCA_036245035.1 Adrianichthys oophorus | reverse complement strand
GCGATGTTTTTTTCCTTGCTGGAAATAAATTCAGGCGTCAAGGGCTTTAAGTCAATAAAAACATTTGAATGAAATCAAAAAGGGGGCGTCAATCCGTCCGTTTCTGCCTTTATTTGGTTTCATTGTGTTGAATTTTCAAACACTTCTGTAATATTTTTCAATTTGTTGGAAACACCTTACCTGGAATAAGACTGAACCTGTCTGCCAGGTATATTTATTTATGACCTTTTATTTCATAATGACCCACTGCTTTTTTGTTTTTTTTTTTTTTTTGGGGGGGGGGGGGACGGGGGGGGGGGGGGGGGTGGGGTCACAAACATCTTAATTGTTTATGGAAGAATCTGGGCGTACATTGTTTTTAAACAGAAGTAGTGTATTATTTGGAACTTTAAGTAAATGGATTTTGCTTACAAAATAAACATTTTTGATATTACAAACCACCTCTTTGAGCATTTTTAAATTGTAACTTTTTTCTTACGTTTTAAACTCCGTGAACGGATCATATGACCCACAGTGTTTTCCGGCTACAGTGTAGACGACCATTTGTTCAAGAAGCAACCCCCCCCAACACTCCTCTCAGCTGTCTGAGGAATGCCCCCCCACCCCCCACCCACCCCCAGTCACTGCTTCCAGACCGACCACTGAGCTCATCACACAGTCAAATGCACTCACTTATAAACACCCGTTGCACTCAGCCTGGCTTCATATCAATGGCCTTACTCACCACCGCCGTCCGTCTCTGAGCGTTAAGCTCAGCACGGCTAAGGTGTGAGGCGACGCTCTATTCAGAGAGGACGAACAAATAAGACACAAACACTCCAGGCTTCTACGTATCCTACTGCAGAAGACAGAAAGCATTTGTTTCTGTGGGATAATTCCTATCCATGACAAACTGTTTCACTTCTACTGGCATGAACGCAAAATAAATATATAAAAAGAATGGAATTTGGATGACAATAATGCAAGAAATCATTTTATTAGGGATGTTTAAACAGTTTTTTTTTTATTGTTCAAATTTAAGTCAGTAAAGGTTCAACTCAACGGTAAAACAAAGTATTAAAGCAGGTGTAATAAAGCTCTGATCAGACCTGTTAAAGTGAGCCGTTAAATAAATGCAGCAGAAAACATCTTGGATCTGTCAGCAGAAGGTAAGTAGAGAGGAACTTCAGGTTTCTTTAATACCTTGGTTAACAATGCAGAGATTTTTATGAAAATGTATTCCAAGGCAAGAGGGGAGGCAGGACAAAAAGAAATCCCTCTTATCAAAGATCTTTCATTGTTAATTAATTTGAATAAAACATGTTTTAACCCTTTAAATTTTTTTTGTTCCATGTTGTTGATTAGCGCTGTTAAAATACGTTTTAGTATGGCTGCAGCTGTCTCCCTCAGTGGAAGACTCATAGTCCATTTTTCCTTACAGAACATAATGAAAGAAGAGTGTGTGAGTCTGGTGTGTGTAAGTGAGCGGCTGTTCGAAGGTCAGATGAATGTTTGATAATCAAATGAGACAGATGCATGTATAATGACTTGCATGCAGCCTGGACTTCCCACCTTGTAACTCGTGGAAGCTCTCCTGGTGCTTGTTGGACGTCTCTCGGGCTTCCTCCAGCTCCAGCAGCAGCTGCAGCACCTGGGCCCTGAGCTCCTCCAGCTCCTGCTCCTCTGTCAGCAGCTCTTCCTCCTTCCTCTTCTTCTCCTCCCCTTCACCTTCCTCTTCCTTCAGTTTCTTTTCTTCTCCCTCTTCCTCCTCAGATTGCTCCATCTGGTCCTTCTTGTTGTTCTCTTCCAGGACGCCTCTCTCCTTGGCTGTGATCTCGCTGTCCATGTTGGGGTTGCTTTCAGCTTTCAGGTCACAGGGGTCATCTGAAAGGAAGTTGACACAAAAATAAGAAAAGAGAAGCTCTCTCCAAAGTTTTTATCAATTTTCTTTTGGATCAACAGCACCATCTTGTGATGCTACAAAAACTAGCACATACCCTTTTTTAAATAAAATTAACCTAAAGATGTCGCGCTGTAACCTGCTCATTGGAGCAGGGATACTGAACGTCTTATCTGCAAGTGAACGCATCACTTAGAAAGAGATGATCTGCTGTATGGAGTGCCATGGTTTCATGATTACGCTGAGGTCGAGACACATTTCAATTGAGTGCAGCGAAATGCATACAGCCACATGTGTGGCGGTACATCCTTCAAGCCGCACTGCAAATTTAAATACTTGGCCAGTAGGTGGAGTGAGTTAGCTGACACAATGCGGCAAAAGAAGGGGTGTTGAAGCAATCACTATGAGTCACCACTCAGCAATGCGTCTCAAAGTCCATAACAGCACAGCGCTGGCACTCAAACTTGGAAACACAAATCCCATTTTTTCACATTTTTGACCCAACGCTCTCTGTTTGTTTGAAGCTTTGCATCAGCTTGCTGTCTGATGCGGGAACTGGAACAGCTGCTACAAACAGAGGACGGATCTGAGAGGAAAGAAAACATCATCTGCAGGGGAACAACGGGAGGGCAGATTCCCGCTTTGACTCATTTCTGTTCGCATGACAGCAGACATGGGGCTAAATGATCATCCTGACAGTGATGGATTGTTCTCAGGATGGATTGTCTACAGACTACAGTCACATAATCAGTCTTTTTTTTGAAGATTTTCCTTGAAGCACACACCCTGACATTCCGCCATCTTTCTTTCATGCCCTTCAGGGTCAAGTCCATCTCAGAGATAAATATGCAGGGTTGAAAATAGTGAGGGCTTTAAATGTGTTTTTTACTAAGAAGTGAGGCTGAGAGGAGGCTGCTGGGATGTGGTGAGGCGAGATGATGCAGCAGGGGACAGAGTAACCTATTAACTACAGATCTACTCTAATTAACAATAATGCACACCAGTGTAATCCTGACTCGGGGGATGCTTCCTTTTCTTTATTTCTTTCCTCTCTGGATGGATCTATTTCTATCTCGGCCGAGCAAACGTAACACTTTTTCATCCTTTATCCACAGGAGCCCTCATTTTTTTCCTGTCTCATAATAATAAGTTAAACAACGCAGACCCCGAGAGTAATGGGAGAGGTTTCATGAGCGCTGAGCTATTTTGTCATTAAACTTTGATGCTGGTGTAATGAGTTAGTCATAAAAAAGAGAGCTGGAGAATGGAGTGAGGCTGAGCTGCTTGGTACAACCAAAGGCAGCCAAACGCCATCATCAAGAGACAAAAAAAAAGAACTTTCCAACGAGTATCAGTCATGTCAAAACCGTCTAAACTCTTTAGCTTAGGGTATGATTCAGAGATATTTAGTCTCTGCTTTGTTTCAGTTTTATGCATCTGTTTTCTTCACTGGCCGTGATGATTCACTTCATGCAGTCTTTAAAAAGCAGACAAATGCATTCCTCCTCACCTCAGTTATTTTACATGGACTCAAAATCATGGACTGAAATCAAAACACAGATGCTGTCAGCCTTTATAGAGCAGTTACATGTAAGTTAACATTAAAAATGCTTTAATTTACTAATTTGAAGGCACAAAAAACCTCACATAGCCATTGCAAAAGTTTCAGAGAATTCAGATACTAAAGATAAGTCACTGATAAATAAAATTGAAAAAAAAACAAAAAAAAACGAATGGGGCCCCTGGCAGATAACTAACTGTAAATTGCTGTTGGTTAATCAATATATTTTTGATTTTGTTTTATCTAAGCACTTTTCAGAGGTATTTCTTTTATTTTAAAAAATGCTTCACTAGTTATTACTTTTTTCAAATTCTAGTTTAATGATTCAAGTCTTGCTGCTCTTTTAATTGCACGCTTTAAAAGGTCACGGTATTTTAATCATGCAAAAATCAGCTGACATCAAAACAACGTTTTTGGAGTATATTTGTAATAAACAAATTATGGTTGGAGGGGCTGCCCGTGAATATTTGCCTTTATAGAAACTAGCAACACCCCTGCTGTGAGTCAAATATACACAAAAGGCAAAACAAAAAGTTGGAATAAAAAATGTGTTACTCTTTTAATTAAAATGATGACAAAGCTGGTTAACTGTTGACATCCAAACCTATTTCCAGCTATGAAAAAACTGTCACTTATGTTTGTCCTTTTAAGTAAATGCTAAATTAGGGTACTTTTGTGGTTTGTTGCATATTTACACCAATAAGTGTCAGCGGATTAAGTGAAAAAAAATCCAACTTGTAAAATGAAACAGAAAATAGTTAACCAAAGTGACAAGATATGTTGTAATTTAAAACAATCTTTCAGCTGCATCACCCAGTTACAAGTGAAAAACCTTTGGATCACAGGAATGGACTTGCAATCTTTCTTTCATTTAAGGGAGCCACAATGAAGACAGTATCACTACAGAGAAGTCCAGAGGCTCTGCCCTAACTTAGCCTCCAAACATAAACAACTGCAAATCAAAATTTCCTGCAGCTAAATAAACCAAAATAATTCACTAAAAATAATGTTTGTTTGTTTTTTTGCTGTGGAGAGAGAAGGCTCTCTTTGTTGACCTAAAACATCAAATGTTACACTCACATCAAAACTCTCAGTGTGCACATCAAAGAAAAAGTACAGGCATGTCATTAATGTAACTAAAATGAGATTTATATAAGCTCTGCCGTGACTTCAGTTATCAAATGGTGCAGTTTGCCAGAATGTGCCCTTGTTGCAGTTATTAATGCATACGTTTCAAAGTAATTTTATTTTTGTTTTTGTTGAATTCCCTTGGCTTCTAAATATATGAGATCCTCATTCATTATTTACAGTATATAAAGGTGAAAATAAACCTTACAGAGGAGTCGGGTCTGCAATGAAAGACAAAATTCAGACTGAACAAAGTTATGCAGCTGTGTTTGTGAGTCACCTTCACCTGTAAACAGGTTTGCACCAACAACGCTTACAAACAAGCAGACTGTTTGGAGATTTCATTGTAAACACATCTACATTTGTGTCACTGAGGATTCTACAGAACTTATATTAATGGGTTTAACTTTGGTGTTTGGTTTGTTGGATCCCAATTGCATTGTGGGCATCTTTGACACTGCTGTGGGAAAAGAGTCCATTCCTCCACTGTTCCTCTATCCTGTGGGATCCCACAGGGTTGAGTTCTTGGACCTCTTTCCTTTTTTCTGTTAAGTTGCTATTGGCCTCATCATTCAATAATACAAATGTGATTTGTATTTTTAGTTGTAGGTTTAATTGAATGTCTAATCTGATAAAAAGTAAACACCTGTCCAGCTCAATTTGGTGTCTTGAAGAATGAAAAAGGCTGGGAAGGCTATTGACTGAAAACTAAGCGCAAACTAGGACCAGAGCTCCTCTCTTCAACAGAATCCTTTTGCTCTGTAGTAGTGTGGATTTGTAAGACACCAGGCATTCTGTCCTTGGTGAAGTTAAATTTATAAAGTGTTAACTCAGTTTAATTTGTGTGCCCAAAACACATCAACAGTAAGATAAACAGAACTGTAAAGACTTTATTGTCTGCAGTGTTACTCCAAGAAAACAAAGATGCTGATATACACTGTAAGAAACTAACATCGTGTTTCTGCACTTTAAATGGTCTGGGTGAATACTCTTTTCTGATTGGCTGCTGGATGTGGATGCGGCTAAAAAAGAAGTTCCAGTCACAATGTTCTATATGTGCCGTCTTCTTCAAAACAAATGTTGCCTTCATGATCTGGACAAAA
The DNA here is from genome assembly GCA_036245035.1 of Adrianichthys oophorus. Lineage (NCBI taxonomy): Eukaryota > Metazoa > Chordata > Actinopteri > Beloniformes > Adrianichthyidae > Adrianichthys > Adrianichthys oophorus. The sequence continues at coordinate 24,636,191 of BSAI01000030.1, read as the reverse complement.
CAAGGGGTAAGAAGTGAATTTTATGTCTTAATCGATGCTTTGTTTAACTTCTCGTGGCGATCAGCGCACAACGCTTTCCTTTACCACTGCAATTCAAGGTCGCTGCAAGCTTAGCGACACATTGACTTGTTACCATGACAACAGGCTGCTTTACATATCAAATAGTTTGCCTTTTGTAAAAAATCAATCTAAACCTAAAAAATAATAAGAATAAAGTACTAGAAATCGATTGAATATTTATTTCTTTTGTAATCTTCCATGTTATAAGTGGGATTTTGCCTGACGAAGTGTGCATTGTCAGAAATTGACAAACACTGTGGAAGACTAAACCAGTGGAAGACGATTGCTTCATGGAGTGTAATTAATTAGCATGAATAAATATTAGTTCGTTAATTTTTTTAATTAATCGCGTGCATTAACGCCTTAAGGTTGACAGCCCTAGTTACAACAGACGAGAAGGAATTGTAAAAAAGGCAGAACTTTCCAAAAACAAAGCCAGCTGAGCAAGGGATGATGGTTCTGGCTGGGGCAAAAGAGCTTCTATGTTGGAGTGGAGTGGGTTCAAGCAATCAACAGTCAGTCTAAATCCTATGAAGTCTATGACAGGGGCAGCATTTGCACCCATTTAGGGTGAGACTGTGGTAGGCAATCGTGTCAAGGACCCTGGAAAGGTGATTGTTCTGCAGATGTGGCTCAGTGCACCACGATGTCATCCACGTACACACTGACACCAGGGATGCCAGCAGTGCAAGACTATCGTGTATGTCACAAAAATCATTAAGTCACAGCTGTAAAGATGAATAGGAACTTGGAGATAGCCTCGGCAAAGATCAAGCTTCACGAAGACTGTTGATCCATAACGTAATGCAAATAACACCTAAGCCATGAGCAGTGGGTATTTGTCAGCGATGACAACTTTATTGACCATTTGGAGGTTCACACAAGGCTGAAGTCCACCATGTTTTGTTTTTGTCAATCACCTGGTTAGAAAACCAAAGGAGATCCATTAACTCACTTCATGATGCCAATTGCTTCCGATTGCTTCCACAGCTGAACTGTACCACTGTCACACAAAGCGAGGGGCAGTCGGTGAAGAGGTGGAATGATTGGCAGCATGGCTGGTTTAATGAGTGGTTCATGGTTGAAATCCATCATACAGCCAAATACGGTAAAGAGGGCCAGTAATGTGACTAAGGGTTGGCCACTGTCAGTATGACAAAGAACAGTTCACAGTTTAGCTTTATGGTGTATACTTTAATAAGTAAATGGGGGGAGTGTCCTGGCACCATAACAGATAAAGAATGTAGCAGTACACACCAAATTTTAGAGTGGCCATGACCAAATAGCTCTTTAGTGCCTCTCATTATATTGTGTCTGTCTATAATATGTCTAGTTGTAGGTTCACTGAGTAAGGACTTGGGGGCAATAGTGTCCAGCGGCTGTGGCAGAGCCACACCATCGAGTTCCAATGTGTGCCATTTCAGAGGCTTTGAGTATAAGCCTACAAAATGAATGGCAGTCAGGTTTAGTTGGCCAGGTGGCTATGTGCTTGATGATGGACACATTTTTGATGCATAAAAATATCCTTAGCACATCAGGAAACTGGTTTTAAATCCCTACATTTTAATATCTGTGATTTTATTCCTCCCACTCCCTGATTAAACACATTACAACGGTTTCAGAGAATAAAAAAAGAAACTTTCCTTGCTCATCATTTCATTTCCAGAGGAAGCTCTATCACCTCAAACCGGGAGTGAATGTCAAAAGCATTATGCGGCAGAGTGAGCTGTGGTAACACCTGCAATCGCTCTGCTGCACAGTTGGTTCACCGCTGGTCTTCAGTCATGCAGAGCTTCCATTAGTCGTAGACGCTTGCATGCAAACTAGAGCAGTGACAGACAGCAGAGTCATCTCTGGAGCAGCCGTACAGCTCTAGGCAGAGGACAACTTTATCTATGCACAACACATTCCTTCCCTATCACATTGCAGCCAAACACGTTCCCTGTGTCAGTGCAGACAATGTGACAATTTAGAAAAGCAGTAAGCAGCAGGCCAAGTGTTCTCTGTCAACATCTCAGAATAGCCGCACGAGATGAAATTTAAACATTCATAAGGCGACATGACTGTTGTTTTATTTCTGATTGAGTGCTTGGTGAGGAAGTAAGGAGTAAAATCCTGGCTTTGCGAAGTTGAGAAAGGAGTGATGATTTGATCAGAGAGAGTCATGCAGTGAAAGATGGAAAATGACAGAGAAACTGCTCAGAGAAGAAAGTAACACCATAACATTACACACTGATTAGATACACAGGTGGACAAAAATGCTGGTACTCCTCTGTCAAAAAAAGAAACTAAATAGTCTGTGAAACAATGAATAAAGAGATAAAATTACTCAAAATTAACCAACAAAAATCTGGAATTGCACACAAATTGTTCAGCAGAATCATTAAGAAAAAACAAAATGGACATTAATTATGGCACCCTTACTGTATATGCTATGCAACTTTTTACATGCAATCACTGAAATCCAACAATTTCTGTAACTATTAATGAGATTTCTGCACGTGTCAGCATGTATTTTGGCCCACTCTTCACGAGCAAACTTCTCCATTTGTAAAAGGAGTTAGACTTCGACAAACAGCATGTTTGATATGAATGAAAATAGAATAAAAATTGTATTTTAACGTCTTCTTGAGGCCTTTTTGTGATAATGGAGAACATACATAAAATACACTGGGTGGGCAACAAGCTCCCTGCTTGACCTCTCAGCAACAGGTAGGGGAAAGGGGGCGGGGTTGCTCCGCCCCAACAGTCCCGCCCACAACTCAGAGGTGAATTTCTAATAAACTCCTGTCACTGCGCGGAAACTATATCCTACAAAGATTTTGGCCCAAAACAGAATAATCACAATTAAAAGACCACTGGGAACTCTTTAAGAAAAAGCTCAAAAGATGATCGGAGAGGCTCTTTAAAGCCAATAATGAGTAGATAAAGTACAAGGATACTTTAAGGCTTTTACTTTTTTTTGGCCAATAGCATTTAAAGAACAAAGGCTTGAGTCTACAACTAAGAACAACAACAACAAAAAACTGGGAAATCTGGCTAACTAAAGCCATTGCATCATCTGAAGAGTGCAACGGAAACCCTTTTAATCCCATATTAGCATTAAATGTAGACATTATTCTAATGTTACTCATGATATAGATTATATTGTTAAAGTTTATGATTACTTACACACTGTGTGTAAAGGACAGAACCTCAACAACATTTTAATAAAAGCAGTAAAGTCAACTCACCGGTAAACAGTAAAAACTGTACCTGATTAAACTAAAAAATACATTTAAACAGAATACAAAATGTAACCTAGCGACTGATGCTCTTACATGAACAAAGCTAAAACTGATGTCACCAAAAAGTAGTCAAAGGATTAGTTCACAAACTGAACGGCCCTGCACACCACCAAAGACCTCTTTCCACAGCAAAGCTCCCTGTGAATTTCAACTTCACCTAGCCAGGCAATGCCAAAACGCTTGGAGACCACATCAAAGGGTTGGAGGTTATGGGGTATCTGCAGGATTCCTCAGTCTAAGCCCGATCCACAGAGGATGCCCTGCCAGCAGTGAGATTTCCTAACACCAAGTCAGACAAATGGCTTTAAAGTTATGACTGATCAGAGTGTTAGAGAGCGCACAGATAAAAGGAAAATGGTCATTCATCAAAGCGCAGGGGTCAGCAGAAGACATCCCTTCTTCTCAACTCCATTTCATACTCTTGAATCTCCGGGCTCTTTTGCTTTGAGCTGTCATGTGACAAAGATTTTCCAATCTCGCTCTAACTGCTGGTGAGACACCAGCTTTGGTTGTGTTGTGAAAACAGCATTAGCTCAGAGGAAGGTGAACCTGCAGGCTATCACGTGTGGTGTGATGGTGCCTTGCTGAACCGTGAAAAACAGGATTAGACACGTGTTGGTGGCAGTGTTTGTGTTCAGCTATGAACATGTGCTGCATGTGTTTGTGCATTTGAGCCCCGTGTGTCACGCTAGCACCCAGACCTGCTGAACTCCTGATAAGCTTACATTCATTTTGCATCGCATGAAGAATCTCACAAGTCGTCTGCGTATGTAAGTCATGAATGTCTCTGTGTAAAATACCATGCATAATGCACAACACCCCCCTATCCAACCCCAGCTTTGAAAGCAGCCCGGCTCTGACGTAGTTTCCCCCCCTTGAACTGGAACACTTCCTCAGAAACACGTGATACATGCAGAGAGGAGGAAGGAGAAAAAGGAACTAACTATAGAATCAAAAGAGAGGAAGGAGAGGCAATAAAAGTCTCTGGATTTTACCTGCTTGGAGCTAATCTGGTGGAACCGTCCCCCTCAGGTTCATCATCACTGTGGCCTCAGCACCAACAACCAAAGCATCAACATACGTAAAGTCTCCACGGCAATTAAGCTGTTTTCATCCACAGCTGGCTTCCCATGGAAACCGTTCTGCCTGTCGATTGCCTGGTTTCCCCCCCCTCAGAAGGAAGAAATTCATTTGCCAACATTGAGGGTTTTTTTGTAAGCGAAAATGAGTTTTAAAAAAAAACCGAAAAATGAACAGCAAAGAAAGTGGAGCACTCTGAAGTTGGACTGACTTAATCACAAAATGGAAAATCCATGTTTGCACTTTTTGAAGGAAAATAAGGAAAAAATAGGCCATTAGAACAAAAAGGCAATGAAGAATGTGCTATAATTAGGCCTCATTAAATAGAGCGTGCACCAAAAATGTGCATGTGTGATTTTTATTTAATTTTTTTTAGCTTATAGGGATGTTTGCTTGCTGTGAAATCTTTTCCATTAATTTACATGAAGTGAGCCAGAGTTTTTTCCTAAAAGAACCAATGCAGCAAGAACTCATATTAGTGCAAATCAACACCCCTCACCTGAAAACAACCTCTCTCGAGGAGGTGTTACATCACCTAAAGCTGCAGGGTGGAGAGGAGAAACCACAGCTGAAGCTTCAGAATGGATAAAAAGGAAGCAGTGCGGTAATGAGGACCACAGCAGCAAACATTTCAGGGAGGGAGAAGTAAAAATCTGCAGGAAAAAAAAAGCTGTGCAAAGTTTCTATATTTAACTGTGAGACAGAAAAAAACAACAGCAATGGAACAACAGATTGCACACTTTGCTTTGTCAGATTGCTTTCAAAGCATATTCTTTAAAATGAAGCACTTAAGCCACAGTTTTCAGGCCTGAGAAGAAAGAAAAAACAGCATCTGGAACGCCTGAAGGTGGGAAAGTGTGCAGCATTTGTTTCAGTTCTTGTTTCTCCCACATTTCAGAAGTTAATGTAAAAGGCAGAAACTTTGTTTTTCATTAGAGAGTCGATTGGGACTAATATCTGCTGATGTGAGATTCTGCAGCGCCCCTCACCTGGGAGGAGATGATGACACTAGAGAATAGGTGTGTGGGCCGATGGTGCGGGCAGGTGCAGAGGTTGGTCTGTGAGTACATCAGCTGTGTGTGTGTGTGTGCACACGTGTGTGAGTTGGAGAGAGTGTGGGCGCTGAAAAGAGGACTGTAAGTAAGTGGGGGCAGGAATGAGTGGGAACGCAGATCCAAAGAAAAATGTTGGGCGACTTGTGTAGGTGGGAGGTGTGGGATCATATCATGCTGGAAAGACACCTCGCAAAAAGTCATGTGTGTGTCTGACGATGTTTTATCGATCAGCTCAAACACGTGTCACCGCAAGAGTGGGATTTATTCCCAGCAGGATAAGGAAAGGACAGTAAAAGTCATCTCTGTCTGACACCCAACTTTCGTACAGCTGAACCCAATTACACTGAGGAGCTCACTGTTAAAATCCATTTAGAGTGCATGTAACGCCTATAAATCACAACATAATTGAAAATTCATTAACATTTTAATGAAATTTTATTATTGTTATAAATCAGACAGGATTCCCATCACCAGAGGCTGTTTCCAGAGGTCAAAGCGCACCTTAGAACATGATAAAAGAGAAAGAGGTCCCTGGAGTTCAAATGAGAGGAACATGCTTGTTAGGAAGGAAAGATTTCTCTTGAGACAGCATCCACCTTATCAGGGTTGATACATTATTAAATATCACTATGCAAGTCTCTTGTTTTAAACTTTTGACCCCAATAAAACTTCAGCTTTGGCAGCTCAGACTACACTTAGTCTAAAAAAGTGTAAGTTTGGTTCTACTTTAGCCAAACTGTTTTATTTAAAGAGTAGTTTAAGCAATTTTTGAATACAAAATGAAAGGGATCAAAGGGGAACGATTCTCCTTCCCCACGCTTCAGTTCAAACCTCAATTTTTGGGTCACAGTTTTGTTTCGGTTCAATATTTGATTACTGTGTTACAAAACAACAACAAAAAGCTAAAATTTCAGAAAAATCTTTTTTTTTTTAGATTTGCTTATAAGCAAGTTACAATGAAGAAAAATGTTTCAGTGGGCTCATACGCCTGGTGTAATTTAATAAAAACAACTCTAAATCCTTCCTTAATTTAGCACAACAATTGTTTGACACTTCAGTAAACATATGGTATTACAGAGAGCTATACACCACATAAAAAAATTTTCCCTCAAATTAATAATTTGTGGCCACTAATTTGGATTTTGGGCACTCCAATTACATTTCTGTGGTCACATTTTAGTATTTCATAACCAAAAATTGCATTTTATTAGCAATTTGTGGGCACAAACTAGCATTTTCTGCACACAATTTAGCATTTTGCGTGCATTAATTTGTACTTTGAGACTACAAATTAGTAGACAGGATTAAAGACATTAAAATACTAACTAATATACACAAAATACAAATTTGAGCACACAAAAGGCTAATTGTGGCTAATTTATCCCCACACAATCCTAGTTTACGTCCACAAAAAAAAAAAAAAGACTATTTTCTGGGCACAAAATACAAAGTTGAGTGCACAAAATACTAATCTGTAGTAAAAAAAAAACTCATTTGTGTCTCCAAAATGCTAATTTATGGCCACAAATAACTACTTTGTGGGCACAAAATACAAATTATTGCACACTAAATGCTAATTCGTGAAAACAAAAGCGTTCATTTGTTTATTTTACTTTTTTTCTGAATTGGTTCAATGTTGTAAAATTCTATTCAGTTTTAAATCGACAATTGCAGGATCCCTACAAAATGACAACAATCAAAACACAAAAAATCTACTCTTTAATCTGTTGAGTGCAAACTGTTTGACAACTAGTCACACTGCATTACCCCCAACTATTCAAGCATGAATGTTACCAGAGCAGTTAGATGTCCTTATGAGTCCTTATGGTTTTCCCCCAAAAAACATGTAGAAGTAATACCAGTACCACAGGGGCACAGATTTCATTAAATTCACTTCACTTCTAGTGTAAATTATAGTTATTAAGTTTACCTTATATTGTCTTCCCTCAATCCAGCTCAAGCACGTGAGAGAAAGTTCAGTTTTAGTGCAGTTTTGACAGGAAGTCAGAGTCCAGCAGATCCTGGTGACCTGAGCCTCTGAGCCCCTCTATGTCAGTAAACATCCTCTGCGTCCCGCACAGGGCTGCTCTGCCTCCAAACATTCCTCGCATTCATTCTCACATACAAACTCTGGAGTGACACAGCAGGACCTGCTGCAGGACCGCAGCACTCGTTCCCCGCAGCCTCGGCCGTGCGTGAGGCCCGCGCAGTTTCCTTGTCTTTTTACCTGAGAGCGCGCTGCCTCCATCAGAGATCCGCGCCTGCGTCTGCGCCACGCGCGCCAGACCGGCAGCTCCTCACTAACACTCCCCACCACCACCACCACCACGCACACACCTCCCCGCACATGATCATCATCACACAAACCGAGAGAAGGAGAAAAAAGCAGAGCTGCACCGACCTGTGGAGTCCAGAACCTCCTCTATGAGCGGAGGTAAGCGCAGTCCGTCCATAACCCCCCTCCTCCCCCGAGGAGCAGCAGAGCAGAGACGGAGAACGCGAGTGTGGGCGACCTTGGGTCAGAGGCTCCGCACGCCCACCTCCGCTGCGGGGAGACCGAGCCGAGCCGAGCCGAGCGGGCCTGCACGCTCACACGCGCGGCGAGAAAAACAAGCCGCGCCTGGGAGACTCTGGGAGGGTCCGGGGAGCGGAGGGCTGAGCTGGGGAGCGTGGGAGAGATGCCGAGAGGGAAGAGGGGAGGAGCAGAGACGAGGGAAGGATGCTGTTTTGCCAGGCGGCAAGCTCCGTCTCCGCGCTCGCGCGCGCGCGCGCCTCCCCCCTCCTGCTACTCCCTTCCTGCTTACTATTCCTGCACGTTTGTCCCAACTTCATCAGGACGCCTTCAACTCCTGATAAGAAACGCAGGCTTCTTAATGTCATTTAGACAAACATGTCGTCTTCTAATCTCTCTAAATGAAGAGCATTACCATAATCGGAATAATCTGGTCCCGAGCTCTCATTGCGCCATACACAATACACCTCACAAACTTTAAGGAATACATCACAAAGTAGTTGATTATACAACTTCAGTTTTTGATAATTGAAATTAAATTTAGAGAATGGTAAAAAAAAAAAAAAAAGATGCAAGTGTCCCAGAATGCTCAACTTAACAGTGTTTTGGTCCCCTGTGTCATAAATACCCACTTTATCTGATATTAACTTCTAATATGATTGTCCTTAAATTACAAAATAGCAGAAATATGTAAAAAAAAAAAAAAAAAGTAAAAGTACATGTAATACCAAAAAAGTAAAGAGGTAACTGAAGGGACTACTTCAGTAGTCACTATTTAAATTCTAACATGTATTTTTTTTATGTTGATTTGTAAAGCTCCACTTCTGAACGGAAGTTGTCCTGAGGCAAGAATGCAAGCAAAACATTCAAGCAAGCAAAAATGAAAGAATCAGGAATGTTGTTATTCAAGTCCCACTCCCACTTAATTCACATTGATTTGATTAAAGAAAAACTGAAAAGGGCAGTTTTAATTTTAATTTTGTTTTACATTCTCCATCATGAAAAAATGCAAGCACGTGTTAAAAACACAATTTCCATTGGAGTGGATCTTAACTACTTTTTTTTAATTGGTGTTTTTCAACAATGCATCCAAGGAAATAAATTAAAATAAACAATTCATATTGTTGGTTTTAATCCAAAATGAGAACCCCTCTGCCGTGTGGAGGCACTATTCAGTCCATGGACCTCAGTTTCAAGCAAAAGAAAAAATTAAGGAAACAGGAATGTTGCTATTAAAGTTCCGCTCCGGTCATCTTTCGATCTACTTTAAAAGCGTTCCCAGTTATCTCTTAGTTATGTTTATGCCATTTTTAGCCAAGACAAAAAAAAAACTGGTGTCGTTTTCCGAGACCTAGTTTCTGCAGAGCAGCAGTAGTTTATTAGAAATTTGCCTCTGACTTGTGGGTGGGACTGCTGGCGCAGAGTGAACCTGCCATCGTTTCCCATCATTTCTTTGTTTACACTGTCTCCCACTAGCTTAAGCTTCTCACAACCGAACATTACAGGTGTACCAGAAAAATGCCTCAAGAACATGTCAAAAACATCAACATTTTCATTGGATCCTCATTTTTCATTGGGGCAGGTGTTTCAATCCTATCACAATAATCCAAAGTACAGACAATATTTCAGACTGAACTTCTAGTAAATCCTAATATTGATGTATGCATTCTAAAAGAAAAGTAAGTATTTATTGGGGTTTACTGTCCTTTGGTAACAAAAAATCTTGTGTTTAGAATAAACAGAAATGCAATAAAACAAAAAAGGGATTAGGAGAGTGTGAGTAGGAGCACTGGGTGCCATTACTATTGTATTTTGGTAAAAACAAAAATGTTGTGAAGTAAAAATACTTTTAGGGTTACACTTTTGTAAAAAAATTTAAATGTAAGTTATAACTTTAAAAAAGCTTTCCAGGGTTTTCCATGTTGAGGACATTATAAAGGAAGTAATGATGTTGATTTACTTATAATTTAGAGAAATTGGGGAGCTCCAAATATTTTTCTTACTTCTAGATTTCTTAATTTAGTTTTCGGATGAAAAAATTCCACATCTGCGTGAAGTGTGGGTGAGAGCAAACAAGGACAAGTGCTGTCCTCAACACAGGTTGGTCTTAAATGACAAACTATGAAGCTATGAGCCAATTTCATAACGCTTTTGCTTGAAGCTACTAATCCAGAAGTGACTGAAAAACAATCTTTTAAATGAATGTGAGTAAATCCTTTTGATCTAACTGTCCGTTAAGTTTCCAAAATCTGTGATTCCAGAGCATTTGTGTGGAAAATACGAACACAAGTTCTCTCTCTTTGGGGGCAAAAAAACTCAAGTCTGTACAACTGGAGGTGATGAGTTTACCTCATGAGACAGTGAGGTTAACACTGCTTCCATTATTCCTTAAGGGAGACAACCTTCAGGGACAAACTGATTATTTTTAGACTATCAGCATGGAAGCTCTAATCTGCTGCCTGGAGCATTGCAGCTTTGGCTGTCAGGGCAAACCCCCCCGACCCTATAGTGGCACATTTCAGAGCTGTGTGCCCCGAAATTTCCCGCAGCCGGCCTGGATCCCATTAGGGACATCACCGCAGTGTTGGCTACAAAGCGTGTGGGGGATGTTAGCCAGGATCATACACACTGTGTGTCCGTGAGAATGCATGACGCCACAAAAATCCATGCTGGATGTTCCAAATTATGGGGAAAATGTTCAAAATAAAGAGTCATCATGAGCCATTTCGGAGGCCGAGCTTGTCTCAGTGTTGCACTTTTTGTTTGATCCACATTATTGCAGCTGGTTTATGGAATAATGAAATTGTCCAAGAAATAATGTTTTTAGCATTATGTGATGAAAGAGTTACCTCTTTAAAAATCCACTCTGATGAAAATGATGTTTTTGTTTTTTTTAACATTCTCTTGTAGCATTTTTCTTATAGTGGAGGACATAGATATGTTCTCCATTCTGATGTATTCACTTGTAGACGACTACATCCATGTACGCCTTCGTTTTCCTCGTCTGAGCTGGTATAGGGCTCAAAGCTGTACAGCTGGAAAGCTCCTATGTTGCTCGCCATTTTTGTTGCATCCGTAATGTTATGTAGAGGTTGTGAGGGGCTGTAAGCCAGCAGGAAAGAGTGTAAACAAAGGGATGATGGGAAATGAGTGCAGGCTTACTCTGCGCCAACAGTCCGGCCCACAATTCAAGCGAATTTCAGAGGAACTACTGCTGGTCTGCAGAAACTATGTCTTAGAAAACTACAGGTTTCTTGATTTTGGCTAAAAATTGCATAATTATAATCAAAAGACCACTGGGAACTATGTAACTTGCCAGTGGTCTTTTGATAAAGATAATTGGAGCTTGTTTAGAAATGAAAATTTTGAAATTGTTAACATTCTTACAAAAAAGGTTTGTTGTAATAAAGCTCTCAAGAGAATCTGTCTACTGTGCCAACTGATCCTAAACCTGTCAAATCCACACATCTGTCAGGATGCGATCAGATACCCATCTATATGATGATAGTTTGTCAATTAATTCTGTTTCACTGGATCTACGTGCAAGTGATGTCACATCTCCCCTGATTTTAATAAAACTGAAACATAGGAACAGTCTGAAAAGTTGCTAATGAAGTGCAATGGCAACTGCAAAGTATCAATATTTAATCAAGCTAATTTCAGCTCGCATGTCTAGCTACCAGCAGCAGCATCTGACAAGTGAAAAGAGAAAAAGCTGAGAGATGCTAACAGATTTCAGTGGTAGCTCAGATAACAACAGAGCCATAGCACACTTACTCCAACTCCAAGTATTTATATTACTCACAGGAGCAAGTGTGAACCCATGCCCACACTCCATATTGGCTCATGCACATTCAAGCTTATTTACCTGTAGTGAAATCCAGACAGATGGTTGCAATGGAAGCTGGCAGCTAACATTGACGATTACTGATGATTTCCCTTCCATTGTTCATTTCCTCCCCTTACAGACTCTCAGTCACTTCGCAGATTATGAAGAGTTCCTCTTACACTAATAACACAACACCACCCCCTCTGTTTTTACCACAGTCCTCATGCTTTGGTCGCCTCTGTTTTTTTCTCCTGGGAAATCTGGGAATTGTTATTGTAAGAAGTCGTGAGGCATTGGAAAAGGTGAGCCTCAATTGTGTCATTGAGAGAAATGAAGGTCAGGATTAACAGCTGCCTCCCCCTTCAGGAGGATATTCCTACCACACAACTGTGAGACGGCATACACCCTGACACAAACACACAGCTTGTACACGCTATGTGAAAGAGGAAATGGAAGGAAAAATAGCAGAACTTTCTGGAACTGAAATAGACAGAAGCAAAACTCTTGTGTCTGGTTATCAGCGAGGTCAACTTCAAACCTGTGAGGAACATGAAGCAAGGCATCAAACTTACCAGACAGGAAAGATTGGTGTCTGCTTAAAAGCACTTCCGGCACTTCCTTGTGTGTTCACGCAGCTTTGCTTAGCTGTAATCCGCAGTCAAGAAGTGTGAGCAGGAAGACATGTTTCAACCCAAGACACAGTCTTTTGAAAACAGGAGGGAAGAAAAACCGCAAGAAGGGAGAGAAGTGCAGAGAACTGGCTGACAACACATGACAAAGTGTTGATAATGAGCTGACAATGTCTGGCTTCAATCCGTAAGTGTCAATCTGATGTGGCAGCAGCCGGGCAGCAGAGCAGGACTGGCACAGATAAAAAGTAGATACCATCAGAATTGGTCTCAATAATTCATGGTCCTTTCTCAAAACACAAACCAATGGCTGACAACAGTCCCCCAGTTCTGCTGAATCTAGTAAACATTGTTCGCATAATTCAGTTTAAATGGAAACCGACCCTCTCTTTCATGTTTAAAAGCTAATTAAAAATGTCCTCATGCGGCAGGTATCAAAGCAAGCTGTTTGTTCTGTAACAGAGAAGTCTCACATGGGTCGGAGGAAAGGGAATCTCTCCAGTCTGTCTTCAGAGGGATCTTTGTTTCAGCCGGCCCCCACCAAGCCCCCCGCAAATGCAAAACAAATAACGCAAAAAGGCTAGCAAGCTTTTGTGTATTCTTAACCAGAACAATCTTTATCCAGTCAATAAAACCTCTTTTATTTTGAACACTTTTGAAGTGTTCGTGTTAAATGGATCCATCAAGTCAAAGAGGAAAACAACTGTGTGGAATCTTTCGATGAAATTCTCATTTTCTGGTATGACGTTGTAAAATGCTTTGTGTCTGTTTAAATTAATTCTCTGAAATTGCAGAAAATCTGACTTGGAAACTTGTATCCAAGCACTGAATAGTGTTAAAGCTTTGGAGCAATTTCACTAAGAAAAATCTACCTCACTTCCATGTAGGCTGTATTTTTACATAAGTCTGCACACCAATAATCAACTAGACTTTCAATCTGAACCAATAGGTTCATGTCTTTTCAGTAAATCTCAATCATGCTTTTGCCTTTAAAGTTGTGATTGGTTGTCTCTTTGCATTCTAGACGGTTCACTGGCCCTCCTCCGTCCTGTTCTTCTCCAAGAATAATGCTACGACGTGGTCGGGTTGGGGTTTTGGTCTAACGACTACATACTGTCGTCAGGCTGTCTTCGGGTGAAAATTTTGCTAAATTGTACGGGGTATGCTGGTGGAAAGCACAAAATACCACTGTCATTGACCATTCGGTGAACCTGTAGAGTGATAATGCTCATGCAGATTTTTCCTATGGGCATGCTGCGGATGACACGTTGAAGTGCACACTTATGCAACACACAAGGGTAATTAAGAGGAAAGCAGGTGAGACACAGGCGTGTCGTACGTATTTTTAATTTTTTAGATGCCTCCTAAATCCTGCAGACTGCCTAAAGGCTGTTCACAATGCCACAATAACTGTTAGAAATGAGAAAATTAAGACAATCAGAGCGTAGTTTGTGCTGTAGTTCTACTTGCTTAAGTATCATGTTCACTCCCCACGCATGCAACAAGGGACCTTACTTACAACTAGTGCGGCGTAAGGAAACCACACGCCAGCATCACTTATATATCAGAAGTGCATGCAACTTCCATCTGCCTTACAAATCCTGCACAGTTACTACAATTGTGTGTTCCATTTTCAACAACGTCCATTGACAAATGATAAAATAGTAAATGGCATGTACTTATATAGCTCATAACTACCTTCTTAGAAGACCTGAAGCATTTTACTGCCATTCATCCACACACACACATTCATGCACACATTGATGGTGGCTTCATTGCTGAATATTGGCCCCAACCTTTAACCACCAGGAGCAACGTGGGGTTCAGTGTCTTGCCCAAGGACACTTCAACACATGGACAGGTAGGGCAGGAACTGAACCCACAACCACTGCACCACGGCCTCAAGGGAACTAGAAGACACACCTGCTCTCCCCCCTAAGATGTGGCTCCTCCACTCCATGATCCTCCATGGGCCCAGACAACCAGAAAACCCTGCAGCATTCACAGGGGTCAACACCTGTACAGGTGTATGATGCTAAGGCTTTAACCACCATCAGTGTCTAGGCTCTAGAGTTTATTCATCTAAGGTCCAAGCTTGTACCAAGATCTCAAGACGTCATCGGCCCAAAGCCTAACTGCCAAAGCTTATGGACTTATTTCACACGCATCGTTCCATACAATGAAAAAAATCTCTACTCACATTCCCGAGATCTCTCCTCATTGAAATACTGAATGAAGCAGTTGTTGAACCAGAGGGTTTGCTTCATTCTTGAGATTCAATACTGTGGGAAAAGTTTTGGATGATTGTTCGCAGTTCCTGGTTTGATTTTAAATTCTGTAAAATTCTTAATTCCTATTTCTATTCATCGACAAGAACCTGACAAATTAGTAGAAGTTATGATGCTAAAGCTTGAGGAAGTCCACAAAACCTCAGCATGAATTTGAAGGTGACACAAAAATCAAAACAAAAACTGACATCGAAGTGGGGACAAATGACAGCTGATAATATTTGGAGCAAACTAGCCAAATATGGATAACACTGAAACTAACAACAGACATTACACATAAGCATCATTTTTAATACTCTTTACAACTTGTCATGGCATTTCTGTTACCAGAGTGAGCGGGTATATGTTTGTTCAGCAGAAGCAGTCGCCCCAGAACAGCCGTTCAGCTGACATCATTTGTTTGTGGCAATACAGCAACAGGATCAACAGATTGTATAATTACTCTGCAGCGATAGTGTATCACTGTCATTGTCTGCTGGCTGTGTAATGGAACCTCAGAGCCATAAAAGACAGTGATTCACCCAACAATCCACTTTTTCACCGCTGGGCTGCCAGCCTTTAACTCCAAACCTCACTCTGGTGCTCAACGGTTGCCTAGCAACTAAAGGAAATTGGAGGTGCCTTTGATTTAAGGGGTTTGAAAAGGTGATTTATATGTGGATGTTGATGGAGAACGTTACTATAAATCTTTTTTTTCTCTTTTTTTTTACCAGTAACTTATAAGTGTTTATTGCTGAAAGCTGTAATTTGGTCACGGGGTCTGCAGCATCAGCTGCTGCAAATCTTAAGCTTGTTGATGCAGGAGGCTGCTGCCAGTGACTTGATGCAGGGTAAGTTTTCGTGCAACAGCCAAGGAAAGAAAAATGGTTTCCATGACACTCTAGAATAGGAAAGGGGAAGGGCTCAGCATGACCAGAGGACTCTATGTAATCTGCTGTGGAAGATGCCAAAAGGTCAGAACTTTCCCATAAAGTGAATTTGCATGAGTGCAAAAAAAATTTGACATACAAACCAATGCACAACACAAGAAATAACAAGGAAGTAGTCCTACTTATGGATTTTTCTACTTAATATGCTTTTCTGAACAATAAAAGTGTCCTTGTCACTCCTCCTCAAGAGGGAGGAGGAGTTGCAGCAGTCCTTTTGATGGCCTCCTTCAGGTCTTGTCCCTTTGCAGTCACCATGCCAACCTATGTGGGGAAGAGACCAAGCCCAAAGAGAATTGATGAGGTCCTGGGATAATTAGCAGCTCATTATGGAGTCCAATG
This sequence comes from Adrianichthys oophorus, assembly GCA_036245035.1. NCBI lineage: Eukaryota > Metazoa > Chordata > Actinopteri > Beloniformes > Adrianichthyidae > Adrianichthys > Adrianichthys oophorus. Next base: position 24,620,183 of record BSAI01000030.1, on the reverse strand, counting down.
AATAGACCAGCTAGCTTCAGGAGCCACATGAGATTGTGCAATGGAAAACACTCAGGATCGAAGCTCACATCAAAGGAAAACACTCGACCTGATGATAAAGAGAAGAGAGGAAAAGGAAATATTGCACACCTACAAATATAGCTCATAATCCCTGCTTTAAGCCTCTCTGTGTGTATGTGTGTGTGTGTGTTGGGATCTTTAGTTCAAGTATTTTCTTCTTCCCCAGAGGTCTGGGCTGTTTCACAAATGCACAAAACACAGTTGGTCTACCCAGACACATACACATAAATGTGGGTGTGTGTGTGTGTGTGTGCACACGTCACCCTTTGACTCTCACACTTCAGCTCTTATGAGAACACAGAGAGAGCCGCAGTTTAGTTTCAAATCCATCTGCTTCTCTCCCACTCCTTCATCACACAGGCCCTAAACACGCATTAAAGCAAAAATGTAACAATAGTAAGGCGCATTTCTGGGAAAAAAAAACAAAAAACATGAGCTTACTTTTCTAAAAGATAAACTAAACTGAAAGAAATGGAAGGAAATGCAAGAAAAAGAGAAAACAAACGTAAATCAACAACTAAACCTATGAAGGAATAGACAAAAAAATTGCCTTTAAAGCATAAACATGGATTTAAATAAGGCGGGGAGTTGGAATAACAGAGATAGACTCTTATTTTTCTAGGTTTTTTTGTTTTTAGAAATCTTCATAGTTATTCCCACAGATTGCTTTCTTCCTCTTTATTGGCAGGCTGATGTGAGTCCTGTTTCATGCATTCATGGCATCAAATACACTTAGAAACAGATGTCTGAGATTATTGAACTTCTTACTGAGGTTGCAGTTTTCTTCCCTGAAGATCCTGGTTTTAAATTAATTCTACAGACTGATCTACCAAGACTATTTCTATATTTATCAGCATAGATTAGCTTTAAATATCACTCATTCCTCACTTCATTTAAGGAGGTTCAACTGATTTATTTGAACATTTTTATCTACTTTTCAATAACAAGTTCTTTTTCTGGGGCAGAACTACAGGGGGAATTGGGGGGGGGGGCAAAATTTAGACAGAATTTTCTATTTTTCATATGAGTATTCGTGTTTCGGCCTGGTATATGTTTTTGCCCTAATAAAGTGAATTTTAATTAAAGTGAATTCATGTTTGATCATCTGCTTCCTGCATACCAAACCTCACCCTGTTGAGAAGCCACATCACACATTCAATACTACAAAAAGCATGAGTGATCACAACATCTGCTGCAGATTTGAATTTATTATTAATTAAATGTAAAACACCAGTTAAAAGGTTAAAAATGTTATAGATTTAGCAACGTTGTGTTTCTCATGTACAGTAAGAGCAGAAGTTTTTCCTCTGCAGTGAGGTGAAAGCTGGAGTTATTTAAGTGTGTTAAGAACTGGCCTAAAATTTAAATTAAATAGCTCAAGTCTTGCTATGCAGCATTCCTCAGTTCTTGATCTGCATTTGGAGTGTTGCACTTTCGCCCCCTAGTGGTGAAAGTTTGGCATCGGTACCGCAAGTGATGAGCAGTATTCTGGGAAATTGTGTAACTATAGTCTCTGTTTCCTCATGAAAAGCAGACCAGGCAATATTTTTTGACACCCTCTACTGAAGTTACAACTACTAATTGGAATATATTAAATTTAAGACAGAAGCAAGTCTTTTCAAAATGTGTTTGTTTCATAACCATCTGAATTTATTTATCATATACTTGCTAACATTTCAAACACATGAATGCTTGTGTGAATTGTCTATTTTCAGAAGTTGTATCACACAAGTTTAAGCTGTATTGAGCAATTTGTATGAATTTAGATTTGTTGCTAAAGTATTGTCTTCATAAGTTTGATTACATCTAAAAGTTTACACAAATGTAGATTTTGTTTTATATGTTACAACGTTTAAGTCAGTGGTTTTCCTTCAAGTTCCAACAAGTTTTCGGAAGCTCCTTTCAGGTGATGCTTTATTGATGAGTGTAGCAGGATAAGAGTCGCGCAGTGTTATCTTGGGGCTTTTGAAAATTAGACACACCCAGAAACATTTGAAGGTGAGGCTTTATTACATAACCGTTTCACAAAAATGGGAACACATAGTCTTCCTGAATTGTTCCTTTAAAAACAAATCTTGGAAAATCTTGCTAACTTAGCTTCTGGAGGCCCTTAGATATTAATTCTGATGTTTTCTTTCTTTAACAAGAAACCACAAAGATGCTGTTGGTTGTAAAACTCTAGAAATACTTCGAAATACAAAGAAATATTTACATTTCTGGAAATTACTTTTAATGTCTGCATAGTGTTAAGATGTTGCCTATGGGGTTTTTCCAGAAATGCTAGCCTACCAGAACTATACTTAGAAATACTCACCAACGTGCTTGATTCTTCTAAGGGAGTTTGTCATTCAAAAGATTGTGCTGTTAAGGGTTATGGATAGTAAAACCAGTCTTAATTTTTTCACTTTAATGTTGAAAACTGCAGTTAATTAATGCTGTTGAGTTTTTCCACTTGAATCCATGTGTTTGAAGCTTTTTTACCTTTATAAAACAAAATGCTTTGCGTTTTTCAATAGTAATCATAGCTTTATATTTTTCATGTTTGATAAACATTAGTGATTTCTCATGTTTACAATTAAAATCTATTAAAAATTTGTAAATTCAAGTGTATTTGCTCCTGCAAAAACTAAACAGGTCTTCGTAAATAGGAGCTGGTTCGTATTTGAACTTCAATGGAAATTTTAATGATAAAAAAGCCACAACAAGACTAGGCATTTATAAATGTTCATGACTGCTTTGCATGGCAATGCATTTGAAAAAAATATGAAATTTCATAATGTAGTTTGAAAAATTAAGAAATTCTCTCCAACTTCATTGCATTTACAGTCAGGCCATATTTTTACATGTTCATGTTCTCCACAAAATCAGCCGAAGGTGACTGGGTTATTAAAAGCTCAGGCAGAAATCAGTGAAAACAAAAGCGAAATTCTGTGTAGTTCTTCATAAAAGGGAACTTAGCTGTTCATTTATGTGTCAGCAAATATATGTTTATGGGAAAAGCTCAATCATTTGATAAAAGTTGCCTTAACACAGTCTTAGGCAGATTTAAAAAGTTGGTTTAATTTAACAGAAATCATCAGACAAAGGCACATAATATACTAAAAAAAGAGATTGATCGTATAGTGCACCAGAGGTGAAAACAGCGTCAGTGTAAACAGTGTCATAATTGTAACTCTTCACAGAATATACAAAATTAGGAATGAGGAAAAAAAACAAGACAAGAATATGACTAACATCAATGCAAACATGTTATGGCAAACAAAAATCATCAGTGGTCCACAGAAAAATGAAAAATTTTCTGAAGAAATAGTGAAATAATTATCCAAAGAAGCAGCTCACAGCTAAATAATGAGATTTTTTGCGTGTTATTCCAGGATTATAGAAAAATGAGCCTTGCATCACAGTATAACCCACTGCTTCTGCTTCCAATTGTTAGTTAACAATGAAACAGAGCTAAATCCGAAACAGTGATGCAAAGAAAACCAAGCAACCAGCTCTGCTTGTGTTTGTATGTGCCTGTCTGCACCGGAGCGCTGCAGTGAGGTGCTATAATGCTCACAGGGTAATGCAGGGAGATTGATTTTTGGCCTTTAAAGAGAGAAAGGAGGAGAAAACGGCTGGTGTTAACAGAAAAGGCCTCGTGTATCTCCTGCAAGCATTAATGATACTTCTTCACACGTTGCTGCTTCACCAGAACCCTGTCACTCCTGTAAAACACTGGCAAAAATTAAAAAAAAAGATTAAAAAAAAGTCAGTCCCGTCAGAGCAAATGCTCTTCAAACTATGCTTTTTATTTCAATTATATTGCACTTCAGACATCAGCAGCTCTCTGGGAAACTCCAAGATAAAGATGCCACAGTCGGCTGTCAAAGCAATGAGAAAGAAAAACAACAAAAAAAATGTTAAAAATGTTCAAAGCCTTTACTGTTGTTCAGAAATTCTGAATTAAACAGAAGTTTGATAATATGTGACATTTTTATGTGATTTTTAGCCAACAGCCTTAGCTTAACTGTAGCCTGTACCCGAGCTAAACCCCACGGCTACATGAAGCAGATGTGAGGTTGGATCTCTCACTTTAAGACAACAAATCAATGCAATTAACAAGACATACCTTTTATTTTAAAGGGTCGTGCAGATGTTTTATTGTTTCAGCCAACTAACGATGTCCCGTTTCCAGTCTGTGTGCATCTCTGAAGCTTTCTCAATCCTTGATCCTGACAATTTCATTGAGATTTCTTTTGTAAAACTAGTAAAATTAGTGTATAAATATATTTTTTCCTTTTTATGAAATCATTAGATAAAATGCAGTTAAGATTCGAATGAGTTTCAGTCTGTATTTAAAAATGTTGACCTTTAAAAACCACTGGTTATTGAGTCTTCGAAAGATTGTACAACCAATCCTCTTAAGACGAGACGATTCACACAACTGGCAGCTTCCCCGTCAATTGTACGTTCAGTGTTTTCAAGCAGGCACCAGCAACCTCTCCAATGCGTACTGTAATCGGTCCCAGTTCTTCCAGAAGACGGTCAGAAAGCACACCCCCAGGAGAGTGGCTACCACGTGATACCGGCTCCTCGTCAACGGCGCGGCAAATTTGGCAGCGGTGGAGACGCAAACCAGGATGACAGTGATGATGGCCAGCATGATGTTGATGCTCTTCCCCACCAAGACCCGGGCGTCGTGGCTCTCCAGCTGGACCGTCTGCTGTTGGTGCTGCTGCTGGAGCTCCAGTTTGGACACGCGTGTCTGACATGTCTCCAGAGCTTCCTGAGGGAATTCGACGGTTCAGATGGTTAAGTTGATAAAAGTCAGCTTCCACAGGTGATAGGATTGTCATGGTAACAGATTACTATAAAGGACTTGTAATCTTTTCCGTGTTTTTATTTTACACAGTTTGGAAACAAGGTTGTAGACAAAAACCAGAGTTGTAGGAACAAAGCATTCCAAGTTCAGGCTCACCTGTATGTCCCGGGCCCTTTCATGAGCCTGATAGGTCACCCTCTCCTCTATGCTGGCCAGCTCCTGCTTCAGATTGGTCATTTCATGCTGATGCAGCTCAGTTAGGTCATTCAGCTGGTCTTCCAAGCGCTCGTACCTGTCAGTCAAGACACACACGACGTACCTTCAAATGTACCATGTGAAGTTCTGACGCAGATTTCAGACAGGTATATATTGGGTTAAAAGCACACCTGAATCTCTCTTCCTGTAGTGTTTGGCTGATAGTGTTGTATTCTCTCTTATATTGTTCTTTTAACTCCTCAATATCCTCCTCCATTTGATCTTGCGCCCCTCTGATTTTCTTTACATCCTCCAAACAAATGTCCACTTGGCTATGGCCTTCTCCCCCTGCTGGCGGCTCCTGACCGGGACTTTGGCCCTGTACTTTCACTGCGTTCCCGTTGCTCTCAGCTGAAATTGAGGCACTTCCTGAGGAGCACTCATCGTCGCTGGGATACTTGGGCTTGCCCACCAAGGACGCGCTGCTGCTCAGCCCCTTTGCTGCGCTGTCCGTAGGCAGCTGATTGGAAGCGTCCAGAGTGGTTTTGAGTTGAGAAATGTTATCAGCGCTTCCAAACTTGTTCCTGATGAGGTTTGCAAACTCTCTGGGCTTGCTAAAGAAGAACGGTGGAGACAGGGAAACACCGGGTCCAATGGTTTTGATCTTGTCCATGGTTGGGTGTCTGCCGCTGCCGGTCATGTCCTTAAGCAGCTGTCTGGGGGACTCTCTGGGTATGGTGCTGTGTTTGACAGGCAGAGGCCGAGAGGACAGAACCTGTTGCAATTCCCTGTCTTTCATCTTCTGATGGTATTGCTCAAGCTTCTTCTGCATCTTGGCAATGTTTTGAGCCGACTTCTGGTTTTTCTTCTCAAACACCTGCTTGATGCGCCCCACCTGCTGCTTGTCAGCACTATTCATGAGCTTCAGATATTCCGCTAAGTTCTCGTTTCGCACTGTGTCCTCAATCTTCAGCTGTTCCGTGACTTTCAGAATCTTCTGCTGCAGATTGTCCAAACAGGAACGACTTCGTTGGACCTCCAGGCCAAGTGCAGCGCGTGGGTTTTCATTACACTGGTCCAGATCCAGAGTGTTGTCTGAAGAGCCCCGACGCATCGACAGCGAAGGATTGAAGTCCATACTTTGGTCCTGCAAGGTTGGGACAAAAAAGTTAAAAAAAATAAATAAGAGTTTGGAACAGAGCATTCAGAATAAAAGTCATACTCCAATCATCTCTGTGATTTATTGCAAAAGCGTTGCCAGTGGTCTTTTTAATAATGCCAATACAATTTCATGGCAGCTTGAAGTGTTTAACGAATCATATAGAGCCCCATTTGAACAATCGGATAGACCCCTTTTTAGAAGCCCCCTCCTATGTAGAGGAGGGTGATTTGGCATAAGTTATGTTGACTTCCATTAAAATAAAACCGTTGAAGTGAAATGGAAATGATCTATTGATTGATGTATTGCAAGTCATATAGTTATTGCAACATTGATCAATAATATTGCACATCACACGTTTTCCCTCATATTGTGCAAGTTTAAAAATGAATAATGAAGTTATTTTGAATTCCATGGATAAAAAAACAACACTTTTTCCCAACTTTGATGTTTTTCAATAAACATCAACTGTTGCAATTTTTTTCAAATTATTCATGTTTAATATTTCGCACACCACGTGGGTATTTTGTCGACATGTGAGGCCATCTGGGTTTGTCTTTAATGCTCTTATATGGCACGTCTGCTACTTTTTCAGGGACAGGCGTTAATCCTGCTGTATGAAACAAAAAATAACAACACAGAGGACTACATTCCGATTAACAGCTATAAAATATGCGTGAAGGAATGGAGCGTGTGCATCTTATGTAGGTCATTTCATTGCTAATGTCACACAAAGCCACGAGGCTAACAAAATCCCTACCCCAGACATCGTTCCCTACTTTTACGGGTTTTTTTGTTGTTGTTTGCGAGGTTTAACAACTTTATTCACTGTTGGGTGAAAAGCTCAATGATCAGAACATAACTACAGCTGTAATATAAGGAAGTTAAGCAGAACATGCAAGCAAGCTTAATTATAGCTGGAAAGAGGTCATGTAACAAAAAAGGAAGAGAAGCATAGAATACATTTAAATAAAATAAAAAGGGGCAATAAACCAAAAATCAAAAGCCCTTAGAGGTTTGCAAGTTGTTCACAGTACATTATTGTGATGTGAGGGCAGCAAATCTAAGTCCCCCTAAAAAATGCCTATTTCAACATGTTGTACAACTAGCACTGTGGGCAGTACAAAGCTGCGCTAATCCAATGTAACACTGCTATTCAAGTGAATAAACATGCAACAGCTAACTAAAGCAGATTTAGGCCTCAGTCCTGCTTAGCATTTCCACATCCACATGTAAGGGTCACATCCTGCGGGCAAACGCCTTTAGTTTTTGCATGTACGGATGCCCTCTGACTTCTCTGGAAGGTTTTGGGGTGGATACAAACTGATCTATGGAGCTGATAAAAATGCTAAACATACTTACAAAACATCAGCTTCCCATTTTAACACAACTGTGTTGATGTTTCATTTGGTTACATCAGACGGCTCCACAAACATCATGCACTTACAGAGAACCTGCCAGACTCGTTTGGGGGATTTCGCCTCAGGCTGTCTTTGTTACATTTTTTACTACACACAACATCCCGTATTGCTTTTTTTGTTTATTATTCTCCATATATTAGTAGGTTTTTTTTTTTTACTGACATTGTTAGAATTGGTTTTGTAAATGTTGCCATTGTCAGACAGCCAGATGATCAAAATCTTTAAGGTGTCAGTGGGTTTTTGTATTTTTCCATGTAACCAGACACAGAGGTAAGGCAAACTTTACGCAAAATGTATTGAAATCACTTCAGCTTCCCGTTTTTGCATGGATCCATCAGTCAGCACATAGTTTTATGGTTTGAGTGACTAATGGACATAGGTTGTGCTGAAACGTCACCCAGTAATGAGTCAAAGCTTATGAGGCTGACACTCCCACTTTCAGTTAGATAAAAACTTCATCAAACATGATGAATAAACAAGACTCCTTCGGCTTCACCACTGATAAGAGCAGAATTCTCTCATTTTCAATGTTAAGCATGGAGGTGAGAGGATGATGATTTATGTATTTTTTGAGCCAAACAACTTTGGATTCGCTGAACCAACTGCAAGCTGTTCTGTATACCACAGCATTTACCAGGTACATGGGAGATTAAGCTTGGTCAAAACTGGAACATAAAGCAATCATCTTAAAATAAACACCAGCAAATCCACATCAACTGGCTGAAACAGAAAACAATAAAGGTTTCAAAGCAGGAGAGTCAAAACTAGAACTCAACCCAACTGAAATCTGTTGGGACCTTTGGAATAGGCAAATGGTTAAAAGATTTGATGAAGTCTTGGGGAACTCCAACCCAGCTCCAGCCTTTAAAAGAACCACTCCAATCAACTTTTGATCTATTGTAAAAGCATTCCTAGTGGTCTTTTAATCTTGATTATGCAGTTTTTAGCAAAAATGTAATTAAAACGTGTCGTTTTTAGGACATAGTTTCTGCAGAGCAACAGGACTTCATCAGAAATTCACCTCTGAGTTGTGGGCGGGACCGATGACAGAGTATGCTAACTCCCACTTCCCGTCATCCATTTGTTTACACTCTCAAAGCTTACAGCCCCTCACATCCCCAACCCAACATTACCGGTGCAACAAAAATGGTAAGCAATATTGGAGCTATCCAGCCATACAGCTTTGAGCCAGATCAGACAAGGAAAACAAAGGTGTACATGGATCTAGCAGTCAACAAGTGGACGCATCAGAATTGAGCGGAGCGGGGAGCTTGTACCAGTTGTAGCACCTATGTCCCAACACAAGCTTTTTCCCAACAGCATTTTTTCATTTGCTTCATATGTAAAACAATTTCAATAAAAAACCCTCAGAAATTCAATTTTAGCTTAATTTTCTTTATTAAATGTCCATCATCAGAAAAATTGCATAACTGCAGAATTTTAAAAACATTGCAGAACATAAAAAAATGCCAAAAACACAATTTTCATTGGAGTGGCTCTTTAAGATCTACTAACCTGCTCACCTCCCCACTCATTGATGATTATCTGGACCAGAACACTGAAAATTCTGAATCATTGAACACACCTGATGCATGTAATCACCAGCAGGTTGGGCTGGATGGTTGGAAACAAAGCAGAGATTGATCTTAAGGTCTGTAGTTAGGTAGGCCTTTAAGCCTACTTTGAGTTATAGCTGTTTCAGGTTTTTCTAAAAGCTACTGCGACATAAAGATACTTTTATGATGTCTTTCTGTCTGAAACTTAATTAAATACATACATAAAGTATAAAAAATGTTATTCATGTTTGCTTAGGGCTGTATTCCATCAATAATAATAAATTATTGTGTTTTTTCTACCAAAAATGTCCCATCATAATAACAAGGGTGCTTGCTTTTGCTCATGACTCCAGCAGTTTTTGTTCTGTGAACACAATATTTTACAAAAATAGCTTATTGCCGATTGTTTCAAAAAGTCAATGCGGTGCAGTTTTGAATGGGCATGCTGGGGCATTTCAGCTTCAAGCCTAACCCCACCCTTTCTGGCGTCTGTCCTGGATGAACATAGAGTGCTCTCTGTGCAGAGAAAAAAAAAAAGAAGACTTTGTCATTTCCTAGCTCGGCTCTGTTCAGGACTGTGCCGCAGCATATGGATTGTCTCGTCACAATCTCGCTCTGTCCGGAGGTGTAGGCTTATCAAAACAATTGACACATACAGTCTGGCTGCCATTATGCCAAACCCGTTTCTCAGAAAAAAGAAAAATAAAGAATCAAATGTCCTCTCTGTCAAAGAGGAAGTAGAATGCGGGATAATGCCTACATTACCGTACCTTTTTTTTTCTCATGAGAAGTCAAGAGTACAAACTGTTCTGTTTAGCTGTACATGAACTGACTTCTGAGAAATGCTTTACCTCTAACAATACTTCTCGATGAACTCCCCTTCTGGCATTTTGGGATGTACACACACACTGATGTAGGACCTATTTTAAATAAATAAAACTGATGAATAACTTTTTTGCAGAAAAATTCAGACAGACAAGTATCTTTTTTTGAAAACAGAATGTTAGCGTCTCCATATTTACCCTTCAACTGGAGCAGAATTTGCATTGCATGGCTGGAACAAAGAACACACACTGTGGAGCAAAAACAAGACAGACTTTTGCAAGATGGGCCCCAATTTATGAGCTCAGCCCACATAACAAAATAACTCCAACTGTTTTCACATTCCAGGGCCCAGCAGGATACCTGAAAATCAACCAATTTTCTGTTGAGCGGCTTGATGAAATTTCACCTCTTGGGTTTAGTAAAACCCATTTCCACTTGCTCTGCTTAACTGCAGGTGAAATCGCAGTGTCTGTCTGTATGAGCAGCTCTGCCAAAATGAGGCTGATGAACATGTGGCCCCAAATGTGCTCGGGAGCTGCCCCACTTTCTGCACGCGTGACACAATTCTCCAGGTTAACAGTGATTTCAGGGTGAGAGATGGTAATTACTGAAGGTGTTGGTCTGCGATGCAAAAGGAAAGAATGTGTGTGTGTGGTGGTGGTGGTGGTGGTGGGGGGGCAGTAAGTGGGTAAATGCTTTCACAGCACAGCAGTAGGAAGGGCTGTGGGAATGGCCTAGAACTAAAAAGGTCACTGACTGAAACCAAACTAGAGTAGGAAATAGAGATATCACCTCGATCTGGTGGTATTTGTGAGAGCACCAAGATAAACTCCCGTTTGTCATGCAACATGTGTTAAAAGGGCACCATTCCATTTACAGGTTCTAGGGGTGCGTCACATTTTTCTGAGTCTTGTAAAATGTGGTTTGTCACGATAAACCGAGAAATTCTCATGGTTTTTTTTTTCTTCAAAGACTTGAGTACTCAAGATGCCCTCTGCAAATCTAGCACAAAAGGCATCCAACTAGGGCTGGGCTTCACAGTCAAACTAGTGAATCCACTCAATGTTGTCATAGATTCATTTAATTTCCAAATCAACATGATATTTTTTATTTGTAAAAAAAGCAATTTATTTTGAAAAAAACTTTTCACATTACTGATTGAAAACTGACAGGGTGGAACTTTCATTGTTAGAATGATAACATCATCTTAAGAGCTTTATTAAAAGCAATCCCTCGGGTATTTTAATTACAGTAATGCCGTTTTAAGCCAAAATCTAAAAACTGGTGACATTTTCTCGGACAGTTTCTGCAGAGCAGCAGGACTTTCAAAAGCGTTGGCGGAGTAAGCCTGCACTAATTTCCCAACATCCCTTTGTTTACACACTCTATTGCTGCTAATAGCCCATCACAGCTCCAAGCTAACATTAGCATGCACAAAAATGGTGAGTAATATTGGAGCTATCCAGCAGTTCAGTTTTGAGCCAGATCCCAAGCTCAGACAAGAAAAAAACGAAGACGCACTTGGATCTAGTCGTCTACAAGAGGTTGCACTAGAACGGAGCGCAGCAGGAAGCTTGTGGCCTGCTTATTGTAGTGTACCTGCAGTTTTCCCATCTGCTCCAAAAAAAAAATCAGTCAGAAAAGCAATTTTAAGCTTATTTTTCTTTATAAATATCCTCCATCATCAGAAAACTGCCATAAGAACATGAACATAAAATTATACACAAGTTTTTTTTTTTTAATCAGAGTAGGTCTTTTAAGATCTACTAACCTGCTCGTTTTCCTAAAAAAATTCAAAAAATGCATCTCTTTAAAAAGATTATTGGAATAAATTAATTCAAAGCGGGCTGCACGGCGGGTTCCCGGTTCAAGTCCTGGCTGGGGGACCTTTCTGTGTGGAGTTTGCATGTTCTCCCCGTGCATGCGTGGGTTTTCTCCGGGTACTCCGGCTTCCTCCCACCGTCCAAAAACATGCTTCATAGGTTGATTGGTTACTCTAAATTGTCCCTAGGTGTGAATGTGAGTGTGTATGGGTGTGTGTTTGTGGCCCCTGCGACAGACTGGCGACCAGTTCAGGGGTGTCCCCTGCCTTTGCCCATGAGTAGCCGGGTTAGGCTCCGGCAACCCCGTGACCCCGAAAGGGATAAAGCGGATTGGAAAATGAATGAATGAATTAATTCAAAGCGCATTTTCTAAGTTAAAATCAATTTACATTTTTTCAACCCAGCCCTGAAAGCAGCCGCTCCCAAATTAAGAGCTCCTCTTTTATCAGCACGTCGGAGAGCTAGATTGAAAGTGGAGACAATAATTGAGTTTTCAACCCATCATAGATAACAAACTACAAAAGGTGATTCAATCACCATCTTCATTAAAATAGACCTTTTGTTTCCCACAGGATGTGTGTCTCCCTTCACCATTTCAAGCCCCCCACCCCCCCATGCCCTACATAATGAAGTGTATGACCAACACTGCGACCCATTTAACACAAACTGACCTCTTTTACAAGGAATAACATAAGAATCCATGTGGATTGGCCTCGATTTTAGCTTAAAGCCCAGTGTTGTGATGTTTTCTTTAAGGGGTTCGTTCGTTTGTTCATGAGACACTTTTGGTGGAAAAGTCACGGGAGTCAATAAAAACTGAACGGATGCTGCTTGCACTGCGGTGGGATCTGCTCATGCTCACTCTTAGATCAATAACTTAGTTAACAGTTCAATATTTGATGCAAACTCAGACCGTATCGCCCGACCGCACCATCAGAAACAGGCAGAGCAGTGATTCAGCAGGAAGTCCTGCACTTGACTGACTGAAACCTAAGAAATTATTTAGAATGAAGGAGGGCTTTGCAGAAGTTGGTTAACACCTCTGGAGTTCTGCTGAAGTGCATTTTAGCCCAGGGTAAGTAGAATAAAAAGAAAATGCTAGCTTTTCTTGCTAAACCTGCTTTTCCTTTTTTGAGATTGAACTATATCAGCACCACAAAGGCTGTCTGAGCAAACAGGAACTGTCCTGAGGACAAGGAAGTCGTGTTTGTAAGAGCTCGCAGACTCAGCTGTAATCTCTGGAAACCACATTGCTGCCTCATAAGGCCAAACAAACAAATGCAAATAAAAGCACAGGTGCTTCTAGTGCTGCACAGAAAATTTGATCCCAGCATTGATAAGATTGTAATGAAGCGTCTGTGTCACTGGCTTGAGTATGGACAGCAGTATACAAAGCACGCCAGCCAAATGGGGCTTGCACACTCGTGGGGATGGCAAAAACCCATCCCTTCAGCAAAGAACAGGAACACACAGGGAAAGACGCTCATTTGTATTCCCTCTAGCTCATCCACATGGATACAGACACTCTCAAGCCAGGATTCACGCAGGGAAATGGGCAGAAAACCTGAGGCAGTGAGAGCATGACAGGCAGCAAATTTTTCAATTTAACGGAGACCCTGAATGCCTCAATGCTCCTCAGTTTTTCTAATCTCCATCTGACAGCAGCCTACGAACCCTTCTGACTTGACTTAGGGGGACAAACAAGCCGCCTGAGTGAAAGACAGCAGGGGCCAAAAAAAAAGAAACAGCAGTAATGTATTAAAAAAAAAAAAAAATTCCCAAGCAAATGACTATCAGGAAGTCACAAGAACTAATCCCCTGATCCCAATCACAAAACAGGTCCAAACATGAATCAATAACCCATTAACACTATCAGTGTCTCCCTGCTGAGTATTGAATGGGATTCAATTAAGGTAAACATGTAGACATAGTGCCATACAAGAGGAAACGAGATAATGATGTACGAGTGCTGCTGCAGATAAAGGAACAGCATGCCTTACCTCAACATATCACACTCCTGTACTGGCACACTGCATTAAAAAAACCATGACGTGTTATTTGTGCAGTCAGTTCTGTCTGATTAGACCAAAAAAAAAGTACAGAAACACCCGATTAAAAAAAAAAAACGGGACATTTTAGGGTAAACAGTGTATGCAGAAGCATGGGTTGCGCAAATCTCCTTAGAGGCACCATTCAACAAAGACTTAAGTTTCAGAAACCAAGAAAATCTTCAGCATTGCATCATTTCTGGTCTGTAACCTGTTATATCTGCTGAACAATGGGTTTTTTAAGGAGCTAATGTGCCATGCAATAGGAAAGAAAACCTAAAAGCTGCACATGCTGTGGTTGTAAAGCAAACCAGCATAAAAGCCATGTCTCCAATAAGACTGTTCTCTACAACACCACAGTTACATGACTCAACTCTTTCAAACAGGCCTTTTTATCGCGCTGTACTTTAAAAGGAAATATTTGAATTATTTACTGTTGATTAAAAGAAAATGCTTCCTTATTTCTTGCAGGGAAGTACAAGAAACTTAGAGAACAGGCGATTTTCAATAAATCCCAATCAAGCTGCGATGACCAAGACAGAGTCCTTACAAAAGCAAAGGCATTTTTTTTGCTTTAGTTTAATATTGATCGCATTTTGTTGCTCAATTACATCGCTGGTACTAAAAGAACCTGCTTTAACTGCATAACTTTGCTGATATTTTGTTCAAACGGGCATTTATCTCACATTGTCATCAGCTGGTGACCTGATGACTGTTAGAGTTTAAAGGTATTTATGTCTTCGTTTTAAATATTATTACAAATTTAAACTGTAAAATATGTCAGATCTTGGAGTAATAAAGTTATTGTTGCCGATACGTCGAGTTTGTTCCTTTTAAAACTGTTAAATGTAAATGTTTTATCCTTAAATTTGTTTGATAAAAATAAAAAAAAGTACAATAAATGTCGCACCACTCACAGCATATGAAGCAAATTTTATTTTAAGCACTTTTGTAAATAGAAAATATACTTAAAAAACATTCACTCAATCTTTGCACTAAATATCAATTTCAGGAAGTTATTAGAAGCTGATGGTTCTATATGCCTAAATACATTGCCACTTCATATTTCCAGTCTGATTGCACAATTGTTTTTGTTGCACTGACACACTCTTGTCATACAGGTTAAGTAAGGATGGTGTTTGTTGTTCTGTCTTAGATGTCATCAGGAAACCTTGATAACCCCGCAACAGAAGTGAATGCTGCATCCACAAAAACATATTCAAATTTTAAAAATAAACAATAAAGGGATTGCACAGGTAAACCGTTTGGCAGAGAGTTTTACACCTTACGCAGCCATGTGTTTTATCCGGGCTGGGGACCGGCTCAGGGAGACTCCCTGTGGAAGTATGCTTTGAATGCTTCACTCCCCCAGAAAAACAACTTTTATCTTTCTTTATTATTTATATTTTAATGCACACACCTCTAGTTTAAAGAAAATACAAGCTCTCCTTGATGATAGGCACTTCTTATGAATGTGTCCATCCCTATGCGTGGCTGTGTGACTTAAAGCCCTTTGTTTGGGGCAGTAATGGAGCAGTGAAGCGGCGCAGCTGTTCGCTCTCACATGACGTGCAGCTCGACGGGCAACAATGCATCGCTGGTACCGTGAAAGGAGCAGAACTATGACGACATAAGAGACATTCACTCACAATCCGGCGGCAGAGGTGTTTCTCTTCTTCGGACAAACTTCGCACAGACACGTTAACGCCGGGCATAATAACGACCCCCCCTCCTCCTCCCGTCAGTGGCCAGAGAGGAGCAAACGGTTCGTTACTTTGGCAACGGCTCTCGTCTCCTCCAGCTCACTTCTGAACCCATGTTGAAGTGGGGTTTTTTTTAACCCATTTGGTCCGCCTTTGGTTCCTCTCGTCCGCCGTCTCGCGCACACCTCCTGTTCTGTGTCAGCACTCTTCAACGTACAACAACTCAGTGTGGTTGAGGCTCCGCCCCTTCGCCTCAGCAGAGAGGGGAAGGTGGAGGAGGCCCCAACTCTTTCGTCACGCGCGCCTTTCGGTGGAAGAATTTCTTGAAATTGTTTTCTTTTTAACTTGATTTTTTTTACAGAACTAATGATGCTGAGGTTTATATGCAGAGTTAGCAATTACCTTTAATATCAATATGATGTCACGATGCTACACATTCACAAAAGACTGACTATTTTAAACAATAAAACGGATAAATAGTTTTTTAAACCAGGCTATAGATACATTGTTGGTGTAAAGTTGGAACTTTTTTTTCCTTTTTTTTTTTTTGTTTACCAAAGGAGTCACAAGGTAATTGCTCCCTTCTGAAACCAGCCACTAGTGGTCATTTGGAGAACTGCAACTCTTGGTAATTTCTGTTTTGCTTTGAGTAAAAATGTGGGTACCTTTTTGTGCTTTCTTTGTCATTTACATGTAAAAAAAAATGTTCATAGTAAATAGCCTTTCCTAAAAATGAATACAGGGGCTTGGGACTAAAATTATAGAATACTTCCAATCAATAAAATATTAGGCAACACCATTTAAATAAAAAAAAATCATCTTTCTGTGGAAGATAATTGGCAACAAATCCATCTCCTTGTTATTGCTCCACTTCCTTCTTTTGTGATCCGGTACTCCCATCATGTTTTAACACTATATTCTTGTGAATATTTACTGTATATAATCCTGTAGAACATTAGACTTTCTGTATTGTGGACGGTGTTTAAACACAAGGGACGTGTTTCAATCGTTAAAAGAAGTTGCTCTTTGAGATTCTACAACACCACTTCTCCACTCCTGTCCCGTGTACCATTCTGAGAAGAGTTTTATTAGTATTACGTCAATCAATCAGTCAATCAATGTACTTTAATAATGTATCCATTAATGTATCCATTATTAGCATGTTCTACTACAGTTGCAAAGTAAGTTAAAGCAATATTGCAAGTAGTTAAACCTACTGCTTCTTTAAGTTGTTTAACTTTTAACATGATTTTGTCAGAGATAATGATGCTGAAGTTCATATAGGGAGTTAGTAATTAGTACTAATATCTCTGAACCCAATTTATCATGTGACAGTGTCACACATTCCTAAAAGACTGCCTATATTAAAAAAAAATGAATAAATAAAAAGGTTTGATAACCACATTGTACATACATTTATGCTTGGTGCAAAATTGGGACTTTTTTTAAAAATTATTTTACCATGAGAGTAATTGCTCCCTTCTGAAACCAACCTCTAGTGGTCATTTGAGCAACTGCAACTTTTGGAACTTCTTGTTTAATTTCAAATTTGGGTCAAAATATGGGTTCTTGTTCTAGCAAAATATAGGTACTGGTTTTAGAAGATGTATTCTTCTTTTTTTCTTTTTTTTTTTGGTTTGTTTTGTGTGTTCCTTGAGGTTTAATTGTATAACATAATTAATAGTAAAAAACCTAAAAATGAATTCAGGTGCTTGTGAGACATGACAAAAAAACATCCATCCATCCATCCATCCATCCATCCATCCATCCATTTTTTTTACCCGCTATATCCCTTTTGGGGTTGCTGGAGACAGTACAATGTGTTGAAAAAAGTGTAAGAGGGTGAAGAAGTGTATGGGTACATTCTTGTCAACCATTTGAATGCACATATCCCCAAATTCAGCAGAAGGAAAAAAAATAAAAAGCTTAAATGTTCACCTTTACTGTGTGATACTTGTTTACATTTAATCTAAATCTGCTTTTTTACATTGTTCTGCCATAACATGTCATTTAACCAAAAATAGATGAATACGTTTCTTAAATGCATCAAGAATCTAAATTATTGCAACATCTGAAATACTGAAAACTGAAACGGCACATTTATGCATTTAAAAAGTTATTTCGCAAATATAATTTCAGATTTAATCAGTGAAGCTTAAAATAAATGAATTGTGTCTCTGCAGACATTTTAGTGATAATAAGTCTAGTTCTCTGCATCAGATCCATTTGTGTAAATAAGGACAAAACAAAAAGTTCATGATTTTTTTTATTGTGAGATTTCAGGAGTCTAGCAGTGTGCAGATAGATAAAAAATGTAAATATGCTAATCATTTAAGGTATTGTATCTGGAAAAAAGAGAACATTTAGAATAAACTGAATAAAACTCCTAATTAAATTCCATGCTAAGGACTCATAAAGGTGATTACATTTTTCCAACTGTTTTGTAACACATCAACAGATACTCACACAGGCAGCTACACACAGGGAGTACATGGGAACAGTCCAGTCTTTTATTTCACTCCCATTTGTTCGGCCTGGAATGAACTAATCCACCTTAGCAATGAACACAAAATACCAATGTTGCATCACAAATCCCTCAGTCTTTGCAGCTTCAATCTGTTATTTTTGCTTTTCTGGATTGCATGGATGGCTTCTGAACAGAAAAGAGAACCTGCTCATTTGAACAAAGACAGTAGGTTCTCTGAACTGTGATTCGGATCAACATCTGTGGTTCAGAGGCAAACCACAAAGTCAGCAATGGTGTGCAGAAACACTCATAGAAGACACTTCCCCCAATGGACTTCCAGAAACAGCAGCATTTGTATGCTACTCATCAAGTTTTAATACCTTTCAGTGGTTTTAATTAGCTAGATATGCTCATGGTGTGACTGCAGCAGCTTTTGAGACAGTGTCTTCTGTTCTGCAGAGCTGTGATAAAAAATTCAACAGCTAATAACAAAAGCTGTAAGTCTGATCCCCCGTAAAGCATCCTGGGACAATTTCCAATGAAGTTACTTGACACCAAATCCACAACAAGGAGCAAGAGCTGGATACAAAATTTGAATTATTAATCCTACCTCATGCGAACAATCAGTTTTTTATAAGAATAGAAGGGACTTCTTAGAAGACTAATACCTTTAACATTCCTGTTACTATAAATAACCTACTTGTGGTGTTACTTGTCAACATTTGTGGAATAACCAAGAGATGTATTTGAAAAATTTGCATTTAACCCCAGACAACCCAAGGGAGGGATACAATTCTGCTTTTTTCTGTTTTTTTTTTTTTCATTTTTATTTTCAATGTCTTTTTTAAATTGTGTTAATTTCTGCTACCAAAAAATGAACAGAAATAGGTCTCAACTTAATTGTAAAAGCCCAGAAAAAAATTGCTATTTGGTTCCCAGAGTTTGGTCAATAGGTTTTGAGTAGATGTGCAAAAATCTACTATAAAATTGCAATTTTCCTGTTTTTCTTTTTTTACTTGTCTTGTTCAGCAGCTGAAAACAAAGAAGAGCTGAAGGTCACTTATGTTGGACAGATTTTACTGTTTGGTCATCCCCACACCAAGACCCCTTACCAAAGGTGAGAGGCAGAGGTGGTAGCCAGGGCGCCCCAGACACCTACATGGGATAGCAGATTGGGAAATCTTCCCGCCGGGCGACCCACCTCAGCCACCCAGAACAGAGCCGGCCACAGGGGCCCTCAGTTAGCAGGGGGGCAAAGGAGCACAGAGAATGCAAGTTCAAGTCCAGCCAGAAGAACAGCCCTCCAGCCACGCCAGGGGGCACAGCCCAGGGCCCAATTCACTGGAGAGCCCTTCCAGCCCCAGACAAGCAGCCCACCACCACATGGGAGTCATGAGCATCTCCCCCACCCCAATCCATGGCATGAACCAGGGCTCCTCAAGGGTGACCCGTCCCAAACGCTCCAGGCAACTACCTTCCATTTGCATTAAAAAAATGGACGAATTGAGGTGACGTCACCCTAATAAAATGCCTTACCTCCAGCTCTCACCAAATGAAGCCAAATCTGTCACCATTGCAGCTTGATACGTGCCCTGAAGGCAAGGACCAGAACCAGCACCAAAGGGACAGACACCCCCAGGTCAACTTTTTCTTTTACATTTGTAGGTGCTGATAAAGCTCAATGAGTCAAAAAGTAAAACTCATTTAGATCAACTTTTATTTGGCAAAATGAAAATGAAGCTTGAGTGTGGAAATAAGTCACAAATGTGATTGATTCCCCCCCCCCCTCATTTTATGACTGTTTTTTTATGATTTGTTTACATTCACTTCTCTTCATCCATATAATTTCATATAATGATGGAATCCACAAATTATCAAGTGCTCCTCCCTTACAGATGACTTGGTTTGTCCTATTTACAAATCTATTGTTCCTTCAGAGGCCAAAATAAATCTGATTGATTCAGCAAATCCCTTAAGGGTTGCAAAACATACATGCAATAAAAGGTTAGAACCTTTCAAAAATTCACATTAAACTTTTTTTTTATTATTATTATTATTACTCAAAAAAAATAATAAAAAAATATGACCATGTAGGAAAAGCAATGACAAAAACAAACAAACCATGCAGATTTGTTTTCTGTACAAACCAGATCTTCAGAAAAGACAGGCTTGGAGGCAATGAAGCATAAAATACTTTACAATAAAAAGTACAATCTACTATGCAGGTTTCAGGGTTTTTCCTGGATGATTAGAGGTTGGGAGTCTTGTTTGGTACTGGAGTTCATCTTTTGCATGAGCTGTGCTCTACCAAATCAACTGAGAGGATAGATTAAAAAAAAAACATGTTTTACAGATGATGCATCACAGTTATAGCAGATTTATGGAACTGTTCAATAACCTGCTGAGTTCTTTGAACCTGTCGGGAGTTAGGGAGGGTTTTTTTTTTTTTTGTCTTTACCCCTCCATGTTTCTACCCCAAATGACACAACTGGTCAGACGCCAGAGACCGTTTGGCTATTGTAATCAGTGGACTCCATTTTGAGAATGTAAGGGATGATGCTGTCAATCTGAACGTTTCCGATAAGCCCGGCAAAAAACAGCTCCTCTGTCACAGCTGCACTTATGAGCCTAAGGGCAGGTAGACGCAGCAACAGCTTGGATAACCTGGAAGTAATGACCAGGGAGAGGAGAAACACAATTCAGACACGCACATCAACAATCTGTCCTGTATAGAGGGCAAGGGCTTTATCCGACAATTGCTTTTCTTAATATACAAACCGATAAGAGTCTTCAGGATAGGTCCTGGTTATATAATCTTGCAGCTCTGTGTAAGCTTTTTCCTGGAAAATTTCTATCTGTGGTATATCATCTATGCCTGGGTGATCTGCCACAGAGAAATAAAGAATATACATGAATACGTGCTAAAATTTAGTTACTTCTCTGCCTTGAAATGTCTCCGTTTCCACACACCAGGACTAAAAAGTACGATGGCTTTCAAGTAGGCGTATTCGTATGCATCAGGAGACAGTTTGGTCATGCTATTGCAGAACTCCTGCATCCTCCATATGTGCTCCATTACAAGTTTACCTCTTTCTGGGGACAGTTTTTCTGTATGGGAAGAGTTAAAGAAAGTTGCCGAAAATGTATTGGAAGCTACAAAACAAAGAATAAACTTCCAGTTTGGTCATTACTAACTTCAAGCCTCAAGTCTTGCAAGAGGCTAAAAGCAGCTCTTACCTTCCTGTAAGCTGGTCTGCAGATGGTTGATAATGGCACCGAGGATGGTACCAACATTCATAACGTTGGAGCACTGTGCCAGACCCAGGGCAAAAAGTTCATTCCAGCAAGCTTTTATCAAGTTAATGTCATTATCTTGACCACTGAAAAGAGCAGAGGGGTAATCTGATTACAAAGGATGGAAACAGCAGGAACAATGTGCAACAGCAATCTGGCAGCATATGCTATTTACGTGCAT
Source organism: Adrianichthys oophorus (assembly GCA_036245035.1). Classification (NCBI taxonomy): domain Eukaryota; kingdom Metazoa; phylum Chordata; class Actinopteri; order Beloniformes; family Adrianichthyidae; genus Adrianichthys; species Adrianichthys oophorus. Next base: position 24,598,647 of record BSAI01000030.1, on the reverse strand, counting down.
GAATCACCTTTGACACTTTACCAGATCTTAACACAAGACCATATAACCAAATATATGATGTATTAACACTTAAATTAGTAAAGCAACAAATTCAAGTTGATTGTATCTCAGTTTAACCCAAAATAGGGAAAAACATTTTAATTGTAGCTGAAACATCTGATAAGAGATTCGTTTAAATTGCTTGGTAATGTTTTATATATAACACTGTCCAAAAAGACAAAACATGTAGGAAAAAAAACCACTGCTAAATTGTTGTGCAATTCAAGGCTCAAACTGAGATGGTTAAGTAGCAGCCTATTGCAAGAACTCTGGACTTAACATCCAGAAAATAGTTTGAAATATTTATTTTTAACTCGATCCAACAGACTTTATGCAAACAACAAATTGAAAGGAACCTAAGAGATCTAAAAGACATTACAATAAGCTTCATGTGTTAAATTAAAAACATTCCAGACATAACTACTAAAGTATAGAAGAGTTCTCTTACGCAAGGGTTTGAAAGGCAGGTATGGAGCGTGCCCAGTGCATAGACAAAAAAAGTAGCCGCGATGCAGACTCACAGATGTAATTAACATTGAGGTACTCTGGTACAGGCAAAGGCATCATGAGCTGTGGAAACAAGGATTACATTAAAAAATGTAAACGAATTAATTAACCAATCAATCAATTAATAACATATTTTTTAATTAAGCCGCTCTGAAAAAATAAATAACTTGTAAATCCCAGGCAGTAACTCTGATCAATTAATGTGCTTTGCCTTGAAAGGTATATGACTGTCAGAAAGTAAAGATCCCTCCAGTTCCACTACGGGACCCTTCTGGTCTCCAGATATCAGCTGCATTGTGGCCTCCAAGGACTCTCCTGCTGAGCTGTCACAGGGGTGCAGGACTTTGGCCAATGTGTCAAAGGCTCTAAGAATGGAAAACACAATATGGGTTTTGGTTTCTTCGCAAATACAACTCTTGGGAAAAAAAAGCTACAATTATTAATTCTTCTCCCAGATAATCATTCAATTGTTTAATTTTTGTAAAATTAAAAACACAAAAACTGCAGAGCAGCCATCCTTGTTTTGAACGACCTTCACCTTACTCCATCCGCCAAAGTATGAGATCAAATGCTAAAAACAAACTGTTGCTTCCTCTTGGGCTACTTTTAGTAAAAATAATCAAAGAAAAAGCTTTTTCCTGATCTCATCTTTCAAAGTATTAATTTGCTATTAAACACAGAATTTAATTTCAATCTATTTCTCCCACAGTTCCCAACGGCTGTTCCACATTCTTGTATAATTTAGTTTAAAATGTTAATGATGGTTAACATTGTTATTTTCTGAGCCCTTCAGCATAAATCTTATTACTCACTTACAAATGTCTTAATTTTCTATTTAACAAGAATTAATGTCAAACATAAAGCAATTCACTAAAACAATTGTTATCACACAATGTAAAAACATAAAATATTCTAAAGTAAAAATTTGAAAGTGAAATTTTGTATTTGTAATATAAAGTCTGTTCCCATGGATACTGGAGTTATACACAAAAGTTTGTTTTGACTAAGAGAAAAGGAAAATACAGCATACATGCTATATCAGAACAGTATAATAAATTATATCTCAGTTCACCTTTCATGATCTTGTTGTTTTATGGATGGTTTTCAGCGCAACTTTCCTTTTTTCTTTTTTTTTTTATTTAAACAGCATACTGTGCTCTGCATCCTGATTGGTTGTTTATCTGACCAATCGATCTTTTTTGTGCTTTGTCTTCTGTACAAAGGCCCAGCACTTGCAGCCTGCCAGAGTTACATGAATCTTCATTGCGATCTGATCTTGCTTTTCGTTCTATAATACTGGACTCTATGAAGGTTTGAAATTTGAGAGTTTAAACGAGAGAGAAAAGTGTTAAATTGTTGATGTCTATCTGAGAAAAGTGTATAAAGTGTTTAGAGAAGGGTTTTACTGCCTTATAAGATTTGTTATCCTACTTGGCAGATTTCACCTATAGTTGGAACGTATCTCCCGAGATAAATTAAAGAACACTAAACATACACACAGAATAAAAAAAACATTACATGTTTGTGTTTTCTTATGACAGCTCTAACCTTGAGATATCATTTGCGCTTTGATCGTCACCCTGGATGTCTGTCATTGAACTGTCACCGTTGCTCAGAGTTTCAGCACCTATTAGGTCACTGCCACTGTCGTTGGACTCCCTTGTCTTGTTGATGTGAGCAAGCGATGTAACTACATTTGCCAGAGTCCCCAGATCCCCCTGAGAAGGGTCATCCTATACAGAAAGAGAACAAATGTTAGACATGATACAGTGAGTTCCAATTTATTACGCAAATTGTACTCAAGTGTCAAAAAGATAAAATTCTCTGTTTTTCAATTAAACTAATGGATGATATTGTGTCTCGGGGCTCTTTGGATCACTGAAATCAATCTCAGCCACCTGTGATAACTAGTTTGCCAGATGGGCTGAGTTAAAGAAAAAACTACTAGAGAAGGACGTTTCTCGTTATTAAGCAGACCAACATTTTCAAGCAACATGGAAGAGAAAAAAGGATCTCTGCTGCTGAAAAGCTTTGAAATAGATATTGGATATTTCACCAAAACTGAAGCGCGATCATCGTACCATTAAGAGATTTGTTGGTGATTCAGAGCACACACGGGTTTATACAGATAAAGGCAGAAAGAGGAAGGTTTCTGCCAGAAAAATACATTGGATTAAGAGAGCAGCTGCTAAATTACCTTTACAAAGCAGCAAGCACACATTTGAAACTGCAGAATGTAAGGTAGACAGCAGGTAGAATACACATCCAATATGATGGATGGGAACTCCTGAACTTCCATTCATTTTCTTAACCTAATCCATTTTGGGACAGCAGAGTTTCCGGAACCCTTTCCGCTACTGTTGGGCGACAGTCTGCTTCAAACACGGTCAGAGAGAGACGGAAACACTGCAGAAGCGGCCGTCATCCAGACACAGCGGGACTGACGCTCACTATACCCAGAGAACCTCTAAATCAGGGTTGCTCACACTTTTCGGCATGTGAGCTACTTAAAGAAAAAAAAAAAAGATCTCTAAACATCATCCGTGTCTTTTTACACATTGTAAATGAATTACAGAAACCATTTCATGTAGTGATCAAAAACATTAGCTGGTAGCTCCTCCCACACGCGAACGAGGCGGCGAGATTAGGGAGCACAATTTGACCATGTGGCGAGCAGCGAATTCACGGCATGGCGAGAGAAGAGCGGGCCACGCGAATCGCGTTCGGTGTGAGTGCACCTTAAGGGCAGGAGGCAATTTTTTTTTTTAGAAAAAATAACGTAATCTTTAGGAAGTTTATTCATTAACATTTATTATATTCTCTAATGGTTAGTGACTTGAAAATTATGCTGACTGTCATTTGCTTTGTGTATTTAGAAAAATCATAGAAAAATATCATTTACATCTTAATTTGGAAGACACTGTAAAAGAGTAACAAACAAATGGGTTTATTCAGAAATACCTTTTCAGAAGAGGCAGGAATCAAGATGGTGTTTTCCAGCTTGGAGAAGGGTTGTTGGATGTTGAGTAACATGCTTGACTCAAGTAAACTTGTGGACCTAAAGTTTAAGATTTGACAATTGATTACAAAATATTTCAAGACAAATATTTGGAATTCTAGCTGCAAGCAGTTTTTTTAAGGTTGCTGTTTATGAAAGTACAACCTTACAGATCATTTCCAGTCATTTAAGGGGTTCACTATTTTAACAATTTAAGACAAAAACATGGATAATTTTTGGAATATCCTTTTTCTAATTGCCTTTTTATGTTAGGATTAAGATGGCTTATTTACTAGGCTTTTAGTTTGCATGAAGTAAACCACTAAGTAGTGTAAGTGTATCATGTTGGAGTATATCACACATACCTTGCAGTCTCCTTGTCAGACACAAAAGTAGGTGTAGCAGCTAGAGGGCTACACAGGTTTTTGCGAATGTAGATCTTTTCTGTTGAAGCTGCACAGTTCATGGATTTTTCTCTAGTGGCAACTTCTACAGGCTTTCTTTCGCACTGAACAGCTAAAAAGACAAAGAATAGAACAATTTCAGACATTAAACTTGGAGTTAATTAGCACATGAATAAAAAGTGAGTTAGTGTCTTACAATCTTGCTTCATTCCCAGAGCTATGCATCGCTGCAGTCGACAGTACTGACAACGATTTCGATGTAGCTTGTTAATGGCACATTCTCCTGAACCCCTGCACGTGTACACCAAGTTCTTCCTTATGCTGCGCTTGAAAAAGCCCTTACACCCCTCGCAGCTGACTGCTCCATAATGGCGCCCTGAGAGCAAAAACAAAAACTTGGTGAGGTTATCATAGCCACATTTATTTAAATAAGTCATTTTTTGAAAACTTTCAATTCTACCTGACGCCTTGTCGCCACAGACAACACAATACTCCACAACAGGTTTGGCAAGAGACTGGTCTGTGCCTTCAGTAACAAACTGAAGAATAACACAAAATATAAAGAATTGACAGCAACAGGGTTAGCACATGTTTATGTTTTGGATACTGCACCAGTTTGAAATGTTTGGTTTTTTTTTGTTTTTTTTTTAAAGTTAGCAAAATCTTCACACAATACCTGAATCTGCTGTCCAGCCAGCTCAGGGGCAGCAAATAGGAGCTGATTAACTCCAGATCCATCTGGAGTTGCAAGAATAACCTTGTTTGGTGAGCCTTCATGCTTGGCTAGAATCACTTTGCCACTCGAGGAATAGTCCGCATTTGCAAAAATAAACTGCTGCTTTCCAGGGGAAGGTGGCTCTATGGCAGTGACGATCTGGATCTTCTGTCCAGTCTGCTGATCAGTGACAATCTAATTAAAAATATCCAAAATACAAGATTTGCAGAGATTTATTTAATTTGCAGAGATTTTTTGCTTGTTTACTGGGAAAAAATAAGTGTGTGCAAACTTCCATATTATCTATTTAAGCACAATAACAGACTAGAGCTGTAAATAGAGCACAGCATTACCTGGATTCGATGTCCCAAAGCTATGCTGTTGTCTGAAGACACAAGTTGTATCCTCTGAGTCTGTCCATCCATCCTGATTCTACACACACCTTCCTTTATTGCCCCTTCACATTAGTGCAACCTAAAATGCAAGAAAGATCGATTAGTGGGCCACATTTTTTTGTGTGTCTCTTTCATACCAGTCGAATTAAAAAATTCTAATGGATGATAACAAAAAAAATCCAAAGCAAACATTCACATGCTCAGTGGAGTTCTGACATTTAACAAATTGAGTCACTGCTTGGAAATTGGATGCATGCGTGTAAATAAAGGGAAGCTGATCATATATTCTTTAAAATTACATTGTTGTGTATGTAGAGAATTTTGATATAATTAATAGACAATTTACAAAACAGCAAATAAAAGTTTCAAAAAAATGTTACTTTTGGAAAGACTAATAATCACAATTTTATGACATAACAATTAAAGTTACACTCCAATCATCTGTTGATCTATTTTAAAAGCATTCCCAGTGTTTTTTTTTTTTATTATGATTATGCAGTTTTTAGCCAATATCTACAAACCTGTCATTTTCTAGGACATAGTTTATGCGGAGTGGCAGTGGTTCATAAGAAATTTGCCTCAAGAGTTCTGAGCAGGACATTGGAACTATTCAACCATACAGTTTTGAGCTAGATGCCAGCTCAGATGATCAAGAGGACAAAGACACATATGGATCTATTTGTCTATAAGTGGATGTGTGTGAATGGAACGGATCAGGGAGCTTGTGGCTTGCTGATTGTTGCACCTACATCACAGTGACAATTTTTTTCAAACAGCTTTTTTTCCGTCTGCTCTTGAGTCACAATTTGAATAAAAAAATATTCAGACATGCATTTTTAAGCTTAATTTTCTTTATAAATCACAATAAAAATGCAAGAACATGTAAAAAAAAAAAAAAAAACATTAAAAAACTTTATAAACGGACTGTAACCTGGTAATTCAATGACAGTGCCATTATATTAACTATGTACATCAGAAAAACTGAAAAATTGATAAAGTGGATAAAATGAAATGAGACCTAATATTCATATAACCCCACAAAGTGGAACCATGCATTATTAGTCTTCCTGGCTCTAGTGCTGAATTTAATCAAGAATAAACATGTTCCCTCTTGAATCTTACAGCTTATCAATATTAGCAATACTATAAAACTCGCTAAAATCTTTTCACTGTTTCTGAAAAATGTTTGAGGACAAGTCACGTTTTGCTAATAATAAATAGTAGTCCACAACAACCAGGAGTTTAAACGTATTTCATCTACAGTATCTATAAAATAAGTGTGAATTATTTTTGGCCTGAGCTAAAAAAAAAAAAAAATGACGCTGGGACTAGCGTATGATAATTTCAAGCTAAATATCTCTATAATAGAGCAATAAACACCCGGGTGGAACACCGAACAGACAACGAGATTCAACTGACTTCAACGAAAATCGATACGGAAGATAAAGGTATTTCTTTTCCTGTAGGTGAAAGGTCAACATTGAAGGGTTAAAGCATGCTAGGGTTCAAGGCCCGTCGCGCAGACTCGCAGAGATAACGGGTGTACTCCTGTTCTGACATTCTGGCGAAATATGCAAAGACATTGGACTTCCACGACGGTGGGCATTTCTGAAAGTCATACGGTGGTTTCATTCTGCGATTTGTTTAATGAAGCTCACACCAACCCTTTTTGTTTTTACGGTTGTTTTAGTAATCAGCGTTAGCATAGTAGCTAATGAAAGCACAGTTAGCCTAACGCAAGTTTGAAAGCTAACTAGTTAATCTGGGCAACTCGGATAAATCTAACAATCGTACATCAACAAACAACTTGCGTATTTCTTTAGTAATAGATTGGAATGCATATTACATACATACCTACTATCTGAATGTAATTTTAATTACCGCGTTCTGGCCGATGATGCTAACAGGCTAACTTAGCTGTGCTATGTTGCAGCTAATGGCAGCTTCGCTGCTGAAAACCACCTTCCTTCCTGTTTTACGGTCAGCGCTCCATAATTAACCTCTTCTGTTTAGACCATTGGAAAATAGTGCTTACCTTTTTTAAAAAAAAAAATAAATAAATAAATAATATATATATATATATATAGAGAGAGAGAGAGAGAGATATTAATTTCTTTCAATAATTTAATAATAATAAAAAATTCTGCAATGTAGGTGGGTGAGAGTTCGTGACCTTTTTTTTTATCAAAGAAGGATGTGTGCGCATGCGCAGTCTGGTACCTGCGGTGATATTGTTAGTTAAGTGCAGCTATAACTATTGAAAGGATGCACCAATAGATATAATTTCGTGTTCGATTCTTCTTTCTGTAAAGTTTCTATGGTATTTAACTATGTATGATTTAAATCTGATTGATGATTTAAACTTCTGTTCTTAAATACTGTATTAGAAATAAAGTAAAATGTATTTTATTTAAAAACTCGCATCAAATTTGGTAATATTTTTATGTATATTAAATATTTTGTTTGATAGTAAATCTTAAATTTTGGTTTGATTTGGAAGAATTTACCATCACTAAATTGAATGTAAATATCCCAATTTATATTTTTGATGTCATGTTATTCTTCAAATTACATGGTTATCTTTGGAAAACATATTTGTCCTTCAACTGTTTATTATTTTTGGGAAATTCCACATTCACATGTGTAAATAGTCTATTTACAACCATCCTTGAATATATTCCATCTGGACTTTAAACCATATTACTCTACAGCACATCACACGCAAAATATGGAGGTTGCAAGAACATTTAATGTTATACAGGAAATGCATATTTTTATTATATCCTATGCTCAAAAATATATTGTAAACCTCTGGACTGTAAATGTTGATTGCTGATGTGCAAGTTGTACAGTAATTGTAGTGTTTTCTTTTTATTTTCTTGTGGTTTATTTAATAAATAATCTGTTCTGTGTTTTATATGGCTGTTTGGCAAGCCATTGTTATTTATCTGGTGATTATGCAATGTAATAAAAATGCATCTTGTGCATTTTGGTCACTCAGATTCCATGTGTGGAACAAAAAACAATTGAAAGATTCAGTGTCATGTTCAAAACTGGAAATAAAGAAATAAACGCATGTTTTAATGTATATTTTTTTTCTTACTGTAAGCACCTTTTTACACAGAAAACAATGTGTTGTACAAAACTTTAAGCCATTAAAATATTGTAGTACAATGTTGCTGGAGACCTATTAACAAATTAGTTATACTTTTATATGTTTCAGTTTTATTTTGTCTAAATTTATCAACTATCCATTTTCAATCAACGATTGAAGTTGACCATGGCACACTTATTTTACCTTTCTATAATCCTTGCTGGGCTGCACAGTGGCGCAGTGGTTAGCGCTCCTGCCTCACAGCAAGAAGGTTCCCGGTTCAAGTCCTGGCTGGGGGACCTTTCTGTGTGGAGTTTGCATGTTCTCCCCGTGCATGCATGGGTTTTCTCCGGGTACTCCGGCTTCCTCCCACCGTCCAAACACATGCTTCATAGGTTAATTGGTTACTCTAAATTGTCCCTAGGTGTGCATGTGAGTGTGCGTGTGTTTGTGGCCCCTGCGACAGACTGGCGACCAGTCCAGGGGTGTACCCTGCCTTCGCCCATGAGTAGCCGGGTTAGGCTCCGGCAACCCCGTGACCCCGAAAGGGATAAAGCGGATTGGAAAATGAATGAATGAATAATCCTTGCTCAGACAACTATATTCTCTTTTTAAGTGCGAAAAGGTAAAACCAATTTATATTTGCACAACTTTGCCAACACGCCTTCTATTCTAGTTATCCTCTGACATGTACACTTTGAATAAAAAAAATACCTATAAACAAGAGAACTTTACAAGTTTGCAAATGGTGCATTTACTGTAGCAAAGAAAAAAAACATCAGAAAAAAATCTTTGCAACTCAAAAAAACTGAAGCTACAAATCAGAATACATGTAACCATAGCAATTTTCACACATTCCTGAACAATCAACATTGATCAGCAAATCTGTGCAATGAAAATCTATCACCATGGTCTTGGGTATAATCTAAAAACCCGATTAAAATATTCAGGAAAAAAAAAAAGCATAAAAGCTTAAATAACTTCGGATTACTTCATAGTAGCTACTTATTTTGGGGTTAAAATACCATGAATTGTTGTTTAAGGGCTACACTTCACATGTCACACTTTTCACAAAATGTTTATATATACAAAGTAACAGATAATGCAATAGTTTAAAAGTTTTTGATAATTCATAGCAACTAAAGTGTTTTTTTTTTTTCAGGAAATTCAGGTCAGGTGAGGGTAAGCGAGCAACACAGGCAGCTGTAGACGTCGTTCACAGGACGGTAGCTTCTTTGAAAGAGTTGACCCATCTGTTAAAAACAATATTTTTATGATATCATCTTAATATCATCAATTTAATCTTTTTTCCCATCTTACCTTTGAGCTATTTGGACATCATCAGCTTTAAAATTGTAATAGAGGGTGTTTTTGTGAAAGAGTCTAAACTGCATCTGCTGTGCAGAATCCAATTTCAACACAAATCCCAACAGAGGCTGGCTCTCCATGGCTGCAACATCCTGCAAGATATAACCACAAGCATCCTCAAAGTTGTTCTTGGTCCAAGTAAAGGAAGATACTAAGCTTTTCCTGCAAAAAGAGGCCTTACCTCACTTGCAGCGTATGTGTAAAGGACTTTGTCTTTGATGACAAACCACAGTCTCTTCCACTGCTTTTTTTTATGCTTTGACCTTTGCAGGTATCCGCTCATGGAAGAGTCATCCGTGTTTGCCGACACCTGGAACAAATAAAACCACTTTGATAAGTTTTACAACCATGAAAATATAACTTTAGAGTGAAAAGTATTTTTTGTGTGAGAACGTTGACAGACTTATGGTGCGGTTACAAATACAACTACCACCGTGTAATGGGGAGGTATCAGCAGAATCTTCAAGATTTCATGCCGCCGCCCGATTTTTTTGAAAATCGTTGGGGTGGTCATTAATGTACACAGGCAGCCACAAGGCGTTGAGGATGACGGCATTACAAAATTGGGTGACAGCTGGGCGGCCACAGGGTGGTGGCAGTTGGATCGATGGCCAGCAACAGCTATGATTGGATGATCTGTAAAGGTCTCCAGATGAATGCCGCCCATATCAAATGCCCCTGGCCGCCAGCTGCCTGGTAGCCCAGGGTATTCAAAAAGCGGGACATTCTGCACCACTGGTCATTCGCAACTCAAAATTTGAGCACACATTATAATCTTGTTTATTTACAAATTTTTCGACAACATGCCTCCCAAGAAAGCACAATGTTCTGTCTTCTTTGTATTTTTCTCAGCATCAACCTCAATATGCAGGTCTCAGAGTCGCTGTGGGGCTATCAATGCCATGATGAGTTTTGTGCAGCATCAATGCCGTCTCCCCGTTTGGACTCACGGTGGCCGAGATTGCCGGCCCATGTCGAGTGTCCGCCCTGCTACTGTACAATTTCTAACAATCGCACGGTGGCAATGGGACGGCAGTAGGGGAGCAGTCTAAAATCAGTTAATCATCAGACAATTTGGGGGACCTTGGAAACTCACCTATCAGTCAATTATTGTGCTGCTGCCTTCCTGCCACCCGCCTGTAACTGGACTGGCACCAAACAACCTCTAAATATGCCCAGGCAGCCACTGGCCGATGTCAAATAATCGTCTGGTAGTTGTAAAATTTAAACTTTTTCTTAAAACCTCCCTGGCCATTGCAGGCATGTAAAAAATTGACAGCTGCCTCCCGATTACACTGGCCAAATTTGGTGAAAAACTTGCATTTAGGTCGCCAAGCTGTGGCATTTCTGGGTTTGTGACGGTAGTCACATAATGTTCTTGGCTTATATGTTTAAAATATACTCTTAAAGTCCCACTCCGATCATCTTTTGATCTATTTTAAAATAGTTCTCAGTGGTATTTTAGTTAAGTTTATGTTGTTTTTAGCCAAAATTAAATAAACCTGTGTCGCTGTCTAGTACATAGCTTCTACAGAAGGGCAGAAGTTCATCAGAAATTTGTCTGAGTTCTGGGCGGGACTGTTGGCACAGGGGCAACCCCACCCCCCTAACCTTTCCCATTGCTGAGAGCTCACAGCATGGAGCTTGTGGCCTGCCCAGCGTGTTTTCTGCATCACAAACATGGCCTTTTTTAAATAGTACTTCCTCAGAATTAATCAAAAATATCAGGTTATGTTTTTTTACGTCCCAATTTTATTTACATTTCAAAACACTTGCTGACTGATATAAAAAATAGAACAAACATCAAATGCATTCTGCTAATATTTAAAGACTCGAATGGACAACAAACAACACGTTGCTCTCAGTTTGAAGAATTACTGATCTTTTTCAGAAGATTTTAATGAAGCTTATATTTAAAGTTGAACCAAGCGTTTTCCTTCACTTTTCACTCTGTACACATCCTCTGTCTGCTCTCTGAAATCGTGCTGTATAAACTGTGTGAGCTGGATTACTCTGAATGTTTTTCTGCTGAGATTAAGGCCTGTAATAAAAGCAAAGGTTTCCTCAAGCCGACCCCAAATCATCAGTTACCTCTTTAAGAGCCGCAGGTTTTTTTTTCTGCTTCTTTGTATACACCATGTTAGATTTGATTCCAGGATATAGAGACGAAGTGTTGTCCAATTCGCCTGACCACAGGGAACAAGCAGATGCATCTCACACAGACAAAAGCTTGTATCTGACATATGGCAAGGATGTTGCGTTAATCTCAAGGTTGAAAACAACCAGAAAAGAGGGCTGGACCTACATTTTTGCTGGCGTAAAGTTTGGAAACAAAGGTCACAGACTCGATCTGGCTTTTTCAGGTATTGAAGGTAGTGTCTGCTGGAGGAGCAGCCCTGGCACACCACCTGGTGGGACAGTAAAACAAAATGAACTGGTTAGCATGCATGCTGAGTATTGCATCAGTCAACTTCAGAAAACCATTACATAACCACGTTAAACTTACAATAATCGAGATCTCTGATCCTTCTAAATACTATTTTGTATGTTGATCAGAGCAGAGGAGAGACAGAAATATCTATTTTTTTACTCATTCAAGCATACTAGCCAAATACCAAAGCAATGCAAACCATCAGATTTCTAGAAAACTGCAAATTCTATGAGAGGCCGTGTGAGACATAATTCATACTTTGTCACACAACCTCTACCACAATTCCTTTTGTAATTTTATGACATCTTTACTTGAGCATGCTACTTCACCAGATTTATGGGAGCTACGGGAAAACAAAGAAAGTATTTTAAATGCTAAATATTCCACCCCGTCTTTCTGGAAAGAGAAACGGGGTGAAAGTTAAGCAATTCTTCACCACTTTCATCCTTCAAGGTAAAAACAGTAAACAGGCCGAGTGTTGAAAATGAACACAGAGGTAATGGGTTTGTGCAAACAGCCAAACGTTGAAGACGTTGATTTTGTTACTGTTAAATAGTTTCTTTTGACACAAATACTGGAATGAAACAGCTACATTTATTGACTGATAATGCTCAAAATATTTTTAGAAAAGAATAAGAGCCACAGCTCAAATTATCCATCTGTTTTCTTCCGCTCACCCGTGACCGGCTTGCAGGGACAGCGGTTTAAGCAAAGATGCCCAGACTTCCCTCTTCCTGGTCACTTCCCCCTGCTCTACTGGGGGGACCCCACAAGGGGTTCTCAGGCCAGCCAAGAGACGTAGTCTCTCAAGCGTGTCCTTGGTCATCCCCGGGGTCTCCGCCCAGGGAGACATGCCCAGAACACCTCCCCACAGAGGAGTCCAGGAGGTATCTAGACGAGATGCCCGAGCCACCTCAACTGGCTCCCCTCGATGTGGAGAAGCAGCAGCAGCTCTACTCCGAGCGTCTCACCCCATCTCTAAGCCACCGTACAGAGGAAGCTCATTTCAACAAAAAAAAGGTGGACAATATCTCATCAGTGAATGCAGTGCAGTGAGGAAGGTTTTAGAGATTTACAAACACCAGAGGAATAGCAGTACTGGCTGGTTTTCACCTTCATGCTTTTTTTTCTCGTTTGAAGTCAGAGTTTAAGTTACAAGATCCCATCAGATGGGGAGGCAGGGGGGTGTCTAACTTGTTGACATTTCTTTGCCATTTGATCAACCCATTGTGGAAAAAGGTGTTTCAACAATCCTGGACATTTAAATAGAATTTGCCAGTTAGCATGTATTATCTGCTATGTAGATTCTGTCACTACACCTTTCCACAGGCTCGACAGTGATGTCGTCTCCATGTCAGGGTGAACTCAGACGTGCAGATCATACACATGGTGGTGCGTGGATCAGGGATCCATATGGGGGCCTTGGATCCCAAAGGAGGACCGTCCCTCGTGTCGGCCTAAATGCAAAAATAAAAAATAAAAAAAAAAAGATGAAGGTATAAAGGAAGCATATTTGCAATAAACACTATTGCAGAGGTCTGCACTTGGGGTGCTTGGGGTTTTCTTACCTTATTCGAAGGATTTACTGATAAAAAGCTAATTTTCTTTTTAGAGAATTCATTGATTGCTGCTAAGATTGACTCGAGCCATTCATCTCTCTCTGTAGCCGAACTACAAGAGAGACAAAATATAAACTTGACAAACTAACAACAAGATAAGAGTATCAGACTGTATTTTTTTTTTTAAGTTCCTTACCTCCCAGATAGAATAAAGGACCGCTCCACACTCTCTATGTTGAGTTCATTCTGATAGGCCTCCTGATTTGGTTTGCTCACCTGTAAAGTTTTGTGAGAAATGATGGCGCTGTGCTGCATATCTACCCATAATACAAGTCTGATATGAAAAGTGCAAGAATGACGTTCTTACCTTCATCCCAGCCAGAGACAGCATGTTTTTCAACTTGTACTGGCCAGTTTGAACTGGTTTGGTGTACAGCAAAATGTCGTTAAACTGAAGGACAAATGATAACACAATGAAAATCAGACCACAAATGTTCCCTCCAAATAATAACTTATCCAAAAAAAATCCTTCAAGGAGTTTACTGAAACTTGTTGCTGATAGTTTGGTTACAAAGGAGAACACAAAAGAATAATGTCAAAGTGTTGTACCAGGAAGAACATCCTGGGCTGCATGACTTTCCTGGACAGCTTCATCAGGACACCCTCTTTAATGAAGATCTGGATAACAAAAAACAAGAATGTTGTCAAACAAAGAGAATTACACCGCTTAGAGTCAGAAATTTTGAACTGAATATTGTATCTTGACTAAATAAAAGAGAAAAAAAATGGGACTAACGCGTCCAGGCTGAATTATTTGATGATTGCCATTTAGACGATGCTGCACATCAATCAGTTTCTGGAAGTTATCCTAAAAACATAATCAGCTAAAGTCAACAACGTGTGCAGAAATGCCAAATTAAAATACAATAAGATCTTAAATCTTTTCTCACCCCGTGTTTTATTATGTCATTTGCATGATTCGCAACGTCTTTCACCAGAGAAAGGGCAGCTTGGAGAATAAACACAGATATTATCAAATGATAGGTTTCCCTCCCAATATTCTGAGTCACGAGGTAAACATTTTGATAAGGCTGTGGGTTTACCTTTGGTTTCTTCATAGCCATCTGCTCCCTCAGAGAGGTTTTTTAGGTAATCTGAAATAAAATGGCATATATTTTATATGTGGAACCCACACTGCAATCTAATGCCTCCTCTTGAACTGAAAGCATTCGGTTTTAAGTATTAAATTCCACAAAGGAATGTGAAATCTGGGATGAAAAGTACAGTTTTTTACATAAATCAGTTACACAAGATCAACATTGAGAACATTCTCTGTGTTTTGTCACTGTGGGACATTTTATGCTCCAAACACACAGCCTACAAAGCATTCTGTTATGTCACCAAATCTGATTTGAGCCTTTTGAACCAACAAAACAAAGCCTCTTTTTGGACACCAGAGGGCAGTCTAATGCATGCAACCAAAGGCTGTGCAGTTTAGCAACAACTCTATTTTCTGGGTCATAAATGTAATTTAATTTAGTCTGAAATAATTCAATATTTTTAGATGTATTCGTTTTATCAAAAGATGCTTCTTTTACCTGTGAGCAGCAGCTGATACTGAGGTATCCTCTGAACCGGCTTCAGCAGGTAGTGCTTCAGAGCCAAGTTGGCACACCGAGGACTTTTCTTACATTACGGATAAAACAAAAATGAAAAAACGTTTACCAAAAGACATTATATTCAATGACACGTTCTGTACTCTGAAAAACAATGACTGTACTTCCGCTAAAAAAAAGTAGAACAGGTTGAGTGAGAATCACTACCTCAAATTCTCTGACGACTGCACCAAATGCCGGGTTCTTTCTACTCTGTTCTTCCAGTAGAGCCACATTCTTGTCGAACTCACGGATGTACGTGGAGTACATCTTTAGATAGGGCCCCTTCTTCAGGAAAATGTCTGCTATCTGGGAGTTGTCATCCCTGCAAAAAAATAAAATAAAAATTACCAGAAAATATGACAGTTTTTGTCACAAATGTGTTATAATTAGAAAAAAGAAAGAAAGTAATAAGCACATAAATTGAATATTTTATAACAACGTAGAATAAGGTGGGATGCTGACCCCACGTAACTACAGTTGTTCAGCTTCAAAACAAAAAAATGTGAGAGTGATTGGAACAGATGAATTTAAGAAATACTTTTTAGTTTATTTTTTGTAATACCAGTTGTCCACTCTTTGCTTCAGCTCCCTGAGCAGGTCCTGGTTAAGTTCATACAGCTGAGGAAGGTAGTAGAGGATCTGGTTGAGTAGTCGTTCCTCAATGATTGGCTTCCCATTGTAACTAGACGCTTCATTCACTGATTCACGGAAGTCCTGTTGGTTGAAAAATAACAAAATACATTCACCAAGGGAACTTGGACATAAAGGTAACTGATGTGGTTAGAGGTATGTGTTTTCTTGTTAAACCCGAACAATCAAAAGAGACTGCAGTTTAAGGTCAGTAGTGTACTCTGTCAACTCTAAGTGTAAAATATGCAAACTCAAAGTATGTAGAGCATGAATGTTCCTTCAATCAGCTCAGAAGCTGCAAGTCAGCTCTAAAACAAGAGCATAAAAAGGCTGAGGAGGCACTTCCTGGTTCTCCTTTAGATGATTTGGAGTCTTGATTTTGAGGTTTATAGGAACACGCTGCATAAAAAAACCTGACTGAATAGTTTAGAGAGACTTCTGCAGTTAATGTCTAAACACTTCCTGCTGCAACAGCTGACTGTAAAAAGACAGCTTGTCATAAGGATGTGGTGAATTTGGAAAAAATCTGGATGACAGATACCTGTCAGCACAAAGTAACCATTGATGGCGAGTGAAGACTGACAAGAACATGCACTGTTCAGAATGGCAAGTTTTTTCACTTTATTACTCAATATCCTCTTATTTTTTCATCCTTTTTTTTTTTGCAAAATCTCAAACATAATTTCAGCTGTTTTTTTTCTGGCATCAAAAATATTTTAGATCTTATTAGAAATCACTGTGCACATTTTTGGGTTTTGTGACATTTATAGTGTTAAATTAAACAGGTTTAGCATTAGGCACAGGAAAAGTCTAACATTCTTCCAAAACTTGCAGCATATATTCCAATATTTTAACCACCTAAACGCTCAGCTCCTTCAGAAGAATTAAACTTAAACTTGGCAGTTTTAACAATATTTATCATTTAGGCCCTATTAAGCATTTCTATCTTCAGCTTTCAACGTAACATTTTCCTGAAAGGATCAGTTTTTGTATTTGCTAAACTACTTTATACTCCCTAGACCAGCTTAAATTAGCAGTATTATTTTGGCTTCCCTCTTAAATCACATTTTTTTTAAAACCATCTTTTGGTGTTTTAGAATGTTTAGCTCCTTTGTGGATAAAGAACTTAACATGTGAGGTTAAGCAATTGTCTCAGCCTCTTTTAAAAGCTGTCTGGGAGTCTTCCTCACCATCAGCAAACAATTTCAGCTAATGTGTTTACACATGCATTTTTTTTCCATTTCAATTATTTATCATTCGTTCTGTTTAAATAATCCAAACACAATAAAATTGATCACTTTTTGGCTTAACTTTATGGCAGAGCCACTATTTAACTTAAAGGAATAGACATAGTGGTTAAAGAGGCAGTGTGTTTTTATAATGGAGATGGGATCATGGGTAATCATCCACTCTACCTATTAGAATAAAATGTATTACATAATCCACACAGTTTTTAAATATAACATTTATTGTCTGTTGGACACAGTGCATTTCCATTGTCCGTTTATGTAGACCAAAATGATTCTGCCCTGCTCACTTGTTGTTTAGTGACTTTTTATTTATTAAAAAACTGTAGTTTAAAAACATTCTTATAAGTCTCTCTAAGACTAGAAAGTTGCACTGACAGGCTTAATTGTTTTAAAAATGCAACTGTGGGTCTTACAGTGACTAAATATATTTATGTGGAAAGAAACCATTACAAAAAACCCACTTAAATGTACATCAAATGTAAGTGTTTTAAAGTCAGAATTGGGTTTTAACTGCACATCTCAAACATCTTCAGTTTGGTCCTCATTTAAGGATCATATGAATCATTTCTGTGACAAATTCAAATTAACTTTTTTTTCTGTCAGCTGTGAAACT
Source organism: Adrianichthys oophorus (assembly GCA_036245035.1). Lineage (NCBI taxonomy): Eukaryota > Metazoa > Chordata > Actinopteri > Beloniformes > Adrianichthyidae > Adrianichthys > Adrianichthys oophorus. The sequence goes on along the minus strand of BSAI01000030.1, from coordinate 24,580,986 downwards.
AAATGATAAGGAAATTTTAAAAAAAGATCAAAAGTACAAACTAGTGACCTTTAACATGGGCCATTTGCTGCACTTTTAGTCAGAAATGTTAAAAAAATAAAATAAAATCCTATATTTAAACTAAATAAAGCTTTGAATACAAATAGAGACAAAGTGGGTCTCTCACAGAACTGAGATTTTCCTCGGGGCTGCATTTGCATTGACAGTCTGAGAAAAACCATGAGGAATGCGAGCAGAACATAAGGGGAGTGACTCAGTTTGAAGGGTCAAACTGAATGAAAAACATATGAAGAATTTGAGTTCAGATGAGACCAGTTTCTCAAAAGGCTGCACACAAACTAACACAGGCCACAGATTTCAGCAAACAACAGGATTTGGATGTACATAAACAGCCTGACATGCAGGAACAGACTTACCACATGAAGGAGTTTCAGGACGTCAACAAACCTTTAGAGAGGAACAAAAAGTAACCACGGTTACTATGAGGAAGTGATATATTCTGATTACTAAACACAGTAATTGGAACTTAGTTCTTGTTTAACATAAAAGTTTGTCTGCCTGTTAAACTGTAAAGTATGGAAGGTTTCTGCTGTCTTAACACCTTTGATGTGTGTTTATACGTGACACAGTCATGTGTTTTTCCCAAACAATGACCCCCACCCCAACACATGTTGAATGTTTTCATTATCATCTTTGCTTTAGAGCAGGACTTTCCAAACTTTTTGCAGAGGCCAGATTTGGTGAGGTGGAAATGTGTGAAGGTCAGCATTTCCTTGAACCCTTTTAACAACATTAAATGCAAATGAACAAATTTAATTACATTTTTATTGCAATTGTATACTTTTCATGCCTTCACATGAACAGAAATATATCTAAATACATTTTCATCCAAATTGTTGCGATTTTTTATTTGAAGACCAGAAATAATTGATCACTGATTTTATGACAGGAACCTGTGGGCCGGTGGAAATTTAGATTTTTTTTTTTTTTACAGTAAATTTTTTCTCTGAAATGCTGCAAAACCTGAGACAAAAATTATTATAGTGTAACTTTTTTTTTTTAAAAGTGACTCTTACACACTCTCTGAAGTCATGATTTCTTTGGCAATGTACTGTATCTTGTTTTTCGTCTTTTCACTCTGTGCCTGAAAGAGATGGGAAAACATTTTTAGTATACAGTTGAATAATCTACGCTCTTTTAGGACAAAGACTGGGTCTCATTACAAACCCTGAAGTGCACCAAGGGAACCACTATTTTGAGGAACTTGGTTTTCATAATACTCTCTCCTCACTGTACGCACCTCTGCATGCTCAGGGTCGCCTTTACTTGAGGTGGAGCTGTTGTCACCCTCATCCTCTTCAGAGGAATTTGCTTCGAATTCCAAATCCGAGAAGATTTCATTGTGGAAAGCCTGCTCCTCATTGACTCTGTCAGAAGGGTCAGCATGTGAGAACATTATAGGGACAGCTGAGAATTTTTGACTTTATGACATCTGGATAAAGAAAATGATGACAGAAATTTTGAAAGCCACAAAAAACATAACTGAAATGACTCAGACTCAAAAAAAGAAACTTTTTTCTTGCTGTGGTACAAAAAGTGTTCTGAAAGAAAAAAAAGTCAACATTTTCAATTGAAAACTGCCTGATGAATGAATGAGGAAAAGTGTGTCAAAGTTGCACTGAATATCTAAGATGCCAGGTAATTCCCAGAGGGCGTGCCACAGTAAAAACTAAAGACAAAGTTTGTGGGCAAGGCTGATCAGCAAATACATCGCTTGACTGGTTTCAGTTTTTCCAGCTGCACAGTATATTTGCAACATATTGTTTCACACTTTGAATTGCAGAAGAAGAGCGTGCAGTTTATTCTTCTGTTTTTCTGACTATTAGGAGGTGATACCTAACAGAATAAAAACCTGCGCCAAAATGAATTACTGTACACGCAACTGCAGTCCTAAAAACACTGACTGTGGAAAAATCCTTACATGCCACGCTTTTCACAGTTTCCATTCACTGCAACTATATGTATTAATGTAACAGTAAACTGGTTCAGAGAGCTACATTGAGACTTACCTTCTTATTTTTAATTTAGAGATCTTTCAGTGGGGTTTCATTCTATTTATGTACAAAGCAAATGCCAGATTGCATGTCAAAATGTAATGAAAAGTCTAAATATTTCAGAATTTTAAACTCAAATTGCTCCAGTTAAGCTATATTTCTACAAATGTACTTTAAAAAAGACCGTAGAGCCTGTGAAGTATGGGTGAATCCAAGATTTTTGACATATTGTGGAACAATGCTAGGTGGAGGTGCATACCCCTGGTATTTTACAAAAGGAAAATACAAATTAAAAGTGTTTTTTCCCTGTTTAAAAAGAACTTGCCGAAATGTATCATTTTTATTGTGACAAACTATACTGTCTTTCACTGGCCAAACCGAATTCCTTTGGAGGAATTGGTTAAGAAAAGCAGCAGGTGCTACTCAAGAGAGCCACAAAAAAAAAAACATGTAGAGCTCAAGTGTTGGAAACTCCCTAATCAAATAGCAACCGTCAACAATGTTATGCAGATGACACCATATACTCTGTGGGGTTAGTTCAGTCTGTGAAATTAGGTTTTAAACATACTGAAAGGCCATCTGCTTTACCGCATTCATGCCACCACACTCGTCCAATTCCCCTGACAACAATCTATAACCAAAGGCATAATGCAATGTGTCAAAGGGTATTGTTTTGACTGTGAGGCAACTCATCAGTCATGAGCAGAAAATGTTGCTCCTGATTAGTTAGCTGTAGAAAATGCTTGACACTGCATGCTTAACATATCTTTATATACATTGCTTTCTTAATGTAGATGTTGTCTTATGAAAATGTGTTTGTCGGTACCATTTGGATTGCATACCTGTTATTGTCTGCACCCGCGATCTCCATCAGGGAGCTGTATGGGTCTTGCATCTCATACATTCCTTCTTCATCGTCATAATCATCATCAACATAGTGAGAGTGCAAATAAGAGTCTGGAGGAAACTGTCCTGACTTCAGAGGCACATTCATGTAGTTTGATTCATAAGGATCTATTGTGTTGTAGATGCTCTCTTTTTCAAAGTCAGACAACGGGTCTCCATCCACATTCTGTTCGAGTCCAGTTTGAAAAAATGAATCTTTCTGTTCAAAATGGTGATGGTGATAAATTCGACTTGAATTATTTACAGAGGGGATTGTGCCTTGATCTTCTGTCAACAAGGGTCTTGGTACGATCTTTATGGTAAGCTTGGAGTCTAGCAACTTTCTTAAAGAGCTCCTCTTCTGGCCTTCAGAGCGAGTCATGTCCGCAGCAGTGAAGGACTTGGCTTTAGATATGAGGCTGTAGTGCGAAGACTTCAAGTTTCCAGATGCTTTCACGTTTGGAGAAGGCGGCTCTTTTGTTCCTCCATTCTTGAAGACGCCATCCTGATTCGTGTAGATTGGTTTGTCCCTGTGTTCCTCCCTCAAAGATTTCTTCCTTGAAGGTTGGTGCTCCAGAGGCTTCTTTGGAGATTCTTTCCACATCTCATTTGCTGTCATAGGTGTCCTGGCAGGTCGAAAGCGCAAACTCCCCAAAAGAAAACCACCCACCTCCTGATTACCTGCTCCTAACTTGTGCATCACATTGTCCTCCTTGTCGACAGAAATCTCCATTTCATAGATGCTGGTGTCCCAGTTGGTATCTTCCTCCTGCACCTCTTTAGTCTGAAGAGCAGAGTTTGGATCTCTTTTAGGTTCTGACAGAAAAGGCTTTTTTCTAGGCGGAGGAGCAGGCTGGGTCTGCTGCTTGTTTTCTCGCTCAGGTGTGCTGACAGAAAGGGATGAACCACCCTTTCCGTCTGGTGACATCTTCCTCTCTTTTGCATTTACTTCCCTCTCTGTCTCCACTGCTGTGTTTTGCCTCTCCCCCACTGCCTTTTCCTGGTTGACCGTAGCAGCTGTTCTGGGTTTCCGTGGTACAGGGACCGGCTTTGTCGGGGTTCCTGGCATGGGTTTGGATTGGGGCTCTGCCTTTGCTGTCCCATTGACAAGCCTTCTTTCAAGAATGCTCTGAAGTAACGTCCTTCCATCTGTCACCTTTTCAGTCCCGTTAGGACTTGAGGCAAGAAAAGCTTCATGGGTGGTAGCAGAAGTCTGATTATTAGAGATGACGTTTTTTAGTTTCCCCTGTCCTCCTTCCACTGCCTTGTTTTTCTGCAATACTTTGTAGTCTTCTTCTGATTTTTCTTCATTTGCATTCTCAGCACAAGAGCAGCTCCCACCACAATACAGGCAAACAGGAACTATTTCCCAATCTGAGTTTTGGTCCCCATCTTTTATGCCGTTCTGTGCATTCAGAAGACCCACAGTCCTGGTGGTTCCTAATGCAGATGTCTTGTGCAAGCTTGTTGAAATGGCTGTCTTAGATTCCACAGCAATGTGAGGGATTAACGATTTAGGTTTAGGGGCTATGGCAGGTTTAACCTTCCGCTGGGAGTCAGGAGGCAATAGGGCGTTTCTTCCAGGAGCTGCAGGAGATAATACTGAGATGTGCAGCTTCGGCTTGGGAGCCACAGGTGGCTTGCCAGTGCCTGAAAAGAGAAAGTTTTGGGGTGTTTAAATAAACTTAAAAAGGCACAACTTTATTCTGAAATGTAAAAAAATATATACATAAGTCTTTTAAGTTTAAGTTTTACTATCAAATGCCAAATTTGTCTTGGCTAGCCCATTTTTCCATCCATCTTCAAATTCCGCTGAATCCTTTTCAGGGTCACTGGAACCAACCCAGCTAATTTTGGGCGAAGGCGGGATACACGCTGAACAGGTCGCCATTGTGTTGCGGGGCACAAACACACACATGCATACCTAAGACCACTTTAGAGATACTAATTAACCTAAGAAGTGTGCTTTGGACAGCCGAAGGAGAAAACCAACAGGAGGATATCATGCAAACTCCACACAGAAAGGCCACAGCTGGGATTTGAACCAGAGCCTTGTGCCACTATGCAGTCTCGTCCAACTTTTAAATTGCATTTTTGGTTTCTTTTTAAACTAGCACAAAAAAGAACTTACTGTACAAGAAATGTAAAGCCCTTCCCATGGGGGGTTTAAATGTCATTGGCATTTGTTGCAGCTCCCCTGCTGTAATCAGCTGGCAGGGGAGGAGGAGGAGGAGCAAATGAAGATGGAAGGTGGGCTTCAAATGGTGGAGGAGTGGGTGTACAGACACTCAAGCAAACTGGTTCATCAGGCTGAGCTGCTAGGAACAAGTATACCTTGCTGACAGAGAAGATTTCACACGTTTTCCCTCTTCTGACACCGGATAAGCTTTAATTTTCAAAATAAAAGATGTTTTTTTTTTCCCCAATTTAAAGTTGTGTCATATAATGTAGAAAAAAGATTAAAACTACCGAAATATGTTTTTGATTTGAGGACTGTTTTGGCTAAATTTGACAACACAACTAAGATAGAGTTTTAATGTTTTTTTTTTATTACCTTTTATCCTCATTTAGCTTTTTTTTAACGGGTAAAAGCTACAAATTACGTGTTTAAACGCGCGGTTAAACTACTTAAAAAAAATCAAAAAAGGATACAAGTATCCTGCTTACAGATAAGATCTGCCGAGAAGTGGAGTCAAACGGAGTTTCCAGTGAATATGAAGAAGTGTCCCGCTTACCTGGGTACATCCTCACTTCTGATGGTCATTAAAGAGTCAGCAGAGCCTTCATGTCCGGACTGACAGCGCACAGCTCGGGGAGCTCCAGAACCGCCGCCGCCGCCACGACATTCAAGTGAGCCTCCTTTAAGTTTCCGCCAACGATCCACTAGAGGTCCCCAGGGGCCCCAAACTCCCAATCCCCAAGGCTTACCTCAAACTGGCTACCAATTACCCATGAAAGTACCTCCGAAAATAATGAATATGTCCAATTAGTGTCTGTAAAGTGAACTAAGTCAGACTTCTCAATAGCTGCTGCTTGAAGAAAGCTTCAGAGCCACAAACACGTCTTTCCACTCACATCACTTCCAATTTTAACAGCTCCGGTGTGACTAAGAGGCCCAGACTATGAATGGCAGCCAATGTGTGTGCGTGTGTGTGCGTGTGTGTGTGTTTGTGAATGTGGGTGTGTCACAAAGAGAGGCACAATCATGTGAAGGAAGTAAATATAAAACTCTTAAAATATACTTCATAAGCAAAGCGGTGGTCATGCTGACTCTCAGTCATCAGTTTGATGAAAAGTAATTTTTGAGAAAAGAACAAATAAAAGAAGAAGCATGACCAGATTCTGCAAGTGGTTGTTTCCAGTACTTATGTACAAAAAGATGGACAAAGCGATGAGATCTGATGAAAAACTGTTTAAATGAAAGGCCGATTGGAGTCAGAAGTGGTGCCCATGTATAATCTTGTTTACTTTCTGCAGATTAACCGTACAGTGCACCCACATCCGATTTTACAGCTGGAGATTTCATCTGAGCATGAGGAAAACACCCTCATCTAGCTATTCCAACTCATATTTGAAAACTTAAAACATCAACACGGTTTTTTAAAAATATATTTCAGTCGAATTTGCCGGTTTTAAAGAGGAATTCTTTTTTTTAAACAATGAGCAATTGTACTTCTGAGAAAACATGTCATCATTCAAAATGAGGCTTCAACGTCCATGAGCTCTAAAAATGGAAACCCTGTCAGGACTTTTAAACATGGTTTTAATTAATTCTGATACTAAAAATATGAGTTAATTTAGTGTACTTATAATGATCTATTTCAGTCACATGACTAAATAAATCATATTGCAGTGAGACATAAAAATTCTAGGATCAGGTTGGCAGCAAGACAAATTTTAAATATGCTTAAAATACCTAATAATTTTTTTTTACTTTCTGCATTTAGAACAAAAAAAGTTAAGGTAATTAAGAAAATGTAATTTCTCCTTTTTGGGATCAATAAAGTTTTTTTTTTTTCAATTCTAAACTCAAAGATTTTTTTAGATAAATGCATCTTTTATTTTTTTGAGCTTTGATTTTAATTTTCTTTATGTGGAATGTGCTTTGGTTTAGACTTTGTTTTGGTATAAAACTCTCATCTGTATGTGATTACCAAATTTAGTGCCAAAAATAAAACCATAACCAGCAAGCAGGAAGTCTTTTTCTGAAAAAGGTTTTGGAAACCTTTAAAAGTCTCAGTTGCTAGTCTACAAGAAAGACTACAGGTACAAAAAACAAAAGAGGCACATAAAAAGTACATATACATCTTTATTTAAATTGATATTCTCATGAAGAGAGAAAACATTTCTGCTGATGACCAAAAAAATATTCCGTTTTTTGATGCCACATAAAAAAAAATTTGCTGAATATGTCTTTATGCAACACTTGTCGCGTTGTTTTTAGTGCAAGATTTCACAACACTGCTCTTCAGCATCCTGCCAGTTAGAATGACTGTTTTGGGAAAAAAAATGTCTTCAGGAACTCAAGGTCTTAAAGAAAGTTCTATGTTTCTGTTGATTTTTCATTTTCACACAGCAGTTTGTTAATTCCCCGTCTTCAGGGTAAAAGTATGTTTTTTGTTCTTTAAATTCAATCTCCTAAAGTTTTTATAACTTATACAACTAATAAATGTGTGTTTTTACACATTTAAAAAAATCACACAGTGATTCCCAGTTCTTCACAGAAGCCTATCTGCTGCCATCTAGTGGTGGTAAAACAAACTGCACACAGTGCAGCCAGTCCTGCAGCAGCAGACTCAGTTTCTGCACTCACCACTGGCAGCAGAATGCTTTTAGATTCATGGCTTTCCCTGCTGCAAGCTTCACCAGAAAAAAATGTTTTCTGGCACTGAAAGAGCAAAAATAATTTAATGCTGAGTGTTTGGTCTGCTCCTGAGTGCTGTATGTCAGCTTCTAATGCTTTGTATCCCAATCAATGTGTCAGATCTTTCCTTTATAAAACTATAAAGTGCAGCTGCATGGCCGCACATTTTTAGAGACTTGTTCAGGAAATGTGATTTTGTCACATCCTGGAAGTAAATAAACTAAACCGCACAAACTGGTCACATGTTAAGGTTTACCGTGTTTTAGCGTTAAGTGGATACAATTTAACAACTGGTGTGGGTTGAGAAGCTAAAGCTGCGGAATCCCTCGCCATAAGCATCTGTTTACTGCGCGGTGGCTGGTTTTTAACACCAGTGTTAGAGTCCAGATCTGTCACTACTGAAGTGATGCTGCTGCTGCAGCACCTCCTCCAGCCACCACTGCAGGGCAGCTTTCAGCAGAGCATGAAGCATCATGCAGGAGATTTAAGGGCCAACACTGCTCCACATGGGGGAGGGTTAAATAGCAGATAAATTCTTAGATTCCAATCTGTTTCAACAGCTGGGTTAAACACTTGTTTTAAAGGATATTTTGGAAAAAAATGCATAAATTACAGTTCTATCCATTGTCGTGCACCTAGGTGTGTGAAATTTGTTCTCTGCATTTGACCCATCCATTGGGGGAGCAGTGAGCTGCAGTCACAGCCGCGCTCGGGAACTATTTGGTGGTTTAACCCCCCAATCCAACTCCTTAATGCTGAGTGTCAAGCAGAGGCACTGGGTCCCATTTGTAGAGTCTTTTGTATGACTCAGACTGGATTTGAGCTCACAACCTTCCAGTGGCAGGGTTGACACTCCACTGTAAGGCCACTGAGTTGGTAATTTAAAGAAATTTATTGGAAAAGATCTTTTTGACTCAGTTTTGAGTTTCACAGTGCTACAGTGCTGAAGTGAAGAACTTAAAACTGATAAGTTTTGATCAACTTTTGAATGTGTAAAATCAATAGCCAATTTGGTCTCCTGTGCCTCCATTTTCTCTGAGTTTTCATAATTTGTTGACATACGGATGATCTTATTTACAATTGCAAAATTTATCACACAAAGAGAAAAACTTTTTTTTTTCTAATTTTAGGGGTTGCAATTTAAAGAAACTGAAAAAATATATAGTTTTAATTAATTCAAACCATTGTTTTAGCCTGAAATCTTTTTTTTTTTGGCTTTACTTTGCTGCCAAAACAAAACACAAAGTGGTTTTGGTGAAAAGAAAAACTGTGCAGCTATTGTGATTCTTTAATTGCCAAGCCCAATAAGGAAATTTGCTTCTGATAGAGGAATCGTACGATTAAGTAAATAGTTTTTGATTCGTTTAAAGCAGTAAAAAGAGACATCCTGCTACCTGTCCCAAATACCTGAGTAATCGAGTACGGATGTTCTCTTGTTAGCATAAATAGGTGTGGCTGTGAATCTCCTAAAAATCACCCCTGTTGCTGTGGTGCAGCTGGTCTGCGTGAGCATCTGTGCATCCATGGGTTCAAAAAGGGCAGAGCTGCTGACTGGCCTCTCTTCCCTGCCTGGTCCTCAGTGGGGCCTCTGGCACCTGCTTCATATCAGGACAACTGATACCTGAAGGAGACGACAAGGTCACTCAAAAATGCACACAAGCGACACAAGTGACCATGAAATAGATCCTTGCTGAGCTGCTCAATAATGGTGAGTTTGCACGATAAAGGGATACTGTAACTTTTTAGCAATGGCACAAGGCTTCAGCTCCCCCCACATAGATGGGCCAGGGAAGGTGTTATATGTGCTCAATATGTGAGTTTGTTATTAAAGTCATTACCTCTTTTTCCTCAGCAAATATATTGATGATGTTTGTGGAAGAAATGTTTAATTTTAGAGTTTTGGAGTCAGTTCCTCAGCTGTCACTGTGTCATTTCATGCTTTGTCATCTGCTCACAAGGATTTTCCTGCTGTGTTAGCCTTATTCTGTTCCGTAAGATTGTTTTTTTTTGTCTTCTTTCTGTGTTGATCAGAGAAAGAAGCCTGTGAACAAGAATTTTGTTTTGATATTTAAGTTCCCTTGGTGAAGTCGAAGTCCTAATCTTAAAATTAGGGATTTAAAAGAACAAACGTTGCCCTGACAAATAAAATAATTAAACAAAAAAAACATGTTAAAAACAAAAATATTTGAAGTAAAAGTGAGGAGAAATCAGGAATTACTGCCAATTGACTGATCTATGCACACTTGCAGAACTGTTTTTGAGGAAATGATAGTGTTAATATTTAATCTCATAGTCATGTGTTAAAGCTAATAACTTTAACATTTGACTTTGATCCTTTAAAGATAAAATCAAAGTTATCATTCATTCATGATAATAGACTTTTTTTAAATAAAAGCATATGTTAATTCGGAGATATAGTTATTCAAAACTCCATCACAGTAAGTTGGAGAAATATTGATTTTGTGTTTGGACAAGCAAGAATAGAAGAAAGAAAAGAAGTTTCCAAACTTTTTGGATGATGCAAACCAGATTTTTGGGTGAGGAAAAAAGGCCGTCCTGATCTCAAGCTGAACCTCTGGGTTAGAGCCAACAATGGCAGGAGATTTGCTGTTACAAGCTGTTGCGGACGCAGGGACAGGGACTTCTGACTCACAGCAGGACACAAATATGAAAGCTGGGGTGAAAGCTCTAAAGGTCATGAGTGGCTTACATGCACATTTCTGCGTCTGCTGCTGTAACATCAACCCAAATGAGATTGGGTGTCCAGCCCTTGTTGCTCCTGCTGTTTCTACCAGAACTGATCTTGATTGCTCTCTGAAGTACAGCAGTGTCTTGACAAACCGCAGCAGCAGAGGATAACGGCACCCTCAGGGGCTTCTTGCTGCCAGCGGTCGCTCCACCCCCCCACTGACTCTTGATGGTGGTTGGGCGAAGCTCACAAAAGAGCGCCGTTTCATCTGAGCGATCCTGTCGAAGAACAACAGACATCCAGCTGAGGCAGCAGGAGAGTGGCAGTGTGTCAACCCAGAGCTGCAGCTCCACGTCAAACCTGCTTCTTTACCTCGAAGATTGATCAGACAGCTGTTGGGAGGCACGAAACCCTTCCTTTCTCAATTATTCATACTGGATGTTTTCTTTTTTACTTCATTTGCTTAAGTGTTTTGATCAAGTCAGTAATCTTTGTAAGTCATTCGTCAGAGTGACGCATTTGTCTGATCAGAAAAGCAGTTTTTCCAACAACAGTGACCTCAATTTACCATTTAAACTGGTTTGTGTAAAAACTAACAGTATTCTGCAAATAATACAATTTTTTGTGAATTTAGTTACATTTCTCCATAAATGTTGTCTTCTATTTGTACACACAACATAAAGTTTTAGTGTGCTTAAAGATTAACACTGTTGAAGGAAATTACCATTTGCCAAAATAATTTACCCTCAGCAAGTTAAGAACAACACACAGTTTCCCCCAATTCCTACAATAATAAAGCAGCAATTATCATCCGCGCATCAGTGTGGTCTGAATATTACTCAGTAAACTCAAAGTAAACAACAACAAGTTTGGCCAAAAGAATGACAAAATATTTGTTAGTTCCACTCGGATCATCTTTTAAACTACTTTCATTATGATTATACAGTTTTTAGAGAGATGAGAAGATGGTATTGTCATGGGATTTGGTAAATGGGTTTTCATTGATGTTTTAATAGAACAAATGACTTTATGTGAATTATATGAGAGAAGACTGAAGAAATAGTGGAAACTTCATTAAGTTCAGTCAGATGACTGTTGCAGATGTTTTTTTGAGGATAGCATTCTGCAAAACACTTTTAAGATCATTTCAATGTAATTTTTCAATGGCTGGTTGGAAAATAAATTCCTTTAAGCTTCTATTAAATATATCTGCTTTATTATTTGTTTACAATTGTAAGCAATACATTTAGAGTCCCACTCCAGTCATCTTTCAATCAATTTTCAAATCGTTACCAGGGGTCTTTTAATGTATTCATGATTTTGCCATTTTTAGCCAAAATCAAAAAAACTTGTCATTTTCAAGGACATAGTTTCTGCACAGCCGCAGTAATTCATTTACAATTTACCTCTGAGTTGTAGGTGGGAGTTTTGGCGCAGAAAAAGACCACCCCCACTTCCCGTCATCCATCCGTTTGCATGATCTCTTGCTAGCTTACAGCCCTTCACACTCCCAACATATCGATGCAACAAAAATGGCGAGCAATATTGGAGCTATCCAGCCGTACAGTTTTGAGCCATACCAGCTCGAACGAGGAAAAGGAAGACGTGCTTGTCTAAAAGCATCAGAATGGAGCTTGTGATTCGCCATGTGCTTTTTCAGCTCTGATTTTCTGGCCTGAGACCAGGGCCTCCCTGACTTTTCAGACCTTTGGGTCTCTGCCCATTCACTTGTGAGTGCATGCCAACATTACTCTGCTAGAAAAAACATTGTGCAGTGAGTGGCACAGTGGAAAATCCCAGAATGATGAGCCGCTGATTTTTTTAAATTTTTTTTTTTTTTTTAAACTTGTCCTGTCCAACAGTTGAGCAAATAGATATGAGCTGAGAGCCTCTTGCATTAGACAGATTTTACTCTTACAATCGGTGGTTATACATCATTGGGAACACAAATTGTATGTTGGTATAAGCCCCTTTTGTAATTTAAACCAAACTTTATTAATATTAATTTTGTTTGTGTTCTTTATGTTGGACCGGACGGAAAAAGAAAGGGGGAAAGAGGGGGTGGGGGGGTGGATAATAGATTTTAGAGGATGACTAATGGAAAGGGAAAGTAGAGTTGCAAATCTACAGGCAACAAAATGTTGGAGCCTATACCAATTAAAATAGTGAATGTTGGTCGCTGATTTTGCTGTCTCAGCACTAAATGGAAGTTTGACTCTAACCCTAATGAACTTGTTGCTCTCCCTAGTCTATCAAATAAAATAGTTTTCTGGTGAATATTTCCCCCTATTATGGTCAAACCACATGCAAATATAGCAACAATCTAAATTCTTGTTCTAGATTACTTGACTTTCTCTATCATTTTGTTAACTTTTCTGCATAATAATCTGTTGTTGAGATCCTCAAATTTATCTTCAATTTATTTGATCTGCAGTCAAACAGGAAGTTTTTTTGTATTTGAGCCATATCTGAAAAGGCTGATCAACTCTGTCCACTCTCTGGGTGTCGAGGAGGCCCTCGTGCCGCCTCCTCGCAGAAGAGTTTCATAGCGAAGGGAAAGCGCAGCAGCAAGGCAGCAATGAGAATAGAAACTGTAGTGTTGAGTGTTTATAAAATGCGTATTTAGACTTTTTTATACTAATTATTTCACCAGATAATATTCACAATCTAAGTTCAAAGCAGCTGATAAGGGAACTCTGATGACCCAGCATTCTAGCAGCATTTAAAAGCATCACTTACACACAAAACTTGGAGGCGTGAGGAATCTCACATCAGACTTGTGTGTTAATGCGGTTTTGTGTGTGCGTAACAAGCGATTTATGCATATTTTTTAAAGATTAGTGCATGTAGTTATTTTCAAGCTCATGTCATTTTTAGTTGTGCATGTATAAATTGTATTTTTTTTTATTTTGTAATTTTTGTACTTTTGCGCAAAATGTATTGTATGAATTCCAAGTCAAGAATTACGCACACACAAATCCAAAGTTACGCACAAATCAAAAATTACACACGTACAGATCAGTGTGATACTATTTTTTCTCCATACTATGTGTGCATGTGGCAGTGTGTATCCCTACAACAGACTAGACCCGTCCAGGTTGAACCAAATCCTTGACTAGTAGCCAGGAAAGGCTCCAGCAACCCTCAAAGGGATATACCAGTGAAAAAAAAAATGGATGGCTTTATTTAGGACCTTTGAAAGGTAAAATAAACAGGTGATATATGAGGCCAGTCAGCTGCATGGAGTAAAGCCTTTTAGTTAAGGTGGTGCAGGTTGAAGGATACAAAACAATTTTAATTGAAGAAAGACACATCTATCCATGGATGACTTTTGGCTGCAGGGAAGCCTGCAGTGCTTTAACAGTAAACATAAATCTGTATTTGTAATTAAAAAACCAAACAAAGAGATATTTACCTGATTCAATGTCACCAGCAGCAGATGACAGAGCTGCAGTGGAATTTTACATTGTGGTTACATGTTTGCCCTTTTCCTGCCGCAGTCAGGTGGGCCAGGTAACCTGAGACACTAAACAGACGAGATCATGAGTCTTGAAGGCTCCTGTTGTGTTTGGCAAATCCTCAAAAGTGTTTTCCAAATTTAAAAAAAAAACTTTGTTTCCTTCAATCTGAGTTGTGCAAACATGACTGTAAACAGTGAAGGGTCCTCTGTTCTAGCTGAGCCGTTGCAGGAGAGACTACCGTATTTTTCTGACAGCTGATTATTGGCTCCGCTGCCTCCAGCGCACTCTTCCTCTTTGACCACTGGAGACTCCCGGCAGCCTCTGCGTCACTTGCTGCCTCAGCCTGCGAGCATGGCGGAGGTGCAGCCGCTGCGCGGAGGAGTGCAGATCCAACTTCTCAATGGAGACGACTTCAACGAGGAGAGGGAAGACGCGGACCCGGGGAAGAAGAGGAGAAGGAGGAAGAAGAGGAGCAAGAACACTTCTGCAGGTCAGAGACTTTTTTTTTTATTGGAATCACTAAAGAAACTAAAGGTGCATTCCCCATTTTTTATTCACACACTCTGCGCGTTAAATATGCGCAACTGGACACTTTTAAACCTGCCAGAAAGAACTCATGAGCAGCGACTCCGACTCTGAACAAACGTATCATTTCTCCCTTCAAATATTTGCAACATATATTAATAATTAAGCAAAGAGAAAGCTGAAGAGAATTCAAGCAGCATAAACATCCATGATGCTAATGTTGTAAGAAATCCAGTTTTACTTGTGAGATGTTCACATAAATGTGGTGCTTCATATTGCAGAACTACATTTTTTTTTCCTGTTACCTTCACAAAGTCAGCAGTGGTCCATAAAGCACTTTTTTCTGAATGGCTATGTGTCATAGTGCTGCAAAGCACTATTGCCCTTGACGACATTGACTCTCAAGGTATAGAAAAGAAATTATTCACAGGCCCTGCCAAGTTTAGAACCTGGAGAATGCACTTTCTCAAAATGAGTCTTAACCATAAATAACCAGTGTGTGTGTGTCACAAACACCTGTGTGTGCACATGCATGATGTGTCCATGACTTTGCAGCAGGGGCAAACAACACAGAGCAGGACTTCGGGGAAGCAGGAGGTGTTGGTGATGTGATGAAACAGCTGGAGCAGCAAACTCTGGAGGAAAGAGAAAAGGCTGAGGAGGCGGAGGAAGGTATCCCCTCATCACGCCTTCATCCTAATAGTCATTGTCAAAGTGCATTGTAAAGATTCAGCAGGACACATCTGCAATCTGATATTTGATTTTCACTGAAGGCCCTGGGAATTATGCCCGAAACCCCCCTGTCAATACGTCTCACTTTACAAATTGAAACTAACAAAGTTTTCAACAGATGCAGAAGATGGAGAGAACTTAGCTGGGAAAAAGAAAAGAAAGAAAAAGAAGAAGAAAGGATGTAAGCTGTTTGGTTTTCTTATTTTTGCAGCATTTGCTTTTCTGGATTGATCTGCATGATGGGTTACACTTCAGAAGCTTCAGTCTTTAAAGGAACATAATGCAGAAGTGCACAAGTCTGCAGCCAAGCCACATTCATTCAAGCAGAAGCATTGAAATAAACAGAAAAAATAAGCTGAAAGTTGTGTGTGTGTGTGTGTGTGTGTGTGTCCCTTTTTTAGCAATACGTCTGCACCCTTTAACACAAGTTGATACAGAAGCAATGTCTTAAACACAATTAAGGAAACCTGACTTTTTTTTTGTTCTCCTTCCTTCTTTGTTTCTGTGCTTTGGCTTTTCTCTATCTGGGCCACAGCGAGGGGACAGACTGACCCTCCCTCAGTTCCTATTTGTGAGCTCTATCCCAACGGAGACTTTCCAAAGGGAGAGGAGTGTGAATACTCTCCATCGAAAGATGGGTAAGTGACCTCAACACTCGACCACAAATCTTCTGCTCTGCCAAGATGTCATTTACGCCCCCTGTCTTTGGAGATGCACACCAGCCTTGTTTGAATGCATAAAAACAAATATTAGATGGAGTATGCTGTGTCCTGGTTATCAGGAGTCATATAATGAGAAAACAATGTGTCTCCTCATTGGGGTGGGCATATTGGTCCAAAAACCTCTCAGGCGCAGTGCAGCGTGGCGCACCAGTAGTGAGGAGAAGCGCGCGCTGGACAGAGCCAATGAGGAGATTTGGAGTGACTTTAGGCAGGCGGCGGAGGCTCATCGACAGGTCCGCTCCTACGTCAGGAGCTGGATCAAACCAGGGATGACCATGATTGACATCTGGTGAGAAACTCATTAAAACACAAAGTTTGAGACTCGATTTATGGTTGCTTGTACATAGTCCTCTGTCCTCTTTAATACAAAATAAGATGTTGTTTAATGTGGTTTGGACCCTCTCCTTACACTTTTCATCCCCTTCTCTGTTGGAGCAGTGAAAAGCTGGAGGACTGCTCCAGGAGACTCATCAAAGAAAATGGACTGCATGCAGGTCTGGCATTCCCCACCGGCTGCTCCATTAACCACTGTGCTGCTCACTACACCCCTAACGCAGGCGACCCCACTGTACTGCGGTTTGATGACGTCTGCAAAATTGACTTTGGCACACACATCAACGGTGAGAACTCTGATAACTTTTTAAGTGGTTTAGGAGTTGTGCCGCCCCAGTTGCTATTTACAGTGACATGGTGAAAAAGTGATTGCATTATCATTCGTATTGCCTGTATTGGATGGTTTTAAGGAGTTAATTTACTTTTTTTTGTTAGGATAGTTAAAGTTCAGAATTGAATTCCTTGTGGAAAGACAGTACAATTAATCAAGTCACTTGATCTTTCAGGTCGAATAATAGACTGCGCCTTCACTGTCACTTTCAATTCGAAGTATGACAGATTGCTGGAGGCTGTGAGAGACGCAACAAACACTGGAATCAGGGTAACGCTCTTCTTTGCCTTCATACATTTGTAACAGTTAGATCTACCATCATAAAGTTTAATACTGGGCTGTTCGGCCTGGACTGGAGTTTGTTTCCTCAGATTGTCCACTCCTTTTAGGGGAGTGTGAAAACTCACCTAAATTCTGGGGTGGATCAGATTAACTTGATAATCAGGGTCTTAATTTGCTAGCAAGTGAACCCTGGTGTGGTTACCATGCTGTTGGAATGTAAACAGACTTTCAGCAGAGCACAGAGAGTAGATGACTTTTGTAGCACAGTTTAAAAAGAAAACAATCCACTGCACAATGTGAAAAGATTTTGTAAAAAGTCAATAATAGGTTTTCTGGGTAAATATGTGCATTTGCTTATCACTACATGCCACAGTAGATAGTGCTTAATCCAAATGAGCAGCTATTGTAGCTGTGTAACATTTAGGGTCTACTATCAGCACACCATCTGTACCAAACCATGCTAAAAACACATCAGAGGGTACTAGTCATCTCAAGCCATACATAGGGTTTATTTCAAGCAATCAAAACAAAAAAATACAAAAGAAGAAAAACAAAACTGATATATCTATACATAGATCTATCAAACTTTGGACGATTAAGGACTTTAACCTTTTTTGGCCCAGCATCCTCAGCAGGAGCGCTGGTACACTGAGTGGCCGTTGCAATCTAAATAGTCCCATAGCCTTTGATTTGACTCTCTACAGGATCAATAGATTCTATTTAACAGGTCTCATTGTATGTTGTCATGCAACCATGCTGTTCATAAACCAAGTAAACTCTTCCATGACGCTTCTACAAGAAGAATTCTGAGCCAAAGAACAGAAGCTGAGTGAACACAGCAAACAAAATTCCTTTAGGGTCAGATGTCCTCTTAGATGAAACAAAATGGTGTAAATTGCATATACTTACATAGCTCTTTACTACCTTCCTTGAAGGCCAAAGTACTTCACATATACTTCAACAAATGGGTGTGCAAGGTGGAATTCGAACCTTTTCTGATCAGTGGTCGACCACTCCATCTCTGCACCACTCGGAAACGAAGGGTGTGTTGTCGGTCAGCCTTTACAGAGGGCTTGATTTGCCTGGGCATTCAAATCCGAATCAAACAAACTATCTTGGACTGAGAGCTTGTTGAAAGACACCAATCTACCTTTCAAGGTTTCACCAATCTCATCTGCAGCCAAAACAACAATATTTTACATCATGTGTATATAAAAGTTTCTTTATAATAGCTCTGTAGAACCATCATAAGGATGAAATATTGGTGAGAATGTGCTTCAAAAGGCTGAATCAGAAAAAATCTCGGGGTCTAAATAGGACTTGATGTTGCTCAAACTTGCGCTGTAAGCAGACAGTGTAATCCTCAAGGGGAACATGGACAACACGTCACCTGCAGTTTTTCTGGAAAGCAGTGTTGGCCTCATTCCACTGCACACAGTCAAACAAATAAGCATGAAATGAATAAATAAAAAATAGGACGACTTGGTATAGAAAACTTTAATTAGAAGTAGTTTTAATCAGATTGCATTTCTAGAGATGCAAAAATGTTAGACAAGTTTCTTAAGAGAATCAAAGTGCACACAGTTTGGTTATTTATGACCTTTTATATTTAAAAAATGTGCTATGACCACCCATTTTTCATAGAGTTGTTTTATAATAACATTCAACATTACTTATTGTTTTTTTATGTTTTTTACTTAGAGAGTTATCTGAAAATGTCAGCCTTCTAAAGTAATAGCTAGAAATAAGTAATGATGGAATACCAAATGATTACATCATCAAAGTAGAGATAGATTTAGAAGTACTCATGAGTACCTATAAGTACACGTTGCTTACTAGGCCCAAACTCTTCACCAGTGCGCTGGAATTGATGTGCGCCTGTGCGATGTCGGTGAGACGATTCAGGAGGTCATGGAGTCTTACGAAGTGGAGATAGACGGGAAAACATATCAAGGTAAATTAAGGCCACTCTTTGCATTTTGTTTCTGCACAGACTTGTTACACTTTTGTTGTTGTCTTTTGTTGCAGTGAAGCCAATCAGGAATCTCAATGGCCACTCCATTGGACAGTACAGGATACACTCAGGGAAGACTGTTCCTATCGTGAAGGGAGGGGAGGCTACAAAAATGGAGGTTTGCACTCAGATTGGTTAAGCAATGGGCAACTGTGTCATTCGTGTTTGGTACACAAACTAACCGTACAGTTTCCTTTAATCTTGTTTAAATTCAAGTCCCCTGTTTGACCTTGAGGATATTAAAAAAACTCTTACATTTTTAAGTGTAATTAGAAGAGTTTTTGGCTGCTTAGGTTACAGCCAAGTGTGGAATAGTTTTCCAATTTACTGCTCCAACTTCTTTGTTGCACTCACCACACTTTAATTACTGTTCTAATGGAATTACAAACCGCGTCGAATGGTTACATACTAAAGCCCCAGCACCTGAAACGAGTGCCGCTCTCGGGCAGATCTTACATTTCCAGAGAGTTCACTGATACTCGTGGTTTTGTCACACTGGCACAGCAGCTTTGTTCAGAAAGAACTAAATGTTTTAATTGACACTTTGCTGTGTTAGGCTTTTTACCTTGTAACAGAATAGTGGGGGATGGAGGGTGCTGATGTGACAGTTTTTCTAAATGTATTTTTAGCAAAGGTCTGTTGTTCAAACGGGACTATTACCCCTGGAGTGATCAAACAACACACGGCTGAAATGGCAAACTGGGCGTGCCACAGGGCTGCCAGCGCCTTTGACTGATTACCATTGCGGTGACAGAGGGCGTTGCAGCGTTATCAGCCAATACCACAAGGACCCCAACAACAACTCTGAACTGATAGAGATGCAAACTACAAATGAAACCCTGTCATTCAGGCGCTCTGTATAGTACGGCGTTGTCCTTGATGGACATGAACTCATCAGCAGCTGACAACTTGAGGTTTTTTTATCACACGTTCTGTCAGACCCACCTCACGTCCCTGTCACCTGCAGAGTCTCAGTCCTTTCTGGAGTTTGGACCAACCGTGCTCTACTGAACACCTCTCAAATCTTAATTGAAAAGAGAACTATCTTTGGTTTTGTAAACTCAGTTTAACCCTTTGACACCAGAGTTTTAGCTCCAGTGTTTAAATCCTTTCAACTACTGTAGCTCTTCAACCGTTTACGCAATAAACTTATTTCCAGAAGGTTTGAAGCAGAGAAAAGCAGCCTTGCTCAGATATGCAGCATTTTACTGTAGTGAAGGGCTCACTCAATCTATGTGAATTAGATGATTCTGCTGTGGAGAAAAGTAGCTTTTCATATCAGCTTTGTGCAGATATCCAACACATTAAACTGCCCCCCCCCCCAATGCTAGAATCAGTGGATTCACGTTGATCATTTTTTTTAACGCTCAAAAACATTTCCCGGATGTCAAATAGTGTGTGGGTATTTACCAGCAACATCTTTGATGTTAAAGAGTTAAAAATCATATTCTAAACTCATCATGCTTATGTGTATGATTTTGCAAAACTACCCCCCCCCCCCCAAAAAAAAATAGATTTTGAACTCCTAAACTCATGACATCATGTGCTTAGCTTCACTATGGGGCAGTTTAGTATGGACCAGGGTTGTCTTAGCATTATCCCAGTGTGTCTGTTTGAAATAATTTCATTCATCGAGATGCTTACAAAATACTTTTTTGTTTGTTTTAATTTCCTGGCAGCAGTGGATGCAGTTTACTTTTCACAGATGTTAAAAATACTTATGCTGAGCTTTTGTTTGTACATGATGCTTCACGAGAGCAACTTCAGGTGTAAGGCTTAAGATGTCGCTGGTTTATGCACAAAGCTACCTTACTTAATCAGAGTGTTTTAATTGGCCAGGACACTGCTGAAAATGAGTGAATCGCATTAGTGTTTGTGACTTCTTTTCCTTTCAGCTTTTCCCTTCAGGGGTCACCACAGCGAGTCAGCTTCCTCCATCTAACCTTGTCTCCTGCATCCTCTACTCTAACACCAGCTACCTTTATGTTTTCGTTGACTGCATCCATAAATCTCCTCTTTGGTCTTCCGCTACACCTCTTGCCTGGCAGCAAGACTCAGCATCCTTCTACCAATATATTCATTCATAGTGTTCTTCAGCTAAACTCCCCCTAACCTTAGGTTCATCTCAATTTTAAGAATGCTGTGTAAAAGCATTTGCTAAATGCCTGGATGTAACTTCACTGGCATGTGTAACTGGATCTGTGGTTATTACAGCCAAAGCTGCCATTTCTTTTTGTTTTCATGAAGCATGATGTGGCCTCATCAACGACAGCACCCTCATAATAATTGGTTTTGTTCCTATTCAGGAGGGGGAAGCTTATGCCATTGAGACATTTGGCAGCACAGGAAGAGGGGCAGTCCACGACGACATGGAGTGCTCACACTACATGAAAAACTTCAGCGTTGGACATGTGCCTATAAGGTTCAGTTTTACATTTCATACTCATACTGAAAACCTTGTAACGTTTTACTGCATCTGCCTCACTGTCTCTCCTAATTCCTGCGTTACAGACTTCCAAGGGCTAAACATCTGCTGAATGTGATCAATGAGAACTTTGGTACTTTGGCATTTTGCCGTCGCTGGCTGGACCGCCTTGGCGAAAGCAAGTACCTGATGGCCCTGAAGAATCTGTGCGACCTCGGCATCATAGACCCGTACCCGCCCCTCTGCGACATCAAGGGCAGTTACACCGCTCAGTATGAGCACACCATCCTACTCAGGCCCACCTGCAAAGAGGTGGTGAGCAGAGGAGACGACTACTAAGCATGCTGCAAAAAATTCAATGCAAACCTAGAGAAGCATGATAAGTCAGCAACAAGTCTTCATCGACTGACGGCAATTATGCAAATCTTCTCCACAGCTTGAATATATTAAGGAAATAGTTTTAGGTGAAAAAATACAAATCTTTGAAGGATGACAATAGTTTTTGTATTTTTTCTGTATCATTTGGACTATGATGATGCTGGAGTAAGGCAAAGAACTTGAGTCGTCAGCTTTTAGGATTCATGCAGAACATTTAGAAATAAGAGTATGCAAAGAATAGATTATAACCTTTTCTAAACAAGATTCATTAATATTAATATATATATATATATATATATATATATGCAAAATGTAAACATTAGCATTAAAAAAGCCCCAAATAATAATAATTGTTTGCACAATCCCTTAAAGTGGTTAAAAAAAGACATCTGTGCTGCTACAATCTTCATTTTCAGATTTAGTAAAGTTCATTCATTACTAAAAAAAAAAGTTTTGTTTTCTAAGCTTTTAGTAATAGTCTCAAGACTTGTTTATATTTTGTGCAAACTTTTTTTATATAGAAAACTGAAATATAATGGAAAAAGGTTCAAAAAGGGAATAATTGATATCAAATTCATCTTGGAAAATGCAATGTCCATTAATTGAATTGATGTTTTTTTTATTTCAGGCAAAATCTGTGTCAAGGTAGGTTTTTATTAAAGAATTTATAAACATATTAAATAAAATTCCACCTTAGATCAGGTTCACATTATTGATGGGAAAAGTAATTTTTTTAATTATCAAACAAAACTGGTTTCGCCTCATGAAATTGAATGAAGTTGTTAACTGGCACATCGAAACCTAGCTGGTTCCAAACTTTGTAGGGGTGTAGCAATTAATCGATGAATCAATTTTTATTCCTACAATCCAACCAGATCAATCTGTTTGAGGTAAGTTGTTAATCCAATCAAATTGAGTCGACCTAATTAGCCATTATGAAGTTGCTTTAAAAGAAATAAATCAATCTTGGAAAATAACATTTAAATTAAAACACTGTAGGTTTATTTTACTATAATGTAAAAACCCCCAAGTGCCATCAAAGTGGACAACACACATGTGAGTGCAGCAAAAAATGATCAACCATCACTACAGTCCAATGTGTGGAAAAACTTTGAATTTTGCAAGACATGTGACCATACAGTGTGGTATCATGTTCTAATAATGTTCCGTTTATATTATTTTGATGTGGAAAAACAACAGTGGGCTGAACTTAATGAAACTAAAATGTAAACGGATTTTACATTAACTTCTTCATATATTAGGTTCTGATGATATTTAGTGCAAAAAATTGAAATATTTAACTGTTTTTTAGATTTCATCAGGAGCCAACAATTTTGCAGCAGCTCAACTTATTCAAACATATGAAATGTGCAGCTTTTTCTGCTGTTTTTGGAAAACTAAAAGATTCTTTCTTTTCCAAGCCTGAGGAGCAACCATAGGGAATAAAATAATGCAACACAGCAGCTAATTCCTTATTGTTGTGTAACTCTGACAGCAAATGTTTTATCTTTGCATTTTTATTATTTAACTTCTCTTGCTGTGTATTTTTATTTGTGTGTGTGTGGTGCTATGCTGGTGCTGCTAGAGCCTCAAAGTTTCTGGGGTGTTCCGCCAAAAGAATGATTAAAGTTCATCTTATTTTAAGCACTGATTTTTCTATTATTTTCCTGACATCACGAAATTTAAATAACTGATACTCCAAGCAAATCTTTTATGTGTAAGTGCAGTTCAGCAGCTGAATAAAAACTTCAGGAAGAGTTTAAACTCTGTGGGATTAATATTATTCAACAGTTTATTACTATTTTTTGGGTTGATGTGCCAAAAAAAAAGAAATTCCAAGTGTTTGATTTGGGAGCTTTTTTCTATGGGCCAAAGAGCAGTACTCACGTCAAGCATGGTTGAAACATCAGTCAGCAACATCTTCATCTGAAAATGTTAACAACAGTTCATTCATATGCTTGAGGTCTTTTAAGTTTTTGTGTTTTAAAGTGCAGCGTTTTTTTTTTATAAATTCCATTATATATTTATAACAGCGGTTATTCAAATTTCCTATGAACAGTCCACACCTAACAAGACTTGTTTTTTTAATGGCAATTTCAGACAATTTCTGCTGTTTCAATAAGGTCTTTGCAATTTGTTTCCTCAGTCTTAATTGACTCTCAATATCTATAACTGTACGTTAGCTCTCAGTCAAGAAATTCATCTTTATATCTGTGAAATCTGAGCCACAAAAGAAGATCAGTTCTTAAAGGGCCTACTGTATATCATGCAAAATCAACGTTTCTTTTTTTTTTAGCTTTTAGGTGAATTATATAATGTTAATTCCACCTAAAAAAAAACACCAAAGCTGTATTTTGATCCATTCACGCATCTCCGAACATGCCTCTAAAACCCTCCCAATCCTGGAAAACTAGTTCGGATGTTGTTTGTTTCAAGAGTGAATTGCAGATACGCTGCAAGATCAAGTTATCTTTTGTCCGGGTAGGAAAAGAGCTCACAAACATAACTATTTCACAAAAAAATTGTTCTTTAGTGTGCCAAAGGTAATATACTATCACATATATGGATGTAGTTTACTCTGAAAGGCTTAAGAATAGCTTGATATAAACCCTTTAAGAATAGTCTTGAAAGGTTTTTCAAACAGTGAGTCTAAAGTTTCAATCTAAACTGGTGAGTAAGTAAACTGATGTGGGGTTTGATGGCGTGGCAGACTGACTTTAAGCTGTTAAGATTAAGTTCTACAGGCAAGGATTGTTTTCATATGTTGGGAAAATGTGACATTTCTGAGTATTTTGTTTATTCAAATCTTGGTGAATCTGGAGCAGGCGAAAAAATGAGCATGTAAACAGATGAATAATGGGAAGTGGGGCTTAACACACTAACAGTCCCGCCCACAAGGCGAATTTCTAATGAACTACTGCCGCTCTGCAGAAACTATGTTCTAGAAACAGCATAATCACAATTAAAAGATATCTGGGAACGCTTTTAAAATACCAATATATTAAAAGAGGATCAGAGTGGGTCTTTAATGCAAACAAAATGAACAAAAAGTTAAACTTTTACAAGCATGAAATACAAACTCAAGGGGTCCAGCACCTCCATCCATTGTCACTGTTCATCATTGTTTACGAGTAACCGTAACATTTTCTGCGAATGTTGAGAATTTTGCGCACAAGGATTGGTTTCCACGCTTTAACAAGGCTTTTGGTGTTTATGAGAAGACGGCCGGTGTTCCAGTCTTCATGACCGGCCACTATATACTCAGATCCTGAGGAAGGAAAACGTTCAAAGAATCAGTTAATTGCAACTCCAAAAACAGAAAGCAATATTCCTATTGACAGTGACTGCAGACCTGGGTTGAGAATGGGGCAGGTGCAGCCATGGACCGTCCAGGACTCGGGGTAGAGGGTGACACTTTCATGCTGAATCTTCATCCGTGGTCTCTGATACAACACTTTCCTTATTTTGACCACAACTTCCACGTGAGAGCCTTTGTCATGAGCAGACATGACCTTAACCACCACCACTGCAACACAAATAAGCAAACAAACATAAGACAACAACGTTAACCAAAATAGGGCTGATTTATTGTTTTTATGATCAGTGAGTGCTGTGGTTTCATGTGTTCTGTCCCTGAAGATACAATCGCTAACATCAATGTGAGGAAGATGGAAGTTTAATTTCTTATCTCAGATCATCCACTGATAAAAATATAAAAGCATGTTCTTTTTTCAAAAAGCAGAATGTAAGTAATCATTTGAGAACTGGGTCAAATGAAAGTGTAAAGTCATGAAGTTCAAACAGGAAATAATTTCCTTAACTCTGAAGCGTTTGAGCCATGTGCTTCTTAAACAATGAAGTAATTCACTGAATCCTAATTTGAAAAGATTTGTATTTAAAAAGATTTGTATTAAATCTTCTCTTATTTTTTACATCAATTATAAACACAATTTCCAATCAATAAATTAAATAGCAGTTTTACTATTATTAAAGATCCCATTTGCAATGAGATTTTAGTTTTTTAAAAGCACATCAGTTATCATTTTAGGTTAAATTTGTTGTAAATCATTACCATTACAGAGTGTCAGCTAATGCTAAATAAATTTACCACATCTAAAAAGTTTAGATTAATATCAATTTAATATTTGATCTTTGATTTTTTTTTTTTATTATAGTAATGGAAACCAAGCTAAGCAAGTGACACTTTTTTTTTTACTTTTGTCAGAAAATGATTCTTTGTTTGTTGTGACAGTTTGGGGTAAATAAATGAATTGTTATAAAGCTCCAGCTTTGGAGCAAACGTGCAAATGAATGGCATTTCATTCTTGGCAGATGAGATGGATGGCGCCCAACATATCGCGACGTGGAAATTACAGGATGCACTTTTACTTCTAACACTTTGAATCAGAATTCTAAATCCAGAGTTTTTCTGGAGCTGCTCTCCATTTTTGACTTTGAATTTCATGAACTTCCAGGTTTTCACTGGCATTTGGGGGTGAACTGTGTTTTTTATGTCTTTTGCATTCACCTGAATGTATGACATTATATGGATGTACAAATCCAAACAAGTTTGGATCCTCAATCGCTGTTTCATGTTTGAATCTGCTGAAGGTGATTCCAAACAGCAGATATCTTTTGACCCTGTAAAGCCCACTACATCAAATAACTGAAAGAAATGTCCGATTTTTGGGGATTAAGATGTTTTTAAACCATTTGATAAAATCCCAAAAAATATTGTGTTACTATTTTTTTATGAGATATAAAGTATATAGTATCAATTATGTTTTGTTGGGTGATTTGTTGAGTTTTTACTCACAACAATGTAAGTTTAAGATGTAAAAATATTGACATGAGAGTTCAGAATAAAAGCTTTTATCCATTATTTTCAAATTTGATCCATACATTTTTAACATGGTGTAACTGAATTCAGTATCAACAAACTTTGCATTATTTATGTATAGCAAGTAGTAATTTTAAACAATGAATAACAAAAGATAAGTTATTCTCACCAAGAAGTTTTAAAAATAAACAAAACTTTTTCCCACTGAAAATGTTTAAGATTTCGTGGAAGCAGCTATTTTGTAAAAAGGAAAAGCCCTTCTACTGCCCTTAGTGGAATGATGATGAACTACAGGGCAGAAAACATGGATCAAGTTGTAAACAATGGATTTCCAAGAAAAGTTTGGTAAGTTATGTATCAAATATGATACAACTGGTTATATAGACTTAAAGAAAAAAAAACATTTTAATACGAAAAAAAACATCATACATGAACTGATGAAAAGCTGAATTTTACTTTGAAAAACTCTTTAAAAAGCTCCCTATCCCACTGTCTGAAAAATGATTAAGACACAACTTCTATTGTAGAATAGAAAATAAAATTAGGATTCTCCTAAATATGGTCCAAATTGCAACCTTTTGTCAACATTTACACATCTGCTGATCACCAGATCTAGTCTGTTGTTTTCCTGGTCTCTCTGATGTTAATGGTTTACAAAGTTATGAGAAAGTTCTCTTCAAGGTCTTCCACTCACCATAGTCAAACTCTGCAGAACAGAAGTGTTTAGGACTGCCAAATGCAACTTCTTCACACTCACATTTCACTGGAAAGCAAGAAGCAAAGCCATCAATAGAGGAATTTCCACACACCAACTTCCCTCTAAGAGTGGCAGTAGTTTTTGCATGTTTTTTTAAGTGTGCAGTGTGTTAACTGTGACCTCACCAGAGTGGTGCAGTGCAGAGAAAAGCTCCTCTCCCCTAAAGATTGCCGTCTCACTCTTATTGCCGTTTTGTCTCTCGGGGTCAGCGGCTGCATAGAGGATCTCCACATCTGAGCTGAGCCACACAGGTACAAACAGTTCGCCTCAGTGTTCCAGAAAATGCTCCACATCATCACTATTGTCCAGATTTATTTTTTACCAACACACACAGACTTGGTTCTTACCCAGAATTGCAGTCTCCAGTGTAGGGGTCACAGTCCCCCGGGCAGTCACATGGACGGCAGCCGTGCTCATGCAGCCCCCAGTGTCCCATTAAGCATTTATCGCAGTGGGGGCCCCCGACGCCGGGCTTACAAGTGCACTTTCCATTGCTGGGGTCACAGAGATGGCCATCGGTTGGGAAGACAGAGCCAACAGGGTGGCAGGTGCAGGCTGCAGAGCAAGCAGGTAGAGGATTTTTTAAAAAAAAAGAAGTTTTAGCATTATAAAAATACTGGTTTTGCTAGAGAGATAAAACAAAACCAGCTGTGAGATTGGAGCCATAAGACAGAAATGATGCATTTTTGTCCTACACCTCTCTGTGTGAGAACAATTATCTTGTTTCTCTCAGAGCACAAAACAGCTTTTTCATCTATAGGACAGACAATTCCAGGCTCCTGCTGCTTTATAACCACATTTCACGGATTTTATTTTCGGCGAATGCGATCCAACTAATGTTCCAACAGCTGCCCCACTCCTGCAGCAATATGTGCTCTTACGTTTGCAGGAGTCTGCTGCGCTCTTTGGACGGCTTGCATCTCTGTAGTAGCCTCTCTTGCAGCTTTGGCAGCGGCGGCCTTCTGTGTTGTGGCGACATTGGTCACACACGCCTCCACTCCGCCGACATGTTGCCAACCACAGCCCTCGACTGAAGTGGCAGCTGCTGGCATGGCCGTTGCACTTGCACTCTTGGGTCAGATACATGAAGAAAAGGAAATAAAATACAGATTTAAAGAAAAAAAAACTGGTAAAAGCTGTCAAAACATTTACAACCACTGAGATGCGAAGATGGAGCTGCTCTGTTTTCTATCGTGCGGTGGTGTCACGAAGGTTGAATGTGATTTGTGACTTCTGCATCCATTTTCAAGACAAGCGCCGTTTGCTCCATCTGCATCTGACTTCCCTGCCCCATCACTCACTCTGGCATCCGTGCGGCATACCCATGATGCCATTGGCTGCCTGCCACGGTCGGTCATTGAACAGAAGTGCACAGTGCTCACAGCGATCGCCGGCTGTGTTGTGCCTGCACACACACTTCCCGTGAACCTTAAGTGGACACCATACAAGATACGAGCAGGTTTTCACAACAGAGCATCCACACAAAAGCCTTTCCCTGATTTCATGTGGAGAAAATGTGAAGCTCACCATGTTAGGCACGTCCTGTCGGTTGGGTTGATAGCCTCTGGCTGGTACGCACTGATCAGCGTGTCCATTGCAAAGGCAGCTGCCTTTGATGATGAAATCGTAGATGGCGTAGTGGTCCATAGGGAGGACAGGAGCCTCTGACGATTCAGTCAAACAAGGACACTGCTGCCTTTGCAGAAGTTTCACTCTGAGGTTGGTAATCATTAGCTGGTCCTGAGCAACCGGGCCATAGGGATCTACTGAGCTCCAAGGCGACAAGCCTCGATAAATCACCTGAGGGTTAAAGGACAGGCCATGTGAAAGCGCCTAAAGTAAAGCTTGTGTTGTTTTTGTATGTTCTTTACAACAAACTGCTCTAAGAAGCAAAGGCAGTGGTAAAAACATCCATCTGATTTCCCTTCACATTGCTCCAGCTGCTAAACTAAGAAAAGGTAGGCATCTCCTGAGTAAATATGAATGGCTCAAGCTCCCTCCCACTCTGTTTTGTTTAATGCTTACTTTGCAGAAAGTTTAGAAATGAAAGCAACATGCAGAAAAACTGTGTACTACATTAAACAGATCCTATAAGCTATCAAATCCCTGACTCAGGATGCTAATGGGACACCAAAATCCGAAAATCGTCTTGCCTGTGTGTACACGAATACGAGAAGAACAAGTCCTAAATCATGTGTAGACACAGCGCCATTAAACGTTTCAAACTCAAGAGCACATTTCTTTATCTTCACATTAAAAAACTTGAAACTTGTAAGCTGTTTGGTAAGACGGAGGACAAAGACAGAGGGTGAGGGGCTTACGCCAGAGAGCTGGGCCACACAAGCAACACAGTAATTATGAGACCAGACATGTATTCAGTCAGCAAAGAGAGGAGCTCAGAGCCTGGGTAAAACAAATGTTTCCCAAACGTCTGTCTGTGGCCATCTGAGGGCGGCACATGAATCAACCTGAGCTGCGAGAAAGATGACGATGCAGAACGCGCGTCCAAAACCAAACGACTGTCCCAGGAAACATCAGCAACTCTTCTTCATTAGGAGTTACTTTGTGTTTGTTTTTTTACATTACCTGAGGCTATGAGATTCATGACAAACAGGAGACACATTTGGTGAAAACTGTTGTTGCAAGTGATGGGGAATAACATCCATGCACTTTTCCAACCAATCTAATCCCAAAATTTAAAGTCAATAGCATTTTCCCAGGCTCTGCAACAGACTGGTGACCTGTTCAGGGTGTACATCGCCTTCACCCAATGGGTGGATGGATGGATCATTCAGATAGTTTTGTGCTTGTTGTTTGTTTTTGTTGTGGCAGAATGAAATCTTTGTTGATAAAGTAACAAAATTATCACATTTCCTGATACAGTAGATTGAAATAACTTTTGTTCTCATTTGATCCCAGTATAATGAGGATGTTGAGATTAGTAAACCAAGAACATAAATATTTTTACAAAAAATACTTAAATGGTTTTGATTCCTTCTCGAAAGCTTAAAAAAACATATTATATATATATATAAACACACATTTTCGAGCTGTTAGCAAAATGTTTTTGCAGTTTAGTGTGAAAATATGAAACTAGAATGAACATTTCAATATCCTAAAAAAGCAAAACAAAAAGAATTAGTGGGTGTCAAGAGAGTTTCAAATTATTTTTCGCTTTATGGTTTTTGAAGCATCGAGGACATTTCTTGCGTAATTTGTGAAGAACAAAAACTTGGTGCTTTTAGAAGTTTTTTGGATGTTTTGAGAAATTCTGTGCGTTCTTAAAACTCTTGGGTTACTTCTCCAAACCAATTTTTAGAATTATCCATATTGGGAAATATTTTTATTGGGATTATTTTTCTGTGTTAAAATAACTCAGCATTAAGTTAGTCCCTTTTTAACCAATGAGTTGGATTAAAACCTCCCAAATGGAGTTATTTTTGACGCATGGAGTGTGTGTGTTTATTTCAACTTTTTTCACGTGTGTCATACTTTCATATTAACCTCAAACGTCTCACCTCTCCTCTGGTGCATGGAAAAGCTCCAGAATACTTGGAGGTGCAAGTTGCGCCGCTTTCCCTAACAGGTAATCCCTCCGCCACACCAAAAACCGCCTCACAGCTCCAGGCGAAGTATCTGAGCGCCTTCCACGTGCGTCCGCGGTCCTGGGAGCGCTCCAGCACCATGGCAGCGGGACGCGGGGAGCGGAACACCATGATCAGATGGGTGAAGAGAAACTCGGTCTCCAGGTCCAGCTGGAGCGTCTCCTGCTCCATCTCCCCGGCTGACTGCCACCAGGTGTCGGGGAAGCGAAAGGAGGAGTCGCTCATGGCTGAAGGAGGGTGCGAGTGTCCGGAAGAGGCGACGCACAGGCTGCACTTTGCGGGGGAGCATGATTCGCCATGGCGGGGCGCAGAGGTCTGCGTGAAGAAGCAGAAGGGTTCGGATGCGTTGGAGCCGCACTCTGAGCGCGTGCGTAAAAGTCTGCCGTGAGCCAAGTTCCCCATGCGGGGGTTGCAGGCTCGATCAAGGCAGACATCAGATCTCCCTGCTGAAAAAGAAATAAATAATAAGTGGTATCATGTAAGATGCAAAAGACTCCGGTTTATCCACATTTATCAGCTAAAAATGGCTTGTTAAATGATTTGACAAGTACCAACTAAATTTAAAATAATCTATTTAAAGGATTTCTATTTAATTATTTGTGTGTGCTTAAAAATATGAGGTATTTCAGACTCACCTAAAGACAGAGGAGAGGATGCGCACACCTGGAAGAAGACCAACAGGGTCCACAGGGTCATGCTGCTCAAGTCCACAGAAACTCCCTGCAGAGGCTTCACGAGGATGGACACTTCATTATTAAAAACAAGCTTCTTTCCATCATGGAAGAACCAAAAGGCCATGCCGCAGTCATTTCAACAGCCACAGCTTATCCCTGTCAGTCGGAGATGTGGAAATGTCTCTTAAGAAATGGTTTGAGTCATGTGTGAGCCCCCACAGTCATTACATGTAAAACCACACACTTCAGGACAGCCTCTCTGTGACATGTTGGGCATCTGAAGGAAATTAGCACCGCCCTCTTCAGTTTTTCATTCCTCCAGACCACTCCCCCAAACGTCCAGGAGTCAGATTTTTCAAAATGACAGCATCCCTGCTGATTCTTTTTGAAACCTGGATGCACAACCTAAAATGTAAACAAATGGATACATGTGGAAATCAGACAAGTAAACCAGGAGCATTATTTTGCACTCTTTCCTAAGAGGAACGATTTAACCTTATTGCAGCTCTCATAAGTTACAGGACAGAGTTTGTGTGCTTTTGAATTTACATGCTTTGTTTGATTCCTTTCCAGCTTATCAGTCAAACTGCATCTCGAGTTGTTCTCTCTGCATACATCTTTTATGGTTTTTGACCTTCAAATCCCTGGAGTCACCATGAAAAATGTTGCAGGAAGGATGTCTAATCTTGGCCAGACTGTGCTGTATTCCCCTGACAGGATGAAAGCCATGCACATAAAAGGAAAATTCCTTCACACTCAAACGGAGCTCTGATGTTTAACTTTTACATGATTTTGATTGAGCCAGACTAACAAAATAACTTCTTTTTTTTTTAATTAGGAGACCAAATCAGTTTTCCTCGCTATTCTGCCATCCAAAATGTTTAGGATGAGTAGACGTAAAACTAAAAGAAAAGAAGGAACAACATGTTACATCCTTAAGCAAGACATCAGAGAAATTAGAAACCCACACTTAACTGCTTTAAAAAAACACACAAATTAAAACAAAGGAAAGAAATAAGTTAAAAAAGTACAAACGTAAAATTAAAGAAAAGGAAACACCAGTACAATAAACATCTAACCATTAAGTATAACATTATTTTGATCATAACAAAACTTGGAAAGAATACCACTGAAACATAGTCCAAAAATGTAACATTTTTATAAAATTTTGTAAACATTATGAAGTCAAAAGGCTCAAATACTGAAGTACTTCAGTAAAACCAGCAGACTAATCTTTTCCAGCAAAAAGAGCTCATGAAATATATTCTGTTATTTTTTTTTATAATTTTTAGGTCCAACAGGATCTTACATAAATAAAGTTTGTTTTAAAGTTTTAAAAGTGTTATATTTGACAGAAGGCCTGACAGAGGGGATTTTATTTTTATTACAAATAGGAACTAAATAAATATAGAGGCTCAATAAGAAAGCATTAAAAGTCATCTTACCTCCTTACCTTTACCATCTCATTTGATGCAGGCTGGTGCATGAATCTGACAAACCAGTTTTGCCTTTATGCCTCCTCATCCTAAGACTGGCTAAGATGACAGATGCAGGGCTGCAGGCCAGCTTTATTTCCAGTCTCTAAATGGAAATTAGTCCTCTCTTCCCTCCCTGTCACCTTGCACCTTAAGATCACTCTGCTCTTGTACAAAACATCGCAAAAGGCAGATATGTGCGATTTCAATAAGGTCAAGTGCAGCCTTAATATTTCAAATACTTTATCATGCAATTTGATTTGTGCAGAACAAAATGATCCAATGTGTTGATTTAGCCTGTCTTGAAGCTGTTAAACTTGGACTAGTAAAAAGTAACAGATGAATGAGCACAACTTAGCTTTAAACTGGAGAATTGTCATGTTTCACAAGCTTTATGTGTAGTGTGTGCTAATTTGCTGTTTTTCTTTGCATCTGTTTACATGAACCATTTCAAAAAGGTAACTTTGAAACTTACACAGATGACATAGATTAATGAAAAAATACAAATTAAGTTGTTTTTTTGTTTGTTTTTTTACGTCAGGCAGATTACAAATCTGCACAAGCAGCTTTCTCCTCTGGTTTGTGTGATTTCACTGTGAAAGAAGCAACACTTAACAACATGGGGTTGAAAGGGTGTTTTGTTCCCTCTTCTAAGTAATAGGCACTGAAAAAGAAAGTTACATAACTTATAACAAGTGCTTTGCAAATTATTTTTAAACTGGAAGGCATACCAGATTACTTGTAATGTAAAAGTAATCCCTTACTTTTAAGTTACTATTTTTGTAATACTTGCAGTAATAGAAGATGACATCTAAAGTAAAAAAAAAAAAAAGTGCCTCGTTTAGATAAGGAAACATTAATGATTGTGATTTCTATTAATATTTCTTATTTTCAGTAAAGTAAAAGCAAAAAAAAGCCCTCAGCTGTTGTGAGTTTTGTCCATAAATTAAGATGAAACTTTATTGACAAAAACAGAAGTCAAAGTAGACAGCCGTGGCCTGCGGGGCTCTGCAAAAAGAAAATAGATTTTGTTTGGCAGATCATGTCTAGGGCAGATCAAAATTATTGATATGAATAGCTAATTGCTTTGCATTGTATTGATGAGTTGTGTTAATATCAACTTGTGAGGGTAAAAAAGCATCAGTACTCAAACAAACAAACACATTGATTAATGGCAAGCTCTACACCCCGATCAGACAAAAACAAATGGAAAATAAACAGTTTTAACACCTTAAAATATCCTTATCACAACTAAACAACAGGGGAAACTCAATTGCCTCATTTATTAATCTTCCGTTCTTTAAAAAAGATTGATTTGTTGTCATTCTGTAAAAGACAGGGGGCTTTCTGATAGCATACACTTGCTTTTACTGTGAGGAAATGTCACCATCTAGTGGGGAAAAGTAGAGCATAAAACATCAAACATGAAGCCTCGTCTCTCCTACACAAAGAAAATGTCTGTATTATGTATAGAAATTATTTGGAGATTATTACGAATATTATTTTTGTTCATTTTAAGTCAAAGTTTCATTTAAAAAGTTTTTACTTGGCAATAAAAACTTTAGGCAATTATGATTCACGACATATGCAGAAACAACAAAACCATTATTTTGAACGTTTCAAAACTGCTATAATTTTTTCCACGTACATTTTGATAAAAAATAAATGTAGTTAGGGTTATTTACATAATTTAATTTCCTTCATTAAATTTCTTGAAGTCCTGGACTGAAAACAAAAGTAAAGTAGTCCGTCTAGCTGCCGAGAAAGGGCCTTTGTAACTTTTATTTTGTTTTTTTCATTCATGCAAAGCATAAAAAAATACACATTTTGTCGTGAAATGAAGTGGCACGATGAAGATATGAAAGTAGAGCTATTTTTTAAAAAACAAAACTGCCTGCAATGTCCGCAACGCTCCTTCGATAGCTCAGTTGGTAGAGCGGAGGACTGTAGAGGCAATTGTTGAAATCCTTAGGTCGCTGGTTCGAATCCGGCTCGAAGGAAAATGACGCTTTTATTTGTAGTCGTTGTTTTTGGATGGAATTGACTTTACACAATCATAAGGATAAGATAACTTCCATACAGTCTATAATGGTTGGTTTCATCTTTACTATTCATCCCCTGTACAGACATTAACAGTGCTTTCTTTGCACGACTCACTAAAGACAAAAAGGCCTTCTTTGTTTAATTTTACACAAATAACATTTTTGTTTGTAAATTAACAATTTAACCATGGTTTCATTAGATTTCTTTATTTCTAAACAATTAAATTGGCAAGAAAAGGATCTGACTGAACTTGTGTAACTATACTTTTTTAATAGTTTCACTTTTTCATTGAAAAAAAACAAAAAACTAATTATGCAAACACATTTTTTTTTTAGTTTTACCTTTTGAAGATTTGGGAGATGGTTTTTTTCTTTTTTTTCAAATAAATCACATGTGAATGAGCCTTATTAATACATGTTAAATCTTATGATTACCTCTGCAAAAAATGACAATTATGTAAATGTGCTAATTTTTTACAAATAAGATTAAATCCTTTTAATCTAATTCATAGATGTTTTAGCAAGATCGTTTATTTTAAAGGAATTTTTAATTATAGTGAAATTGTGTTAATTCAAACCAAACAGAAAAGATGAAAATGGTAAATGCTTTGAAAAGAAGTTTATTACAGGTATACCATAAAGTATAAGAATAAAAACAAGCTTTTCTTTTAGCTTTATATGGGTCTTTTGTAAAACATTACTTAATTACATTGAAGTCTCAGAAGGAAAAAAAAATCAACAAATAAATTAGATTTTTTTTTTTTTATAATTAGAGCAGTTTAAGTAATCTTTTCAGTAGCTGAAAGGCTGAGGTAGAGGAGTGGCCGTGAAAACTCAACTAAAAGGAGAACTGGACAGTCTACTGTGGGTCCAAATGTGCTCAAGGTCAAAAGGAAAACATTACTCATTTATGGTGTTTAAGGAGCAGTTCATTCTCAACGATCAACGATCTTTGACATTGGATGAAAATGATTACACTTTTTTGCAAAAGTAAAAATAAAAAAGGTCGTGTATGTCACTCAAGTCGGAAGCGCTTTCTTGGCGAGCCTGGAGGGTCCAGAGAGAAAGCAGTAGGAGAACTGGGACGGGACTCTGGGATGTACTCTGACTTGTACTTGTCAATGTACGGTTTGGCCACACTCCATACCTGGTTTCATGTGAGAAACATATCCATCCGAGTTGCTTAAATTCATTCATTAAATCATTCTACAAACATTTATTTTACAACTTGCCTTCTGGTCGAGCAGGAGACGCTGCACAGCCTCAATATCTGCAGACATGAATCTGTCTTTGATCCACGGCCTGGTAACACCAGCATGGGACAGTGGATAAATATTAACATTTGGATGGACTCAAAGCTCTGCACCTTGGCCACATGTGTTTGACATACTTTGCAACACCACGCACGAGTTCGTAGACCTTCTCCAGAGGAGTGGTGGTGCAGAGGGGGCGGAGGAACTCGATACCCTGACAGGCTGCCAGCAGCTCTATAGCAAGAACTGATCAAAGAAATGATCTGAGCAAATTTTGTGAAATAACTTTGAACTGCTGTCACATCTGATCTACTGTAGCTTCTCATTTAGGATGATGCATCGTCTCCAATAACATGTTTGTCCAGAAGACGAAGAAAAAAGGAAAATCCTCTG
This sequence comes from Adrianichthys oophorus, assembly GCA_036245035.1. Classification (NCBI taxonomy): domain Eukaryota; kingdom Metazoa; phylum Chordata; class Actinopteri; order Beloniformes; family Adrianichthyidae; genus Adrianichthys; species Adrianichthys oophorus. The sequence continues at coordinate 24,544,252 of BSAI01000030.1, read as the reverse complement.
CTGCGCTCAGGTTCATTCAAAAAGTAGTTTTACAAAGAAAAACAGATTATCAGTGACTTTAGATTTACAAGCATGCAAATATTTGCTGCTGCTGTTTTATCTCTTGTTGTTGGCAAACAAAGATAGGGTTTCATTCAGACTGTTTGTAGCAAAAGCATGAGGAGCGTCCTGAAACCTTCAAATCGACTTACAGGTGGGATGAACGTCTGATCGACTCCTCTAAAGGTGAACCTTTATAACATTAATTCAAATGAACTTTCTAATAACATTTGTATGCAATAGGAGACTTTTCATTTCTTCGCATAGAATAAAATCAAAATGACAAAAGTTACTGTGAATTTCATATTTGAAGACCAGGAAAAAAAGCATGAAATCTGGAAGGAAAAACATTTAATCTGGATTCATCTGAAATGTTGCATGTTATTCACTATTAAATGCTCACTATAAATGTCTACATTTAGACTTTTTAGGAGTACTGTGCTTTTGATCACAGAAAAAGAATTAATCTGTTCTTCTCGTTTGCCGTTTAGGCTCTAAAGGTCAAGTAGCCACAGGTTGTTGTTGCCACAAGTTTGCAACGGCTTATTACAAAATTTGGCTAATCACAATCAATAAATCATACACGCAGTTCTTAGAATGTCCTGGGGGCCGCATTATATTTACTTTATGGCAGGAGCCTGCAGTGGAAATTTAAACAAGGCCTGCATTTGGCCCACGAGCCAGACTTTGGACATGCTTGTTTTAGATGACAAGGAAAGAGGTCTCTCCTGAGACAAGGGGATCAGAAGGACAATCTTTTAGGATAAAGTGCCTCATTTTCAACATGTGATATTAATTCAATTATGTGTAATACATATATAATTTATATATATATATATATATATA
>BSAI01000030.1:24368724-24543267 GCA_036245035.1 Adrianichthys oophorus | reverse complement strand
TATATATATATATATATATATATATTTTAATCAATTAAATAGTTTGACAGCTCTGTCTGAAGCTGTGTTTCTGTCATTAACGCTGTTGTTAACCCCAAAGGTGAGTCATATCAAGGCCAGGAATTGACAGTGCTTTACAAAATTCAGGTAAAAAAAAAAGGGGTGAGGTACATGTAAAAAATGAAATTCAGCTTTGAACCTTTTAAAATTACTTAGAACTTAGAATGATTTAATCAAAATAAACAAAAACATACCTTGCTCCACGTGTTCCACAACTCTTAAAGCTTTCCTAGCAGCCCACCCCCCCATAGACACGTGGTCCTCGGTAGCCGCACTTGTGGACAAAGAGTCCACAGAAGACGGATGACATAAAACTTTATTTTCTGAAACTGAGAGAGAACAACAGAAATGCTACAAACCAACGTCAATTTGTAGCAATGCTCTTTCTTTCTGCACCGACCTAAAGAGGCAGCTGTGCAGTGAGCAATCATGAAGCCAGAGTTGAGCCCCCCTTCATTGACCAGGAAAGCAGGAAGCTCACTCAGAGAGGGGTTACACAGCCTTTCGATCCTCCTTTCACTGATGGAGGCCAGCTCGTGTACAGCAATTGCCAAAAAGTCCAGAGCCTAATGAGAGACGGTAACAAAAGTGAAAAAAAACAAAACATAAAAAGGTACCAAAAAGATGTTCCTCACCAACCTTTGCAGGATATTCTCCATGAAAGTTTCCCCCTGAAATAGTCTCACCTCTTTCTGCAAACACCATCTTGTATGTTGGTTAAAGCAAACATGAAGTCAAGAAACATGAACTTGGAAGGCACAAAAACCAAAGATACAGGGTTGTCCGTAGCGCTGTTGATCTCTGTGTTGATGATGTTCTTGACAAATTTGATGGTGTCGTTTGCGATTCCATGAACCTGTGAGTAGAACGGCAGCTCAGACACTGCAACGCTCTTTTTTAGTGCAAATCTAACTCTAACTTAATGAATAACATTGACTTCTGGGTTACCTGAGGACAGCAGCGCATAGTGTAGGCGTCCTGGACTCTGTCACAGAACCGGTGACTCTCTGGAAAACATGACATTTTTATTTTACAAGGAAGAAAAAGTAATTTATGCATTAGTTACGGGTCGCCTTGATTATTGCGATGCTTTGTGTGGATTCAGCCATGTATTCATCTGCAAAATGCTTTTAACTGACATCGACACTCAGGTTTTACTGTCTTCCTGTTTAATTTAGAATTTGTACTTGAATTAAATATATTTTTTATTACTATCTGTCTTGGCTGCACATGCAGGGGTGGAGTGGTTAGCACTCGAGCCTCACAGCACGAAGGAACTGGTTTAAATCCCATTTGGGACCTTTCTGTGTGGAGTTTGCATGTTCTCCCCGTGCATGTGTGGGGCTTTCACCAGGCAGTCCAGCTTCCTCCAACAGGTTTTTATAAGACAAGGTTGATTGGTTATACTAAATTGTATCTAGGTGTGGATGTGTGTGTGTGTGTGTGTGGCTCTTAAACAAACTGGCGATCTGTTTAGGGTGTACCCCACCTTGGCCCTTCAGTAAATAGGCTCCAGCAACTCCAAGACCCCAAAAGGGATTAGACAGGTTGATAAAATGGATGAATGAATGGATGAATGAATGGATGGATGGAAGAATGGATGGAGGTTTGGATAGATGGATGGATAAACATGAATGAATTAATGAATGGGTGGATGGATGGATGGAGGTTTATGGGCCTTATATTTATACATATATATTTTTTAAATATAACAGTTTATATTTTAAATGACTATTTTCAAATAGTGACTCATTAATTTATAATAGAAGGTTACCAGGAAAATGTTTTAGAGTGATGGCATGTTGATCAATCGTTGTTCATTCATTCATTTTCCAATCCGCTTTATCCCTTTCGGGGTCACGGGGTTGCCGGAGCCTAACCCGGCTACTCATGGGCAAAGGCAGGGTACACCCCTGGACTGGTCGCCAGTCTGTCGCAGGGGCCACAATCACACACCCATGCACACTCACATTCACACTTAGGGACAATTGAGAGTAACCAATTAACCTATGAAGCATGTTTTTGGACGGTGGGAGAAAGCCGGAGTACCCGGAGGAAACCCACGCATACACGGGGAGAACATGCAAACTCCACACAGAAAGGTCCACCAGCCAGGACTTGAACCGGGAACCTTCTTGCTGTGAGGCAGGAGCACTAACCACTGCGCCACCGTGCAGCCATCAATCGTTGTCATAATTTAAATAGTTTAAAGAGCCGCTTGATGAAAATAATTTTTCATTTTTTTACCATGTGTTTGTTGCTTTCTCGTGGAGGACAGCTGTTAAGAAAATTAAGCTTAAAATTGCAGTTCTGTTGTAAATAAAGAGCTGATGACAAAAATCTGTTTGAAAAATATTTGTGATGTAGAAACTACACTTGGGTGAGCCTCAAGCTCCATGCTCCACTCCATTCTGATACATCCGTTTGCAAAAAAAAAATAGATCCATGTACGTATTTGTTTTTGTTCCTATTTTCACAGCAATTTCTCACTTTTTTGTTTCTGAATTTTACGTTTTGTGCATTTCAAGATGCAGTTAGTCAGCCTTCTTTGCTTTAATGGGCTATTTACATCAAGCTGATGCTGCAGCTTTTGTGTAGTAAATACTGAGCTGCAGCCAGAAGGCGGACTGGATTCTTAAAACATTGAGAACAAAACAGTAAAAAAAAATCATTTAATTTCCTCATGGTGTAGTTGTGTAAGAACAGAATAAATTAACATAGACATTAACTGTGGATTCATCAGTCACATTCAGTGCTTTATTATTCTTTGTTTTCATGTGATTTTTTTAATCATAAATCATTTGCTGGAACCTTTGTCCAAGTCAGACTTTGCTCCTCAACACTTTCAGGCACTTGGTGCATTAGTGGTAGGAGTCTGCTAAATCCATCTTTTAATTGGCAGAAACGGTGTCTGTTTCAGAGTTTGGCTCTGTGCTCTGACCTGCAATCTGGGATGGGTGGTGATCAGAGTCCAGCAGGGAGCGGAACCGTTGGGCCACCTCCACTTGTCCTGGATGGGGACGCAGCAAGTGGATGTCTGGGGGGGCATCAGGGGAAAGAGATATGTTTAAACAGGAGGTCAATATTGACTCCCTCTTGTGTGCCGTTGTGCTCCCGTTTGCAGCTCCTCACCGCTGTCAAAGGCCTTGGTCGTCCCCTTCAGCACCTCCAACGTGAGAGCCGCCACAATATCTGCCTGTTGGGCTATCGCCTCAGCTCGCTCCACCGCTTCTGCCCCCAAGGAGGTGATCATCTGAGTCCCGTTGATCAGGGCCAGACCCTGAGAGGGAATCCAGGAGATGTAGTCTAGTTTTACAGAGACTAGAACATGAATTTAAGCATTACTCTAATGAAAAGTACTACTTATTCCACTAACTTTTGTTCTGGATTTATTCACGAATTCTTCTTCGCAAAATCATATTACATTATTGCGAGAACAAAAATGGGCGGAATTTTAGAAACATGAACATTTATATGTGAGTTGTGAGAAAATCAAAATGGTAGACATGCTTCAAAAAAATATTAATTTCAGACGAAGAAAATGTGTGATAACATTCTACAGTTCTACAATCCAATACAATTTAGATTTATAAAGTAAGTCAATGTTTTTTTAAACTAGTTTGTCTGATCCAGATCAATAAAATGTGGCTAAAGGAGCCTGCTTTTGAGGATTACCTCTTTAGGTTTTAGTGTTATTGGCTTTAGTCCATGGGCCTCCAGGACCTGGTCAGAGTTGAGAGTCAAAGGTCAACAAATCCCCATTTTCTTATCAGATCTGTCGTGTTTTGCTGATGTGAGTAGTTTTCGATCAATGAAGTGGCGCTGATCTTACGTATTTGGCATCTGCCCATCCGCTCTTTGGGGACCACATTTTGCCCTCTCCCATCAGCCCCAGAGCCAGGTGTGAGAGGGGCGCCAGGTCTCCACTAGCGCCCACCGTTCCCTTCTCAGGAACAAAGGAGAGGCAAGATGCTGCTGGGGCGAAGCATATTCCAGCTTTGATCCACCCATAGGTCAGCAAATGAAAGGTTTGTGGGTTGGGCAGCATACCATTAAATGCCTGGATCATAGCGTGAAGGGTTTCCAGAGAAACGCCACTGTGGCCTTTGGCGAGAACGTTGATCCTCAGAGCGAGCAGCATGCGGGTCCTCTCCGGGCTCAGCGGGTTTCCCAAACCTACATGTTGCAACAGAAATGTGGTACAACACCCCAGAACCTGAACATCCAGGAGGCTGATCGAAGATGCCTTCTCACCTGCTGAGTGTGAGCGCACCAAGTTTTCCTGAAGCTCCCTGTGGACAAAAATAGGTGAGCAGATCAGAAAAGGATCAGAAAGCATTTAACAAAAGCAAGAGGAGTTTCCTGTACTTGAGCTTGCTGACAGGAATGACAGTCCGGGCAAATTTACCAAACCCGGTAGTGATTCCATAGACAACTGCAAGAACAAAAGACAAGAGGAGTGATCATCATTTCATTGAGCAGCAATCCTTTCAATTGATCTAAAAAGTATTTTTATTACCTTTGTTTTCTTTAACAATAGTATCCAAAAGTTCCCGTGACTGCACCACTTTTCTTTCCCCCTCTGGAGTCAGCTGGCGCGTGGGTCAGAGGTCAGAGGAAGCACCACAGAACAAAGTAGAATTTGTTGATCATTACCTTTATCTTGTAGAGCCCACGGCCCAAGTTGACCAGATCTGTGGAAGTCAGGCTGTTGCCGTCCAAAGCAATGAACTGTACATGGAGCAGCGTGTCAAACAGAAGCTCGTGGTCGTTTTAAAGTTTAACAGACGGTAAACTTACATCTCCAGGTTCTCTATAACCTGCTGTTCTGTTAATAGACAGCAGAGTTAAGGAGAAGTCTAGACAAGGGTTTAATATGTAGCATAAAAAGGTTTCAGATTTGGATTTTAAAAAGTCACAAATTCAAGGATACAGATTGGAAACTCCAGGTGCGCATGGAATATAATCTGGAGACATGGAATCTCCTTCAATAGCTGGGGGGAAAGGTGGAGAATTTTGAAGAATAAAAAACAACTTCAGTTAAAACTTCTCTAAGTCATTACCGAGCTCAACAAAATCGTTATCCTCCAACACATCTTCGATGGTGTCATCCACGTCCAGCAAGCCCAAACCCTGGCACCTGCGCACAATGAAGCGCGTGTCCTTCACGGACGTGATGCCTCCATTGTCGGGTTTGTTCTTGATGTAGCGTTTCAGGGCCTCCTGGCCGAGCCACCCGACGGTTCTGGAGGTTTCCCGGCAGGGCACCGCCAGCCACTCGTCACGGATGTGGACCGTGAAGCGAGGCATCGCGCGTCTGTGCGGCTGTGAGCGCTGCGCAACGCTCTCCGCTGGACCCTCCTCTGGCGCGCGCCTCCGCGCCACCAATCAGAGCCGGGCGGCGGGGGGCATGCCTCGCCGGAACCGGACTGCTCTGGACCAGTGACCGGGTCATTCAAACAAATGTGTTGTGCACGTTGATCCGCCGCGTTCACGTGATGCAATCACAAAAACTCGGACTTGATGTAGAAGGTTTTTATTTGATGATAAATGTGTTTTTAAAAAGTGAAATCAGAAAGAAAATAAACAGGAAAAGATCAACTGCAGCTCAATTATTAGGTGAAAAAATGATTGGTCTTGTTAGGGTAGGTGCTGTCCAGTCATCAGATTAACTTTTTTTTAAAACTAAATCAACTTTATAAAGATGTATCGCATGAAATAAAAATAAGTAAAATGACCTTTGACCTCTTTGGGACTTGGATTTGAGTCACTCTCAAGTCTAACATGCAGAGAATTGAGACTTGTGAACAATATTAATTTGTTTATTCTTATTTTTCATGTCCAGAACCTCCCTGTCAGGTCTAAAAAAAAAACTTGTTTTGAAGAAAATATCTTCATTGAGAATGTAAAAACGCCTGTTTTTTGTTTCAGTGGTTTAGTAGTTTAATTACAATTTATGACAAAGGAAATTTCCATTTTAAATATTAAGACTTGGCTGTTATTATTAAAATCTTGGACTTGATTGGCAAAAAGAGACTTATGAGGGTCTCCCTGTGTCTGTTGGTGCCCATCCCAGTTAAAACATAGGCTTGGGTCAGGAAGGGCATCCATCATAAAACCCTCTGTCAAACCACCTGTGTGAATCAGTGATTCGCTGTGGCGACCCCTGACAGGAAATGCCGAAAGGTGAATAACAGTTCAGTGGTGGACAGTTCTCACGCTCTTATAGATTTGATCCTCATGATGTGATTCATCATGGTGTAAAAGTTTAAGGCTAGGTCTCTGGTCGAGGTGCAGTGGTAGAGCGGTCAACCTCTGATCAGAAGATTGCAGATCTGGTTCCTGCTCCGCTCACCCATGTGTTGAAGTGTCCTTGGGCAAGACCCTGAACCTCACATTGCTCCTGATGGTTCTAGGTTGGCACCGGCGTTAGGCAGCTGATCCACCATCAGTGAGTGAATGAATGGGACTGTGAAGTACTTTGAACCTTCAAAGAAGTTAAAGCTCTATATCAGTATGCGCCATTATGACTTCCTACAAGAAAAAAGGATTTTTTTAGTTTGTTTGTTCAATATAATTATTTTTGTGCATGATTTTCTTTTTATGGTTTTTTAATATCTCAACCGTCTTCCGCCTTACCTATCTGACCTGTTAGTAAAATATGAACCCTCATGCACCCCGAGATCCTCCAGTGCTGATTCGCTAACCGTTTCGATTGTAGAGACCAAAATGGAGAAGCATCTTTTCAGCATTTTGGCTTTCATTTATGGAACAGCCTGTCCGAGGACCTGAGGGCTTTAGAGCGTGGCATTTTTGTTTATTTTTTTTTTTTTAGAAAAGTCTCCTTAGAAAAGACTGACCTTTTTTGAGTTTGGCCATCAACTAGCTTTTTTTAATTATTCTACACAAATAGGAATCAGTCATTTTATTATCCTTAATAATGTTGTTTTAATCAATATTTTCCATGATCATTTTTATCTCCAGTACAGCTGGGTTTCAGCTGTTACAGCCACTGTAGCTCCAGTTGGGAACCTGCATCAACACCTGACTGTGAGTGTTTTAAATGTATTTTTATATATATTTATTTTATATGTTTTATGTTTCCAGCACTCAGTGCTACTTTGTATGAAAATGCTTTATAGATAAAAGTTGATTTGGTTATAAAACCGCATAGAAAAGCCATGTTACCAAATTCAGATAGCTATGGTCAACCCCACCATTTACTACAGACTAATACTGACCTTGACGTACTTCATTTACATAGTATTTTATACTTTTGTGAAGAGAGGGTCTTTTAAACTCATTTTTAATCAGAAAAAATATAATTAAGGTAACAATCGGTTAGTTTTTGATGTCTTTTAGAGACAACAAATTATAAATGAATAAAAAGCAGTTAAACCTAAAAGTCTCAACATAATTGTTGTGTTGTTTTATTTTTATTTCGAAAGGGGGTCTTGTGAAAGTCGTCTCCCAAGGTAAAATAAACGCTAAAAACAAAGTGTATTTAAATAAATGCTCAATAAACTTTCAGCATGTTCAATGCGTGGTGTTACTCAACTTTCTGATGTTCATTCCTTAAATTAATTTAAGCCCATAACATCAATAATTTAATCGCATGGCGTTTTGAGGTTTTTGGGAAGTTCGAGGCGTTCTTAAACGCCTCACCATTGTTGTGCGCGAATCGCGGCTACCTGAGAGTCCCCGCGAGCAATGATGTCAGTTCACGGGCTGTCGGAGTTTCTGCATCATCGCAGCGTAGGCCTTCTGCCGGCCGCCAGCGGGCGGGCGGGCAGCACACAGAAAAAGGGGAGGAAAAGTGTGTTTACACAGACGGTAAACCGCCTGGGGAATCGCAGGGGGAAAGGAAGTCAGCCGGCTCTGTGTCTGCCTTCTCCAACTTCCTGCTCAGAAGAAGAAAAAAGCCCAGGATCCTATTTCAGTTCGGCACAAGCGTGCAGAGCAGGAGTAAGCATGGAAAAACAAGGACTCCGGCAAGCTTCGCCCTGAACTTTTACGGAGAAGGAAAAAGAACACAACTCGGAATTTGAAGGTAACATGAAATCTTTCCAGCAACGCGGACAGAAGCTCAGCAAAGAAACAAAGCGCGGATGGACGCGTTATCAGCCGCGTATAAGTCTGGAACGACCGAATCGCGCGGGTTCGCTTCTCTATCAATGATTAGGATGCGGTTTGAACGCTTTTGGTCGCAGGGTTTCAGGTTCGAGTCTTCTTCCGGTCCGAGTAACATGTTGAAACCGCGGCAGGAGGTCCGAAGTGCAACTTTCCAGCTGACCCACATTAACGCCAGTTCCGGGCTGCTCAGGGTCTCGGTCCCGGTCGGTTGTTTCGGGCTTTTCCGCCGAGTTCTCTGCCGCTCGTGAACAGGAAGACGGCGGATCTGCTCGCGTCTAAGTCACGTCTGCACGCACCATTTAATCTCATCAGGAGTTTCCGCTCAGCCAGCACACTGGCTGGCTTTGTGCGCTCAGGGCGGCTCGTTCCGGGCCCTCCTCTTTCATTCTCGCGCAGTTCAGATGAATGCGGTAAACCAAACCGTTTGCATTTGACCTACATCTGCAGGGACGCCGCGTGCGTCTCATCCTGACTCTGTCAGGTCTTCTTTTTTTTTTTTTTTCTGTTTTCAAAGGTAAGGGTGGAGTTGTAGTCAGGGGACAATGATGGGATCTTTTGACCCCTTCCTTTTGGGATTTTTGTTGGGAAGTGTGTCAGGATCGGGGAAACACTTCCCCTGCTGTGGGATCCCGTCTCCTTTCCATTTGTCCTTGGAAGCAGAATAGGAGGAAGTCCTGACTTTGACAGGTTTGTAAGCTTGACAAGGCAGATAGCAGCCCTCAGGGGATGGCTCCTGTCAGGAAGGAGTTCAGCCCCTCTCATGGTTGAAAAGCTGCACTGATGCCTCTGGAACCCTGGACATGACATAAAAACGTTACCTCAAAATGATCATTAGTGGCAGGGAGTTAACACTGTGTGCACAAATGTATTTATTTATGTCAGCACAAATCAGTAGTTTGAGTGAGAAAAGTTGAAATTTGGGAAATCTAATTAGCAGTTTGCGCCACAATTTTTTTTTTTTTTTTTTTTTGTACAAATTAGTAGTTTGTGGAAGAAAATTTGCAATTTGGGGCACACATTTGCAGATGGTCCACACAAGTTAGTATTTTGTGTGCATAATTTAGCATTTTTGCATACAAATTAGCAGTTTGTGGGCACAAATGAGCATTTTGTGTGAACATAGCATTTTTGAGCACAAATTAGAAATTTATGGGGATAAATTAAAAATGTATGGGGACAAATGAGCATTTTGCGGGCACAAATTGGCAGTTTGTGGGAAAACATCATTCTGTGCCCACACATTGGTATATTGCGTGCACAAATGACTATTTTGTGGTCACAAATTAATAGCATGGATTGAAGATAGTAAAATACTAATTTCTGCCCACAAATGATTAATTTGATGGAACAATTGTTTTTTTATGTCATCTCCAGGGCTCCTTAGACATTTTTTACCTTATGCAAAAGGTGCTTTCCCCCTCCTAACTGTCGTTTATGGCTCCAAAGACCAGAGAGATTCAGTCTTCCTCATCATTCCAAGTCTGCATCTCACTTTACAGTCGTTACCATGGTGATGTGAAGTTCAAAGCATAACTTTTTTTTTTTTTTTTTTTTAAACTTTGATGGGAAATGTGGGCATTACTGTTACAAAGGATGGATGCTTTTACAAAACAATGAGAAGAGGGAGACAGGAAGTACTCGTGAATTAAAAGTTGGAAAAAGTATTTTTTTTAAATTGGGCCTTTGAGATCTCTAAGTAATAACATTCTTGCTTTTTCTAAATAAATCTGGATTGGATTTTTATTTGATGAAAAAGAATGATGATTTCAGGAGAAATGTCATTGAGTGAAGTTCTAATAAAAATAGAATGTATTCATTGTAAATGTATGGAATAGTCTTTTGACTTTAAGGTAGATTTCTACGGTGTCTGTTGGGACCGGGCTGCACCTCCCCGGTGATTGAGCTCCTGCTTGGCAGACAGGAGTGTGAGGGCTGCACATTCCTTTAATAAAGGAATAACCCACCCTGAGCCGTCACACTTCCTGTTGCAGAGAGGGCCAGCTCGAACCGCAGCATATTTCTTGCTTGAGCTGTTGTTTCTCCTCAGACATTTTTCCCCTCCCCTGCTGCTGCAACATTACTCCTTTTCCTCACACTGGTCTATTCAGGACTCTTCCTCACGCCACATGTTGCTCCGGCTTGTTTCCTCTTCAGCCGCTAACCTGATTTAGTCTGTTAGAACATGGCTGAAAGAATGAAAACCGATGTTTCCACATCGGTTTTGTTCCTCCTTTGAGGAGCTTAATTAATATATAAAAACAGTGGTTCCGTGTGGGAGGTGTCTCCTCACATTTTGCTCGTTCTCTGTCTTCAGGCATGGACAGCGCCATCACTCTGTGGCAGTTCCTGCTGCAGCTGCTGCTGGACCAGACTCACAAACACCTGATATGCTGGATGTCCACAGACGGAGAGTTCAAGCTCCTCAAGTCTGAGGAAGTAGCCAAGCTGTGGGGACTCCGCAAGAACAAAACCAACATGAACTACGACAAGCTGAGCCGGGCCCTGCGCTACTACTACGACAAGGTGAGCGCCGCTCCAAGGCTTTTCTTTTTGAAGGAAGGGTAGTCAAAGCTTTGCTCTTCCACTTTAGCCCACGTCTCTTGTGAAAGACACTTCCTCTTCCTCTTTGTCATGACACACTGAGCGTGACGCAGCCGCTTTGTTGCACAGCCTTAGTTTGATCGTTGTTGTGTGCTTGTTTTACAGAACATCATCAAGAAGGTCATTGGTCAAAAGTTTGTGTACAAGTTTGTGTCATTCCCGGAGATCCTGAAGATGGACCCCCAGGCAGTGGAGATGGGTTTGGCGTCCGAAAGGCTTCCTCTGCAAGAAGGCAAGGCCCATGAGCTGGAAGCGGAAGAGGAGGAGGAGGTGGAGAGTGAGGAGGAGACGCAGAGGAGGACCCAAGGAGCTCTGTTGCAGCCGTGCCGGAGCGACTACATCCACTCAGGACTGTACTCATCCTTCAGCATCAGCTCCCTGCAGACCCAGTCTGAGTTTCTCCGTGCGCTGCGGGAGCACCAGGAGGAGCCGCGCTCTGTCATCCGGTTCGGCACAAACACCAACGAAAGGAGCTCTCCTCCTCTCATCCAATCCGAGTCCTTTGTCTCCTCCAGGCCGTCCAAACTGCTCTCCCTTCCCCCGTCCTCGCCGCGAACCCAACCCGGCCGAACCTGGAGTCCCGCTGCCGCCGAGGAGGAGGAGGAGGAGGACAAGGCGGATTCTGACCAGAACGCTCAGCCCCTCAACCTCTCCTCGGGCCACAGGGAGCGCGCCCTGCAGCCCCCTGAAAATAGGAGCAGCGATGGTAGAAACACTTCTACTGGCAGTAGTGCCAACCAAGGAGATGGACTCCCACCTAAAAGCAAAAAGCCCAAAGCTCTGGAGATCTCCCCTCAATCCCTGCTCTTGACAGGGAGTGACATCGGCTCCATCGCCCTCAACAGCCCCGCCCTGCCGTCTGGCTCGCTCACTCCTGCCTTCTTCGCAGCGCAGGTGAGATACGCCCACCTGAGAACCAGCAAGCCTTTACAATATTTTCTGCTCTCTTGAAGCATTTCTGGAAACTGTTGACTCACTCATCAGGGTGCTTTCCAAGCGCCATCAATCGCCTAGATAAAACTTGCGCAATCTGAGGCAGCAACGTCACGAGCAGGAACGTTTTTCGGACGTCACGAGCAGGAACGTTTTTCGTCGTATGCACGGATGATGCAGCATCTGTCATGTCACAGCGTCTTTCTGTCAGAGCACAGACCGCCTCCCGGCGTTTTCTGGCAGAAAACCTCAGAGGGAATAATCGGGGAAGGATTGGATCTATCCGAGGAATGACGTCAGAGCCTCCAGCAGCAGACGTCTGAAGCTGTTTGGCACGTGCTGGAGGAAACACGACAGCTATAGTTATTTATTAGCCAATCGAGTCAAACTTTGCTCTATAAACAGAGAAAGTGTTGAACTGAGTCCAGATCCGCCTCAGACTTTTCGATCCATCAGCTCTGAGATGAATCATTTATTCAAAAATATGTTTTTGACAGTCTGGTTTGAGGGGAAATAATACCCCCCACCTCCAGTCTGTTTACAGCAGCAGAGAATGAAATCAGAGCAAAACGAGCGATTTATAGAAATCTCCAGCCTCTTGGAGGGTTGGGGGGGCCCTAAGTGATGCCATATGCTCCAATAACTCCATTAATAATGGGAGCAGGCCGGGGTCCCTCCACCAGCAGTGCTGCTCACTTTTCTAAGGTGACACAGGAGAAAAGAAGTAGGGTGGAGAAGAGGGGAAAGAAATTGATTTCATATGTTTTCTCTCCTTTGCATGGGCACCCCGTCCTCGCTTTCTCCCTCTACCCCACCCCCTTCTCCTGCTCTCATCACTCCTGTGCTCCAGAGGAGAAACCACAGACTTCCTTCCTGCTCCGCCAGTTTGTTTTTCCAAATGCCAGCGCAACATCCATTTGGCATTCAGAAGCCCTTGGAGTGGCGTTTCGCTGATTTTTCTGCATTTGTTTCAAAATGTATTTTCCTTTTCTTTCTCGGTACACGACCTCGGCAGACTCCCTCGGGTTTGCTGCTGGCTCATAGTCCGCTCTTGTCAGGCATCCACTTCTGGAGCAGCCTGAGCCCCGTGGCGCCCCTCAGCCCTGCCCGCTTGCAGGGGCACAGCTCGCTCTTCCAGGTAACAAACACACTTGTTAAATGAACATTGAATGATGTTTAAGCTGTTTTTTTAGTTGACAAAAGGCAGGTAAAGGTGATTTGGTTAGTATTTGCAAAGCAGCAATGGCTGTGAAGCAAGTGGAGACTATTTGGAAGCAGGTTCTGCAGAGGTGTCCTGTTTCAGTGCCTGCGAGAGGGTGAGGAAATCCTGTGAATACTTCCTGTTTGAGCCCAGGGGAGCCGGTCTGAACAGGGTGGACTGGTTTGAGAGCTGCTCCTCATTTACGAAACACACAAGACAGCATCTCCACAGACACACACACACACACACTGTAGCTACTGCAAAGTTTGAGAAAGGACAAGGAAGGAGGACAATGAAGAGTTTTAAAAAGTAAAGAAAAAAATACAGGAAACGAGAGCAGTGACAATGCTGCAGTTCCTCACCGGAAAGAAACCAACCCACTGACTCTGTCTTCCTCCACAGTTCCCCAGCTTAATCAACAGACACATGCCTGTCCCCCTGCCAAACCTGGAAGGAACACCCTCTTCTCTGCTCCTGTCACCCACCACCCACAAATCCTGATCCAGAAACCTCCATCTTCCTCCATCCGGGTGGAAATTTTCTCATCGGTTGTGCTCTTTGTCGAATTCTGCTTCAGAAATTAGACCGGACCTCATTGTCTTTTTGCACTTGAAAATTACTCTTTCTAGTTTTTTTTTTTTTTTTTTTTAAAGCACTTGGTTGAAGCCATATTCCACATAGTCTGTGAGGAGAACACAGAACATTCCTGTCGTCCATGCACAGAGTGACATGCAGCTCCGTCTGTGCAGGACTTTGACGTAAAATATATATATTTTTTCCCCTTAAATGTTTATTCCATGTGACCGTCTTGCCTGTGTGACATCACAGGTCATGTATGCACTATGCTTCTCTGCCGGCTGTGCCTTGCTCCTAGTTTTTCTTTTTTTTTTGCTTTATTATGAAATCTTTGAATGAAGACGAGATTAAAAGTCAAAGAAAACCTAACTGTTTTTATATACTGGACTTAGCATACAATATGTATTCTGAATATTTTTTGTATTGTGAAGAATGTCATTTTCAATAAAAGCATTGAATGCTTGAACGTGTTTAATATTTTGTAGGAAGGCAAATTAATGAAAGACAGAAACAGATTTGGATTTCTGTCAACTTTAAATTTAATTTTCTTTACTCTGAAAATAAAACTCAGAAAAAAGGAAGGGAAGAGAGGGAGACAAAATCCCACACAAATAATTATTCACAAATAAACAAAATACAAAACGTTGTATAACACTGTTAAACAGAACAGACCCGTTAGGGGCGGGGCTTCAGTGACCGTCTCATGACAGAGCAGGCATGCAACAACAACAGAGGCAATCCAGAGAAAAAGATGATTTTTTTTTTTTTACTCTAGATGGAGATGGGAATGAGAGGGAAACGCACAAAAGCAGACCCGCTGGTTGCTCCTCCTCTTTGTGAGGAGTTTAGATGGAACAACAAACACCGTGGAGATTAATCCTAACCGTATATCGTTCTTAATCTCTCGCTGTAATGCCCTCGCCAGCATCTGCGTTTGTTCGTTGGTCATGGCTGAGACCTCAGCATCCCGGAATGATACGCAAGCCTCAGACAAAAATGTGGATTTTTCCTTTCAGCAGCTCTGCTCTCGCATTGGCTTCCCGTCAGGATGAAAGCCGTCGCTTATCAAAGCGGACGGTGGCAGTGATGGCTCCACATGGGAGGTGCTCACCGCTCCGCTGGAGGGGGGCAACTGATCCGACATCCACCCCTGCTGAGCTGCTACACAAACACCCCCACGACCGTGAGCCTCAAACACGCTTCTCTGTATGAAAATGTAACAACAACAAAAAAAAACAACTAAAAACATACCACTACTTGAAAAAAACAAATAAAAATCTATACACATTGCATGTAGTTATTAAAGTGACTGAGCCAGTTAGAATTCTAGACAGTAGTCAGATTTAGCAGCACGTTCTCTTCTCTCAATAAATATCCATGTACAGTACATAATCGTCTCTCACTGGAGTCAGACTTGGACCAAACTCAGGAGCAAGGGGCGGAGTTTCCCCCCCAAAAAAACAGTTTGGTTGGAGTGATGATGATCTTGATGTTCCATCCATGCCAAAAAAAAAAAAAATCCATCTCTGGGTCCTGATCCGTCTGCGAGACTGTACACAGCTGGGAGATCCTCCCCACAGAAACAAACCCAGACCCGAAATATTAAAACAGCATGCTTTGTCTTCTGTTCTTCCCATTACCTGATGAAGACCAGGACAAAAAGGGGATTCAGATAGGATTTTTAGACTTGGAACACATTCTAATTCCCTACATATCCCACAATGCAGTGTGAGATAAGTGTTTAATGCCTGGCCAGATTAAAGTAAAGCTTTTCATCTTGATTTTTGCTTTTCTATATATTGATTGACTCATTTTCTGCTGTTTTATTTAATAAAAGTATATCTATTGTTAGTGTTCACTTAATTTTATTTATTCAACACATCCTCCATCAAATCTGAAGTATTTGTTGCCAAGGAACCAAAATAAACTTTTTGCTTCAAGGCACCACATTAGATATTCTTGTGGTGCCAAACTCTGCTGCTCACCTGATTCAGGGTGCGAGGAGTTCCTATAGCCGGGATCTTTCTGCAGCTGCACCTCCTTCAGTGTAAATATGGACATATCTGCCAAACACAAAGGCGGGTCAGAACCACAGAAGTCTGCAGGACGGCCATGTTTCTGCAGCTGGAAGTGGTCCTTGTACCTTTCAAGTTGTTCTCTTGAATCTGCTATAAGATTTGTTCACACCACCCTCGGCAACTCACTTCCAATGAAAAGACTAAATGAATGCGTGTTTTGGGTTCGCTCATGTTCACGGCTAGTTAAGCAAGTTTCTATGACCGTTTTTGGGCTCTATGTACAAAACACATGTCCACTGAATACGCACTGAAAGTTAAGCTAGGTCAAACATTGATCAATCAGATACTTGGATATAAAAGTGACGTTTGGGTGGTTACCCTTTTAATTGATGGAAGTGCCAACCATTTGTAAATTGATCATGGAGGAGAAATTAATCATTTATGTTTGTGACCGGCTGGAATTATTTGACACCAAGCCTTTCATATATCTGTGAAAGAAAAAGCCTGGAGCAAGATTCATGAGATTTACACCGCTTCAATTTTTAACACCAAACCTCATCCAACTGTAGGTGAAGGACATGCGCTAGTAAACAGTAGAAAAAGTACAAGACGACAACGCCACTCCCTGGTTGTCCAGTGTGAACATCATGGGCTAAACGTAACATTACTGTGAGATAACTCACTCTCCGGCAGAGTGTGCACACGTGGCCCCAGGCTCCTGAAGTATGGCTGCCTCATGGCTTCATCAGCAGAGACTCTCTTTTTGGATTCAAACTGAAATTTTAAGGACAGCAAATGTTTGAGAGATGCATTCCAACAAAGCCCTAGTCCTTCACAGCTGTCATCAGTTCAGATCTGTGGGGACTCACTTTCAGGAACGACATCAAAAGGTCGAGTCCATCATTGTCCAGCCTGCATGAAGGGAGGGGGGGAAGAGGAGGGGAGTCAGTAAGATAGGGCGACTCACAGATGCTGTAGGATGTAAGGAAGGAAACTGAGCAAAACAGAGTCAACTATTCCACAGGATTTCCTTACAGGAAGTGACACGAGCACACACTCTTAACTAAATAACCTAGCAATGCTAGCGTCTGGGATTCAATCTAAAGCACGCCGCACTCCGGTTTTTAGACTAATACCTGGGTCTCCCGAGTAATGTTTGCCCATTCCTTTCTCCAATGATTAGAGGACTAGCAAAAGAGGTGAGGGGGTTAACGCCGAGCCGTTTATAATGTGGCGTATATGGATACTGAGAGGAGGGAGAGGTGTCACAGCATAAATGTCCCCATCTTACCTCGGCGCGTGATTAATCAGAGGCTGAGCCTTGTACTTTGGGAACTTGTAGGACTTGAACTCCTCAATGGAGGAGATTCCCGGCCAGCTATCTTCTGTCGGAGTGCCTGTGGAAAAAAAAACATGCAGCCGGTCTTGCGTAAGTCAGGCTCTGCTGTGCCAGCTGGAGGGGCTTTTCACGTAGCCACAGGGGGGCTACATACCAGAGCTAATGCGATTAAAGGCTCATGTTAGACATTTGAGCGTCAGCAGAGGGCAGCACTGACCTAACAGCCTGAAGATGAGGTGCAGCTCGTCCTCCACCGTGGAGCCGGGAAACAAGGGTCTGCCTGCAGCCATCTCATAGAATATGCAGCCTACACCCCTGAGGAGGAGAACACACAGGGGGTTAAGATCATGAGATGTTTGCAACAACTACAGACAGTTACAAATACACTTTAAACACTTCAAAGATGTCTTGAGTAATGCACTGTGCAGACATATGGAATCAGAAGCAGGAATCTTAGCGCTTCATAACAGTTGCCATCACCCCCACAGAGAGAAGCCCCCTCACCACATGTCTATCTGCGTGGAGTACTCAGAAGAGCCCAGCAGCACGTCCGGAGGCCGATACCACAGAGTCACCACTTCATTGGAGTAAGTTTTTGTGGGCACAGACTTGGCTCTGGCTAAACCTGTGGAGCAAAAAAAGTGCATGAATTACACTTTTGTTGACACTAAAATATAATTAATCATACATAAACATTAACTGAACTGTCTTTTAACAATAATGGTCAAATGTCAAATAAAGGTTTTATTTCAAATAGGCTTTTCCCCCATCCATCCATCCATCCATCCATCCATCTTCTTCCGCTTATCCAGGACTGGGTCACAGGGGCACAGGCTAAGCAAAATTGCCCAGCTTTCCCTCTTCCAAGCCACTTCCTCCAGCTCCTCTGGGGAATCCCGAGATGTTCCCAGGCCAGCTAAAAGATGTAGTCTCTCCAGCGTGTCCTGGGTCTTCTCTATGTCTGTAACAATTTTCCCAGGGAGGCGTCCAGGAGGAATCCAGACCAGATGCCCAAGCCACCTCAACTGGCTCCTCTCTATGTAGAGGAGCTCTACTCCAATTAGGAACTCTACTCCAATTAGGAGCTTTGCTTCTGGGTTCAGCTCTCTTCACCACAAAAAACGGTACAGCAACCACACAATGGTGGACACCACATCAATACCCCTTTCAATATCACGCTCCAATCTCCCCTCACTCATGGACAAGATCACAAGATACTTAAACTCCTCTACCTGGGGCAGGAGCACTCCACCTATCCATAGAGGGCAAACCTCCTTTCTCCCGAGAACCATGGCCTCAGACTTATCGGTGCTGACCCTCATCTCATCTCTTTTCTTTTTTTTTGTGCTGACCCTCATCTCAACCGCTTCACACTCGGCTGCAAACCATCCCAATTAATGCTGGAGGTCCTGGCTTGATGAAGCCAACAGGACAGTATCATCTGCAAAGAGCAGAAATGAAATCATGTGGTTCCCAAACCAGACCCCCTCCGGCTTCTGGCTGCACCTAGAAATTCTGTCCATAAAGACTATGAACAGAACCGGTGATAAAGGCCAGCCCTGCCAGAGTCCAACATGCACCGGGAACAGGTCTGACTTACTGACGGCTATGAAGACCAAGCTCCTACTCCAGTCATACAGAGACCGGACAGCCCTCAGCAAGGCTCCACAGACCCCATACTCCCTGAAGCACCCTCCACAGGAGACTACAGGGGACGCAGCCTTCTCTAAAGTCACAAAACACATATAAACAGGATGAGGGAACTCCCACGAACGCTCCAGCACCCTACAGAGGGCGTAGAGCAGGTCCACAGTTCTATGTTTTGTTGTTGGACTTCTGTGCTCATCATAGCTTGCCCATAACAAACATCATGTTTGACCACAGGAGATCGATGATCGACTTTGTATCCGTTTCAGGTGACTTTCGGCCGTGGGTCTTGGACACTCGGGTAAAGAGAAGCAGAGCTGCCAACTGATCACTTCCTGGTGGCGAGTTGGATTCGCTGGTGGGGAAGGAGGCCAGAAAGACATGGCAGGCCTAAATGTAAAATGAGGGTCTAACTAGGAACCTCTGGCTGAGCCCTCTGGCAGGGAAGTCTTTAACTCCCACATCCAGGCGAGCTTCAAACAGGTACTGAGGGAGTTTGGAGACACCGAGTCAGAGTAGACCATGTTCTCCACCTCCATTGTCTCTGCTGCCGTTTGGACCTGTGGTCGACTGTCTGGCCGATAGCCAAACCACAGTTCCAGGAACAACAGTGTAGACTTTTCCCCCCTAATTTAACTAAATGAACAGTTTCTGGTTTTACCAAAGTCTGCTAGTTTGAGTTCCCCCCTGTCGTTGATGAGCAGGTTTTGGGGCTTCAGGTCTCTGTGAAGGACCTTCCGTCTGTGGCAGTAGGCTAAGCCTCGCAGGATCTGGAAAAGGAAAATCTGCAGGAAAAGAGAAAAACGTTGAAGGAACAAGAAGTTTTTAATGAAAAATGCCAAAATATGAACCCTACTACACTACCAAACGGTTGACATTCAATAGAAGCAGTTTCTACTAGGGGTTTTGGTAATTCAAGAAATATTTTTTCAACTCTCAGTCTAATTTTCACAACAAAATATTTTCAGCATAAGAAAAAGCCCCTACAAAGATTAAATGTGCTCTAACCATGTTCTATATGCATGGTTTAGGAAATAAAGCTGTTTATTTCCAACACTGCTGAATTTAACTGAAGCGGTACGTTTCAAACTGTTCAGGTGCCTGAACAGGTGCTTTCCAGAAACATTTCAAAGTGATGAAGTAGCATGACAGAGTAAAAGAAAGCGCTTGAATGTGACTAAGATCCTTTATTTCGTTCTTCCAGACAGTCTGCACTGCAGCGCAACATGTCAGTTTTCTCACAAGAGGAAGCAAGCACGTATTTCATTGCTCATTGCCACAACGCCAGCCTTTTTTCACAGCGCTGAACACATAACTCTGATCCACCAGGTAAAAGATTCAGAATCCTTTGTTGTGAAGTTCAGCAGAACTTTCGCCTGCTTCGTATTTGCCACTTAGCTCTGCACATAGTGTGCACGGCGGGTGTGCGCCGTCTCACTCATTCTTCCATAAGCCACAAAGCATCAAAATCTATGTTTTATATGATACCGGTTCCAGCTTTGCACAGATTTTTGGTTCAGTCCTTATCCTTTGTTAAAACAAAGTTGTATATGTCTATGCTATTTAATAACAACAACTGGCTCATGAGTTCACAAGAAAAAGTACCAGCACACGTAGTGTTCACGAGATCTTGTTCTTGTTTTGGTGCCAACCCAAAACAAACCGTTAGTTTGGTGCCAACTAGCAGTCGGGGGTTTAATTGGAAAAACAAGTAAAACGCTTAACTACATATTTGCTCATAAATAATGAATTCAATATCATCTTGGCAGCATTTTAAATCAATACAAATATCACCAAATGAAGTGTCGCGATATTTAACTGAATCGATATTTTCTTTTATCTCTAGTTTTACAACTTATTACATTTTTCACCACAAGGGGGTGTATTCAACAATGAATCCCACAGCCAGATAAAATTTGACAGTTGATAAAGGTGTGGGGCTGGGAGCGCCCCTGCACTGACTCACCTTGACATTCTGCATGCTCAGGATGTTCCCGCAGTCATCCATGTACTGCTTCAGGTCCTTGTCCTAAAGGAGAGGAAGGGTGTTAGAAGAGACAGCAACAGTTGGATAGCAGCTCCTTATTCGAATGTTTCTGGTGGTTACGTCATGAAGAAAGTGGTGGTGGCGTTTACCAGGTATTCAAAAACCAGTGTGAGAGATTTGTCCGTGTGCACAATGTCATGCAGCGTCACAATGTTGGCGTGTTTCAGGTCCTTCAGCAGGGAGACTTCATCATAGGAAAAGAGCAGAGGTGCAGAGGTGAGTAGCCGAGTCTGCATCTTTTTCAATCAGCGCATTTAACTGCCCCATTAGCCTCTACCTTCTCTGATAGCTGTGCACGGCGCCCCCTCCTCATGTTCCAGTCTGATCTCCTTCAGCGCCACTAGGTTGTCCGTCAGCTTACTCCTCCCCTTGTAAACTGTTGCGTACGTACCCTGAAGACCAAAAAAAATTGTTACAGGATTCAGCTGAATTTTCTAGCGAATCAAAAATTATTACTAATTGGGGCGTGAACAGACAAGGAAAAATGAGTTTATAGATCAGACTCACCTCCCCGAGTTTGTCTAGTTTGATGTAGGACTCCAGCTTCCCAAATCCAATTTCTGACTGGAAGGAAAACACAGCCAGAATGAATGTGTGTCGTATCATAATTAGAAGTGGCAGGCTTACAGACACCATGACAAATTTTTCTAACATCCTCGCAGCATCAGAGGGGGTTTAAGGAGAGCAAACGGTGGCGTCCAGCATCAGAACTGATGTCTTGTGACAAATGACTGTTGGCTTTTACATTGTGGAAAATTCAAGAAACACTTCTGTATTGATTAAGGGGGAACACAAAAGAATTATTTTGACTCTTTTTTTTTTGCAGGAAGAAATTCTGTTTTTTTTAGTCTTACATTAACTTTTAATTTAAATCATTTTGAAAAAAAAATTATTTGACTTTCTAAGAGAGAACACATGCAAAGATATAGCACTTGCTTGTGGATGGTAGTCAGTGCGTCAGAGTGCGTGAAAAGAGCTTTACAGGAGAAAAAGTGGAGGCAGGATAAAGACAAGTGCCTGCTGAGCTGAAAGGTCAGAGTGTCAAACACACAAACGAAACCGTTCATCACTTTGCAAACAACCCTGCGGGGCAGCAAGTACAGAAAGCAATAGGACTGAGCCAGGAGGAGAGCTCCTCTCCGTTTCCTCTTTTGACAGATGCACATTCAAAGCAGAAACCACAAGCCAATTACTGAGCCAGCTGACAATGCTGGGGTGCGATATGGACACGTGACAACAGGCTGAAAGGATGAGATTAAAGTGTGCAGAAGCAGCGTGAGCTCGCACTTCTGCTTCTTTGCTGCATTTATGAAACAGGTCAAGTTCGTCTATATTTATCGTTGTGGAGGCTCTCCCTGAACCCTGCACTGGTTCTGTTTTCCTCCAATTCAGAACTCATCATCGCATGTTGGCAGGGAGTCCTGTGCATGAACACGAGCACACAAAGGGAGTTCATCTTTGCACAAAGTACCAGAAAAGGATGACAAATGTACAGAAATCAGTACAAATATGTCAGAAATTACAAGGGAAAACCAGATTAATAAAAAAAACTCAAACATAATACTCATAATGACAAATAATTAAATTATTCTTAACATTTCTTTATTTTTCTCCCATCAATCCTTTTTTGTCAAACTTGTGATACTTTATTTCTAAACAGAGGTGCTAATTTCTGCCCTTTTATACTGAAACTTCTAGTTTTGACAATTTCCATGGTTTATTGTTGCGCTGCAACACTTTTACTCGGTCAGACATAATTTTTTGTATGGATATGAATTCATAGTGCTATCCATATTCATAATTTATTTTTCAGATGTTTAAAAACGGCTAAAAATACCAAAATAAAGTGCTATCAGTTTAAATGAACGATTCTTGTCTTTTTTCAACAGTCTTTAGAAAAAAATTAGATTTATCTTAAAACATTTTAATTATAGGTGAAATCGTTATAATAATAGTAAATAATTAAGTCTTTAGAAAACAGAAATTTGATTGAGAGAAAATAGGCAAATGGTGGTGCAGCGGTAGGGCAGTCGGCCTCTAGTAGATTGCAGGTTCAACTTCCGCCTTGCCTGCCCATATGTCGAAGTGTCCTTGTGCAAGACACTGAACCCCATATTGCCTCCGGTGGAAGGTTGGCGCCAGTGTTCGGCAGCAGAGCCGCCATCAGTGTGTGTAAATGGGATTGTGACTGTAAAGCGCTTTGAGCCTTCAAGGAAGGTAGAAAAGTGGTATACAAGTGTAACCCATTTACCATTTTACCTATAAATAATGATGAAAAATAAAGGATAACACCTTATTTTGTTCGTTTTTCTTAAACTTTTCCTAAAAACTCTTGCTCCTTTCTCCAATTTGTTATATTAAGAACTAAATATATTTTTTTCTCCGCTTTCTTACCAGGGATGCTCTGCGGGAACGCCGGCTCAGAGGCTGGTCAAAGGGCGGGCTGTTCAGCTGCAACTTTTGCAAGTAACCATCAGGTATCCGGATATCAGCGGGCAGGGACAGACGTTTGTTCAGGTCCTGCACAGGTGAACAAAAACAAAGAAATGTATTAAAGACAGCACTGGTGTTTGTACATGTTCTTGTGGTATTTTTCTAAAAATGGAGGACATATTAAGAAAATTAAGCTTAAAATTGCATTTCTGAGTATTTCTTTATTCAAATGGTTGTAAATGAGGAGCAGCTAAAAAAAAATGCGGTTTGAATTTCTAATGAACTCCTGTCACTCTGCAGAAACTATGTCCTAGAAAACGACCCAGGTTTTTTTAGATTGTCTTAAAACAGAATAATTATAAATGAAAGACCAATTGGAACACTTTTAGAAAAGATTGAAAGATGATCGGAGGGGGTCTCTAAAGGCTGTTTGTTTTAAGATCGTTTCAGAATTCACTGTAAAGTCTTTCCTGGAGTACTGAAGTTTTAAAATCATTATTTGTTACGTAAAATAAAAACAAACATTAACATCTGTGTCTTTCCCGTCATGTGGACACCCCCTCCCCTCCTTTCTGGCTGTTAGATCACGGTTAATCCAGGCTCCCTCGCTGTTTTAACTCCATTTCCTCCTCATTTAAAGCAACATCAGATTATTTACACCCGCTGGCTTTTTGAACATTTCAACACATGCTTTCAGACAGGCTGATAAATCTGTCAACTGGACAGGTCAGCCTTTGTGTCCAACGGCTTGGTGAGTGCGCGCTTTTCTCCTGCCTGGCTCTTTATAGTTGACACATTCAAACATATGCTGAGCTTGACAAAGGTGAGGTTCTTAAATACCTTCTGGCTGGACATGCCAACCTGTTACCGGGTAGTTTTAAGTCAGAGCTATTCTTTGGAAACAATGAACTGAACATTGGTATAAAAATCAAGTTGTTTGCACTTGAAAATGATCTGAAGTTGCAGGTTTTAAAGGCCAATTCTTCTTTTTGAATTTATGATGGCTGTGGTTTGATTATCTTTTACAAATCAATAGTGTGTAGATCTATGGAGTTGACTCAATTCAGGAAAAAATAATTTTATCGATATAATCGAGCAAATTTACACCCTCTTTGTCCTCAGGACTTGAATATTCATCAGCATGAATTTTGAGGAATTGAGATTATTGCATTTTGCACTGTCATCTGTTGAAATCCAAACATGCATCCCTCCACTCACTGCCAGCATTAGCAGTAGCCCTCACAATGAAGGATGCTGCCACCGTCCCACCCCCCCGGCTCAGACCTTTGCACCTCTCCTACCCTCCACTGGTTGTCCAATCAAGCCTTTTTAATCTGTTACAACGGGGGCCCATCTGGATCGTATTACATTAATCCCTGTGATGTAATCCCAAAACAGCGCCATTTCCTCTGCGCTGACCCCACTGAAGGGTGATGCTACTCCACCCGTTCTCCATCACACACTGACTGGACGGAACGCTTCCCTTTGTTTCAAACAAATTAGAAGTCAGTCCCTAGAGTAAGCAACTGCTGACAAACGAGGAGTGACGCTGGATGTTGGGACAGAAGGACCACGTTCCACTGTGTTTCGGTTTTTATTTGCTTGTAAAATGATAACAGCCTACGTTTGCACACATAGCTAAACTTTACTGTTCCTTTTCATGCAGCCTTTTATGACTTCAGTGCAGATTCAGACATTTGTTTGGAAGACCTCAGCAGTAAATGAGAAATACTGGAGTGTAAAGGGTTCTCAAAAACACTGCTAAAAAAAAAAAACAATTTACATGAAATGCCTGATAAAAACAGATTTGCTCTCCTGCTTTAAACCATGTCTGACCTTGCTGATAAAAAAATGAAAATCAGAATAAAGGGCAGAGCGGAGGCCGTCTTTTTTATGTTTCTAGAACATGGTGACAATCAGCTGCCCTGATTCCTGATGTATGTCAGGTGTTCAGCCCTGAAATCCCATTAGCAGCAGTTAGCCCATTAAGACCTGATCTTCACAGGTGTGCTGCCAAACTCTTGTCTATGTGTGTGTGTGTGGGGGTGTGTGTGTGTGTGTGTGTGTGTTTGTGTGTGTGTGTGGTCAACTCTGAACAGTCCCAGACAGTCTGAAGGCTCCAACTCTCCTGTTTGTCCCAATTTGACACAAAAAAAACCATTGAACTAAAAGCTAACATTCCCCGCATGTTGTTCTTAAGTAATGATTATTATTCGTATAGCAGGTTTCCCAGGTTTACTCATGTGGAAGTCAATGTGCTTACTGCATGAACTGTAGAGTTTTTAGCAATCCACAAGCGACTTGTTTGAAGAAAAGTTTGAGTCACTTTTACATTTTTTTGGTACAGACTTAAAGAACCATTCAAATGAAAATGGTATTGTTGGTGTTTTTAACATGTTCTTGTAGCCTTTTTCTCATGATTTTTTTAAAATATGTATATTTAGATAATAGGTGGATATTTACATGTAAATTTATTTTTATTCAAATTGCAGCAAATCAGGAGCAGACAAAAAATGCTGTTTGAAAAAGAGTATTTATTATGTAGAAAACACACTGGGCGGGATACACGCTCCCTGCTCCACTCTATTTGATGCATCCACTTCTAGAAGACTAGATCCATGTACGGCTACTTTTTCCAATATTGGATAGCTCCAATACTGCTCACTGTTAGGTTGGGGTTGTGAGTGGCTGTAAGCTGGCAGGAGAGTATGTAAACAGAGCTCTCAGTCTTGAGTAACAGCTAGGAGGAGCGGGGTTACTCTGTACCAACAGTCCCACTAACAACTCAAAGGTAAATTTTAAATGAACTCCTACCGCTCTGTAGAAACTATGTCTTAGAAAACAACAGGTTTCTTGATTTTGGCTGAAGCATTTTTTCATAATAGAGGACAAAATTTACAACTAAAATTGCATTTCTGAGTATTTCTTAATTCAACTTGCGTTGGATCAGAAAACGGGATGCTTGAAAAAGCTCAGACTAATGACGCAGTTACTGAAATGGGTATGCCAAAGTCTCTCTTACCTCTCGGCTCCTCCGCCCCCTTGCGCGCATTCATTTTTATCGTCCGAGCTGGCCTCTGGCTCAAAACTGTATGGCTGGATTAATCCAATATTGCTCACCATTATATTTGTGCTGCTAATGCTAGCTTGGGACTATAAACTTGTGCAAACAGAGCTCTCAGAGATGGGGAGGGGTTGCACCGAGCCGACAGTCCTGCCCACAAACCAGAACTGTATATCTAATGAGCTACTGCTACTGGGCATAAAATCTGCCTTAAAAAAACAACAAAGTCTATTTGATTACAGCTTAAAACTGCACAGTCGTGATTAAAAGACCACTGGGAATGATTTTACAAAAGAAAAAAATACAGTTGGAGTGAGACTATGTGACTTTTTGATGGTAAACAACTTTTTAAAACTCGGCAGTGCTTGTGGAATATCTTTTAGAAGAGACGGTACATTTTGGATCAGTGGCTTTAACTGTTGTCAATTTAAATATTTACTTTAAAAGGTGTTGTAAAAACAGGTTTAATTTTTCACCACGTGCTCTGATTCAGTGGGAGGAATTTGTTTTTCTTCAAGCGGAATGACTTTTCACCCATTTTTAAACTGTTTTCTGGACAAAAATGTTTCATAGTCTAGATTATAAGAAAATGCTGACAGTTGGGATTTAAAAATAAACTTGTAGTGAAACTTGATCCCTTTAAAAAGACATGAAAGTAGCTGGGAACTAAAAAAAGATTTCTGTGTTGAAGAGGGTTAAACCTGAGTTCAGGTGACGAAAGCCAAAGAAAACAAAAAAAAACAACTCCTGTGCGTGCGCATGAGAATTAGTTGAGCAAAGATTATGCAAGTGCCTATGATGACAATACGCCTACACTGTTACAGCGCTGAGAAGAAAAAAAAAAAAAAAATCAGACTTGGACGTGAGGTAAGAACATGTATGAAATCAGAGCTGAAACAGAATCAAATGTCAGAGTTTACCCATAATGGGAAGTGACTCACATCCTTCAGACATTTCCGAGCTTTAGCAATTAACAAGAATTCGTCATTACCTCTGCGGAGATGCGCCTATTCCCTCGGTTCCTCAGACAAACACCTGTGGGTGACTGCACCTCATCGGAGGACGTCCCAGACGCTTGGTCGCTCTCCCCGTCTGACCCCATTTTCAGGTTTTCGTGAACAATATCTGATATGGAAAAGTTGGGTTTAGAGGCTGGTCGTGACACTTTTCCTTCCATTACCTCCTGCCTCTTTCTTGGGTGGGCCTGCGTCAGGTCAGGGATGTCAAGTAAACAGCTTATCCTTTTGACAGATACTTTTCATGGATGTAAGTGGGACAGGCCTAATGAGAAATGTTCATGCAGTAAATCTAATCTGACCCTGGCAAGGGCAGACTCACGGCTCATACATTTTTTCTGGGGGTTGGAGTTATGCTTGCTATTGTGCTCGTTCAAATCCTGCATATGCATGATAACCCAATGAATTAAAAAAATATGACATTTCTCAGATGCTGCTGCATAAAGACACAAACATCAGCAGGACATTTGCACGTTTCTACATATGAAATTAAAGAGGAGCAAGCAAGTCCAAGACAGTTATAAAAACAAAATCCTTTAATCAAGCCACTTTTGTGCAGACTCTAAACCAACATTTAGAACATTTTTAAAAATTGGAACAATTTTGCCGTTTTCTAATGCCACAGATAAACATGCACAGTAGGTGACTCACCAAGGCGACTGCCATTGCGAGGCATGGCCATGAGCGAGCCCAGACCCCCTCCGATGACGCTCTGCGGCCGTCGCAGTGGAGGCTTTTTGAAAGAGCCTGCATATTGGTGAAGAAAAGAGTGGACGCTGTGAGCTGATGGAGGACGCCCGTTCCTCACTATAGGCTCTGCGGAAGAGAAACATTTTCATTATGGTCACGACAGAACAGAACAAAAGGGTAAAGACACATGCTCTGTGGAGGACGCAGCAAACACAAACTTGTTACTTGTAAATGAAAAACAAAAGAGCTAACAGAAAATTTGACAGCTGTGTTTTCCAATAGCTTTTCATGTAAAGAAAACTTGTCTCACTCTGATCATCTTTAGATCTATTTTAAAAGCATTACCAGTGGTCTTTTAATTTTGATTATCCAGTTTTCAGCCAAGAAAAAAAAACTTGTGTTGCTTTCTAGGAAACAGTTTCTACAGAGTGGCAAAAGTTCTTTAGAAATTCACCTCTGACTTGAAGGTGGGACTGTTGGCGTGGAGTAAGCCTGTCCCTGATTCTCGTCACCCATCTGTTTACACTCTTCTGCTAGCTTACAGCCTCTCATGCCTCCAACCCAGCATTACCAGAGCAACAAATATGGTGAGCAATACTGGAGTTATCCAGCAGTACAGTTTGAAGCCAGATGCCAGTATTCCTCTAGAACCCTGCGCTCTGAGAACCAGCCCCTCTCAATCCCGGAAAACAAGTGTGTCCTCACATTGTGACATCACAGTGGGGATCAACCCCTTCTAGGAAAAGTCTGTGCTGCCAGCACCGCTCTGAGCCTGACACAAACAACTATTTTCTCCCCAGAGCTAGCGGTGATCGGCCAAATGCTTTCATTTTATATGCTCAATATGCAAAAGTTCAGATGTTGTTTGTTTTTGTAGGCGAAAAGCAGGCATGATGCAAAGGCCAGGTCTGGGATGACGTCATGAAATGGGCAGCACCCACAAAGAGCAAAAGGTGGAGCCTCAGAGATCGGGTAGTCTTACTTCCAAATAACTCAAGATAACTCATGAAAATAACTCATATTTCATAAATAATTTGTTATTTAATGTGCCACAGGTAATATATGATCATATACATGGATATAGTTTACTATGAAAAGCTTAAGAATAGCATGATATAGACGCATTAAAAACACCAAAAACACAATTTTATCTTTAAAGGTGTTTTCAGACTGTAAAAATCCTTTGGTTCGGACCAAGACTGCTTTATTTGGTACGGACTGAGTCCTGAACCTTGTGTTTGGTCTGTATTCAGACTACTGTCAAGCGAACTATCCTGTTTCGAACTTAACCTTGTAAACAAAACCACATGACTAAAGATCTCTTCACTCATTGGCCAGGAATTACGAGGGCGGGGCAAAGCAACTAGAGTCAGAAATTATGGAAGTTCAGCGCTTTGCAATCCTTTTCAGGATATTGCACTGATTCAAACTTTATATTTCGCTGAACGATTTTGAAGGCCTGTATCAAGGTCGAGTACAACACTTTTTACTGCTATTTTGGTATGGTGGAGGCATGCTGCAAGGTGGTTATTGGCAAGACTATGAAGGTAGGATGATAAGCGTTAATGACATCTAGATTGTTGGTAAAACAGTGATAAGCAATGACTCACAGCAATGGGTTGTTTTAATCAACCGGCCTTCATCCAACCACATTTCAATGAGCCGCTGTGTCTCATCATTGTGGTGTTATGGCATTGTTTTTATGAGAATTTTGTTAAGGAAGCACAAGGTAGCTTTTGGGATGATGTCACAGCAGTGAGTGTGCCACGTAACAAGACACAGAAAAGCATGCAAGAAGCGTTTTTAGCAGTGTTAAAACTAGTGCTGTCAGTCGATTAAAAAAAATAATCAGATTAATCATACTTTTGGGTTGTGATTAATCACAATTAATTACAATGTTTTACAAATGACATTTTATACCACAATATGCAGCTTTCAAACAGAGAGAACATGTTTCCCTTCATTTCTTTTGTCTGAAATGTTTAAATTTATAAAGTGTTAACTCAGAAGTTTAATTTGTGTGCACAAAACACATCAACAGTAAGATGAGCAGAACTCTAAAGACTTTAATGTCTGCAGTATTACTCCAACAAATCAAAGATGCTGATATATAGCCATAAGAAACTAACATTATGTTTCTGCACTTTAAATGGTCCGGGTGAATATTCTGTTCTGATTGCCTGCTGGGTGTTCCGGAAGAAATTCTGGTCAAAACGTTATAAATGCACAGGCTTCTTCTAAACAACCTTTTTCTTCATGATCTGGACAAACGTGGTAAGAAGTGAAATCTCTCTCTTAACTGATCCTTTATTTAACCCAGGGTTGTCAAACTCGAGTCCTCAAGGGCAGGCCTCCTGCTGGTTTTCCAGAAATCCTGCTGAATTTGCTGCTGATTCCCTGGATCAAGTGTGTTTAGCCAATAAGGAGATTCAATGGTAGGTCGAAAACATGTAGGACTGGCCCTCGAGGCGTGGAGTTTGACACCTCTGATTTAAACTATCTTGAAGATCAGCACACATATTGCTTTCCTTTGCCGCAGCAATTTAGGCTCAGTGCCAGCTCATAAAGCAATGACTTGACATGAATAAAGTACTATAAATCCATTGAATATTTATTTCTTTTGTAAGTGACCATGTTAAAAGCAGCATTGAGCCCGATAAAGTGCATTTTCAGAAATTGACACATGCCGTGGAATCCTAAACCGGCGGAAAACAGTTGCTTCGTGGAGTGTAATTAATCAATGTTAATATATATTAACGAATTAACTTTTTAAAAATTATTTGCGTGCATTAACGCATTAACATTGATAGCCCTAGTTAAAACTAAGGCTCTAACAAGTAAGGAGTTTTAGCATTTTTTCCTGTTTGATAACACGACAATCAAGACTTTACATTTGTCCACGGCTCATCTGATGCGTTTTTCCTACTCTGCTTATGTCACGTGACTACCAGCTACGGTGGTCATTTCGGTCCAGGTATTCTGCTCTGGGAGCATATTGTATTCAGATTGAGGAATCTCAGACCGAACCGAAGCTCAGTTTGATTGGAACCTAACCCAGATCACCTCAAAAGATGGGACAGAGAACGTTTTCTGGTCCCGGACCGGGGTTCGCTTGTGTGTGTTCACACAGAATTTGTTCCGAATTATCGGGGGCTAACTCTGGTTCACTTTAAACAAACCAAATGTGTCCAGTCCGAACACACCCTAAGACAGTATATAAGAGTGAAACTAAAGAGTTTTAAAGAGACTTAAAGAATTAACAAAAGCAGCAGCAAATACAGTTCATAAAACAATCCAATTCTGCTACTATTACTCTTATAATTATTCAATGTTCAATTTTAATATAAAAATGCTGTGGACCAGATTCCCTCACATTTGGTTCCATAGTACTCTGAGGTGGATGAGTCTCAGGAGGTGCAGCAGTCATCTGGTGCAGCAAAGGCTTTTGAGCTATCTCATAAATGTGAGAACAGAAACACATTGAAGTCCTAAAGCCAAATCATTACAACCTTTGTGTGAAAATACTTTCAGTTTTTTTTTTAAGTCTGATGTTTTTTTAACCATGCAGCGACGTTTGCTCCTTCCTGCTGTCACTCGGTCTGTTTTAAGAATAAAGATTTACTTCCTTTTTGAATGACCTCTTTATGATAATCACTGGTCACGCTTTTCCTCTTTGTTAACAAAAGACGATCAAATCATTAAACCTTATTTGGTTGGCAACATGCAGCTTACTCTTGTCATTTCTATCAAAGAACTGAGGGCCTGCTTTATTATGGTCTCAACTATCCCTGAATATTTGAAATGTTGAAATACAGACATTTAAAGAAGAAAACATGAAGTAAAAAAAAAAGACTAAATGTTGAAATTATATATATATATATATATATATATATACATACATATATATACACATACCCACACACACAACATTAATTTGTTGACCGTTTTCAGTTTTCTGCTTAGTGTCCCTTATGTTTTCTCACCTTTTATAACCTCTGAAGTTCAGTGTAAATAACTGACGGGTTAAGAAGAGAGCAGGCCTACTGAGTAGACAAAAGAATTACTGAGGGAAAAAAAAGAATTCTGAGAAGCTGCTGATTGACACACAATACAGAGATGATAGCGCACAAAGAGAGAATGAGTGAGAAGAAGTGAACTCTGTCACAGATGAAGTTTTTTTTTCTGTGTCTAGATAAACTAGCTCAAACTTAGTTTTTTTTTTTAATTTAAGCTGACAGTGCAGACTACAACTTAAATTTGAGCTAAAGCAGTAAAAGTCAGCCTGGATGTCAAGAACTCTTGCATGTCTTGTAAAATAATCCAAACTGAGTTTCACAAAAATGTTGATGAGCAAAGTCTGCTTTTTTAGATTTGTACAAAACCTTGTCAACAATTTAAAGGGTAAAAAAAGTAGTTTAGAGCCCTAATGCCACCTCTGCCCGTCTCCGGGGTGCTGCTGCTGCTGCTCCTGGCCTGAGTCATGAGCGTTGCGTAATCAGATCAAAACCAGAATGCACTCCCTGATCACTCAGTTCAGATCAGATCTCATCTAGCTACTGCATTATGTCTCCTCTCTACTTACGGTTGCACGGGCTGTTCAAATCCCTCCATATGAGCGACTCTCTCTCAAACAAACACATACCGTGGCTCTGTGTCCTCTGTTTGACAAGAACAGAGCGCTCTGGCCAAACTGGTACTAATCACCTCACAAAAAGCTCTTCACAAAAGCCTGGTCAGTTTTTAGAGGGGGCGGTGAGAGCTGAATGATTGAAGAGGAGAAAAGACTTTGGCGGGGCAAAGAGGTACATTTTTAGCATTCAAACAGAGGAGATGAATGAGGCATCAACTTGGAAAAGGAAAGTTAGACTTTAAAAAAGACATTTCTGATTTCATTAGGATGGTCTCCAATGTCACGGAAATTCCAGGATCTTTCTTTTTTCCACTAATATAGTGATACCATGCCCAATGCCTTTTTTTTGAGGTTTTTTGAGTATCGGAGATAAGCTGCTGCCTCTCGTTTGACACCCTGAAGGCCACGACCTTCCACAAGTCTCAGACAAACGATAACCGCAGCGTCTAACAGACCAGATCAGAGCGCGTCTACTGGGAAATAAGAGAAAAGGGCTATCATTATAAAGCCCATGTCCTGTATAATAAAAAACATTAAAATTTAAGATGCAGAAGAAAGCTTTTTTTTCCTCCAACCACTAAACTAATGTACTTTTAAAGAGGAACAATTTGAATAATGTGAATAATGCAAACAAGTTAAAGCTTTACAAAAATTTAAATTAAAAGCCGTTTCATCCTGCTTTTAAAATCTGGGTCAGTATTAGATAAAATATTCTGATTTTGATTGATTGAAGCTGTTAGCATTTGATCGCATCACACCTGTCTTACTCTTGGTTACCAAATGTGAATGAAAGTATCCCCTACGAGTCTGTTAAGTGAATATTGAGCTTTTTTCACCAGAACTGCAGGATTTGCAATAACAAACTTTTTAGTTTACTTTATTATAAAGTTAATAAAAACAATTCCAAGTTGGTTTCAGGAAATCATCTAAAATATACCCAATAGTTACTGTCTTCATATATTTAATATTTATTTTTGGCAGATTAATTTAAGGGTCACAACAGTGAATCATCTGCCTCTATCTAACCCTCTCCTCTGCATCCTGCTCACCAACCTTCATGTCCTCCTTTACTACATCCATGAACCTCTTTGTTTTAAATCCCTCTAACTCTCTTTCCTGGTAGCTCCAACCTCAGCATCCTTTAATAACAGTTACTTTCCGAACAATCTTAATCTGCTTCTCTGCATTGATCTCTAAACACATGACGTAATCTGTTCCTCTGATGGATTAATTCCTGATCACATCTATCTTCGTCACTCCCAAATTAACCTTCAGATCAGATATCTTATACTTTTGTTAAATTTGACTAAACAGGAATTTGTGCTATAAAGCAGGAATCATAATTTAACAAGAATTTAACTTCAGCCAAATAAAACATGAATCTTTTTTTTTTACATCTCCTAAAAGGCAGTGCTATAACAATAGGATGAAGCAGGTCACAGGTTTGTCTTTAGGGTTTTTAAGCCATACTTAACTCTGTCACCATCTTATAGTGCATTTCCAATGGCACATACTTATGTTGACTAAAATTTAGGACGTTTTCACAAGGTGGTGTAATGCGTAGTAGTTTCCAACTACTGGTAAGCTAAGTCAGTGTGGATGTGATTACCTAACTCTGCTTTATCAGAAAAAAGAAGGAAATAGTGGGAGAAGTCTGTGTTCCACTTTCTTTATTACACTGAACCCAACCACATGGTTGTGGTAGGAGAGGGGTGTTGGAAAAGGAACAAAGATGAGGCAAACATTGATCCAGGTGAGTTAGGTTGGATTATGGAAATGCAACTTTTGCCAAAAAATGAATTTGTAGCTTTCCAAAAAACAAGGAAAATTCAGTATTACAGTTGATGACTTGCTCCATCACCTCTCAACCAGACGACCATGCCTCCTGCTGTTATCAATTTCCATCTCAAACCAAAATTACCATATAATGGTAACAAACGAAAAAAAAAAAAAACGAACGTTCTGCACAACAGTTAACCTCCACATGTCTTGCAGAACATAGTTTCATCACATAAACTATTGATGCATTAAAGAAATATCAAATATCTGGTAAAAAAAGAAAAAAAGTCTGGATCCAGACAGTTGTGTCATTTCCAGCCCAGAAGAAGACAAAGCACATTTGTCCCCATTATAATACTTTTTCCCAGATGTGTTTTTCTGTTATTTCCTGTTTTTACTGGTGTTTCCTCTCCATAACACCACTCTGATTTCATTTTTTTCCCCCATTTCCTTGAGTTTTTGCTGTGACGTGTAAAAGATTACCCAATTTCACACAGAAAAGGTCTGCGGGAAATCATGTTTGCATAACGAACAAGATGCACAACAAACTCCTTGAAGGAACAAATTATCATTACTGTTTTAATGAGCTTCATATAAAACTTTTGGACCAGAAGAGGTGATGCAGAGGTTTAAAGTTTGTGAAACCAGACTTTCAGAATGGAAAATTCAGCTCTATAGCTGTTTTAGATTGCAGTGAATATGGACTGCTTTGCCTGTATAACAAACACCTAGTGTTGCTTGTTGAACTGGCGAGACTCCAATTACATTAGCAGTAAAACTCGCCTCTAACAGGAAGAATGTGGTTGCCTCTAGTTACCCGACTCCTTAATGTGGACAACCATTATGTCTGGGCCACTTGTTGCTACTCTGTGTTCTTCTACATACTGCTACCTGTTCCTTAAACTCTGTGAAAGATGAGTGCAACGAGAACAAAGTAAAAATAAAATGTCAATTCTCAAATGTGCACTTCTGTATGTGACATCATACAGAAGTATGTGACATCAACAGAACACTAAAAGAACCATGTTTAAGGTATTGTTTTTGGGTTAGAAGAACCACTTTAAAAACATTATTGTTTCAACAAGTGTTGTATTTTGACAGAAACCATTTGTTAAAATTCAAGAGTCTTTCTGTGACAAAGAAAAACCATCCACTATAAAAGAGAAGTGGCCTGAGCAAGTGTAACGATACCCATAGACAATGAATTGCTTCCGGTTCCAACCAAATTAAGTTAATTCAGTCACCATTTTTCCATCCTTACTAAGCCGCAATTTGACGATTTCTGAGTCTACATTTCTGTGACAACCACTCTCCAATCAGGAGTGAGCATGTTAGAAGGTCACACCCCTTCCACTGAAAAACTTGGCTTGGCAGAATCTGTCAGACACTTCCAACATTCAACGTGAGACCACCTACTTTCATTGAGGCCTCTGATTGGTCAGTTTATAACTTGAATAACTTGGACAACAACAAAAATACAATGAAAAAAAATGTGATAAGCAAGAACATGTTAAAAAGATGTCACAGAGCAAAAATTCTGACAAATATAATGACTATGTAAAATCAGTTTATTTCTCTATAGAAGTCTATGGAATTTCAGTTTTTTGAGACCAGCAGGTACTTCCTGTTTGGAACATGAGGAAGGAGAGGTCACTCAGTCCATTTCTTTTATATAGTCAACGCAACAGACTAACCACACATTCACCTTCAGATTTATAAAATACACTTGAATAATGGAGGTAATGTAAAAGACTGCAGATAATTATGGGAAGAATTCTGAGAAAACGCAACTCTGTAGAATATTACTGGCTCACCGTTGTCCTTGAGACCATTCTCTTCTATGGTTATATGCTCTGCCAGCTCAGACAGGGACTCATCTATGGTGTGGCTGCCTCGCAGCGTCTGAGTGAGACGGCGCTTGAAGCGCTTCATCTTCTCCATGGAGCTCTCAGGAAGGGGAGGCCTGAAGGCACAAAATGCAAAATATTAAAACCATCACATGCCAAAAAAATAAGTAAATCAAGTCTTCATGCTGTTGTTTTTTTCCAACTGGTTGTTGGCATTTTTCCATTTATTACATAAATGATCTTTTCTGCAAACACATCCACCTGCTGTCAAGTTTCACAACAAAACGGAAAAACGGCTAGATTACCAGCTGGGGAAATGAGTAAACACTCATGCCCTAATTATGGCTGGGCTCACTCTGGAACATTACCTGACGTTCCTCACCCTGGGAAAGCATGACAGGCTGTGAGAAATTCTTGTAGGTTACTTTAAAGTGCAATCCTGGCTCACCGGGTTGTAAAAGCCTAAACCAGGGGGATTAGCTGCTGAATGGCACAGGGCGAGCCAGGGCCATATGTAGTTCACATCGCACATTCCAGACACAGTTACAGAGAGGGCATCTGATTGTGACACTGAGACAGTGAATGTAAGCAAAGGAGGATCCCAAATATGACGAGAAGTTAAATTTACAGATTACAAGAAGCCTCTCCCCTGTGACCTCATTTGTAGGTTCTCCACTCGTGCAGATCTGGGCATGCATCTATCAGAAATACAAATAAATCAAAGCTAGTATAAAATACATGACTAAGAAATAACCCTCAGGGTTTGCTGTCCGACTCATGGTCTCTTAAATTAAGAAAGCTCCATTAAATCTTGCCAACACAAAAAAGTTGAAAGGTATGTTTTTATAGATTTACATGTCTGGAGACTTCAAGACCAAACTAAAGAATGGTACTTGTGAGATAGCATCCGTTTAGGGTCACTTGAGGACACATGTCCCAACGTCCAATTGCAATTTGAGGCAAGTATCAAATATTGCAGTTCCACTGAAAGCCACTAGAAGCAGGTTACAGAAGAAAGTATTTCTGATTTACACCAAAACAAACATATGTACAGTTAGTTTCCAAAGACCTTTTCAATCGCTATTGCTTGTATTTACATGTCTATGACTGCAATACACAAAAACAAACATGAACAAAACAGTCTCGTAAATAAAATTAAGAAATCTGAATAAAGGTCAACAATCCTCTTAAAATATACTTTTCAACACTGGCCATTTCCAAAGCTATTTTTAATTTTTCTACCATTTTTAAAATTTTTAACAATCATAGAAACTTTTTAGGATACTTGACCGATGATGCAGTTTTTTAATTACTGCATAATTAAATTTAAACTATCTTTTTTTAAAAATTCATCATCATTTAGGTATGTTAAATGGTAAAAAAAGACCACATTCTTAGTAGGTCCAGATAATAGAGAAAGTAGTAAAAAAAAAAAAAGGAAACTGTCCAAATGTTTCTGTAAGTAGGTAAACTAGAACAAAATCAATAAAATGCATAAGTATAATTGGATATTTTACTTCATTTCTTTAACAAATTATAAAGTTTATTTGTAACAAATATAGAAAACATTTAATAAGTAAGTGAACTACAAGCAACAGTTAATAATTGGACAGAGGAAAACACAGGCCTGAGCAAAGGATTTTAAATGTGTTTCTGGGATTTTCCTTTAACTTGAAGTTTTTGAGTTTAAAAAATGTTTTATCCAAAGTTCTTCAAAGATGTGCAATACATTTTTTGAATGTGTGATCCTGTGGTTCACGCGTACAAAAAAATATTTTCTAAATAAAAAAAGCATTTGATATGACTAGGGATTTTATTAAAAGACTTAACAGGCGGTAACCAGATCTGAAAACTAACAGAAAAATCTCAGCTTTTTAATTTAATCTTTTGCTGCTGCCCCGACATGACCTATTCATAATCAAATATTTTTCAGCCAGGAAGCACAACATTTCAACAAAACAAAGAGTTTTACATCAAATAGCTACCAATATTCTATTTCAGCAATTCACATAGAGCAAATTAAATTTGCTAAAGCAATACAAAAGGCCGGCATATTTTTTTTTCAAATGTACAATTTGTGCAGAATTTGTGCCTGCAAGCTGGATGCTGCTCTGCTGAGAATTCATCTAAACTAACCACCTATAACCTCATAAGGGAAACCACTTAGTAAGAGCAGCTGCATGAAGCTGGACTACAGTCCAATTATCAGCATGCAAGACAGAAACAGACAGCAGATTTTGCTATTGTTACATTCGGTCTCATCTTCAAGCAGAGCATGAGGGAGAAAGAACTTTGCCTTGTCACAAGCGTTCCACATCAGTCTGTTCTGGCATACGACAGCTCCAGCATGGACGAGCAACCTGTCTTCTCCTGTACAGCTCAGTGCTTCTCCTTCTCTCTTAAAGCAGCTAGCAGGATGAACTTTGAATAAAATACACATTTTTTTCCTTTTTAAAAATAAGTGTTTAATGTCTTTCATTTTCTCTAACCTGAGCATACTTATTAGCCTTTGGAATAATTGCTTTTTGCAATATTTTTTTCTAAAACAAACATGGAACATGTATGGCAGAAGTTTGTGTTCACTAAAATGTAGATTAAACAGAGGCCATTAATGTTAGCTGCAGCTCAACTGTATTTCTGAAATCACTCTAGGCAGACAAAATCATTTGTTGTGTTTACATTCCATGAGATGAGCTCTAATCAGTTATATAGTGCCAAACCAGGATCAACTTTCCTGGTTGGTTTTGATCCGTTTTCAGTTACCATGGCAACATCCAGAAGTCGCTCTTAATTTATGAATGTGTGCACTGTGCTGCAGTACATCTCATCTATTAGAAGGACACCCATCTTCAATCCAGGAGCCCCACTGCTTTCTAAATGAAGGGATCCTTGCAGCAAGAGGAGACATACTAAGCAGGAGGGGGGCTCGTCTCCTGCGCATACATATCAGCTGGCCCACGCTCCGACTCTGGGATCAAGTGTGGAGCTTTGGAAATGATCCATGTTCTGAGCTTTATCTCTGCTGCGGTAAGTAGGCTGGTCTGAACTTCAGATCTGAAATGGGATGGGGGGGCTGGGTTGGAACAGAGAGGTCAGAGTGCTGAAGAGAGCCAGGATCCGTTACCATGGAAACCCTGCTGCTTTTTTTTTCCATATAGAAATGCAGAGCGCTGCAGGGGACCACATGCCTGCTTGTTTGATTCCACAGGGAAGCCCCACCCCCATCGTCTTAATCCAGCTCTTTGGTTTGGTCGGTAAAGCCTTCTCAGACTTCTCCAAACTTTCAAACAGTCTCTCATCGCATGGACAGGAAGCAGCATCAAGCGGATGCAGACTGAGTAAGAGCAGCGAGGGAAGCTGTGGCGCTTTTAGACAATGGCAGTGCACTCTGTCGACTCTGCTTTTCTTCTTCTCGCTGATGAAAATGATGGACAGAGATCTACAACCAAAGCTCAGTAGCTTCCACCACTCCAGCATTTCTGTTAAATGACCTCCGGAGTGGTTACTCCCATCTGGGACAAACAAGGTTGCAGCCTCTACGCGGCCCGTGCCGGGTTTGGTAACCCCAGTAATGTCACTGCCTTTAAGAAAAAAGAAGCCCCAGAAAGCCCCCCGCCACATCACTCACAGATTCAGTCGTCACAGTTGGCATAACTCAACGGTGAGCTCAGCTTTCTAAAGAGCAGCCTTTTCTCAACCTGCCCGAGACAATGAGGACATGAGGGAAGGAGCTGGCTCCATTATGGGGTTCCTTACATAATGGTGGCATTGTGCAGACTTAAAAACTGGGTTTTTTCTAAACATGTGGGATGAAGCAGGGTACTGCATGCTGCAGAGCTGAGCAACTCTGAGAATTCAAGCAAACAGCCTTCCCTTTGCTGAAGCACCAGAAACTTCAAACTGCGATTAAGCTTCCAAAAGTGATTTCATCAAATCTGCCTCTTTTCAGTCTTTCCTGACGCAGTTTTCAGCTCAGCCTGCGATCACACCCATCACTCATGTCACCTGCACTGGCAAGGCTGAGCTCATACTGACTGAGAGAAGCCAGAAGGCCTAAAGGTTGCAGCCTTTATGGGGACAAATAAGCTACACACAACAAGTGGTGAGATTCAACACTGTCGGAATAACACAAATGCCATGGTTACAGCAGCTTGAGTGACAGGCAGCTCTCTCTGCATCTTGGCTGCCTCCACAGATGACCGAGCATGGGTTCCCCCAGATAAAACTGTCCAACAAGTTAACAATCTTTGCTGCTAAATTTGTCATCATAAATCAAAGTAACGTTATTTTCCATTTATCAACAAATTAATAAAAAAATATGCTCACATTTTTAAGTAAAAAGTTACAGCTTTTTTTGCCTTAAATGGGTGACGGAACAAAAACTGAAATAAACTTTAAGTGGGGAAAAAAAGGGGGTTTGGCACTCACCAATTTTGCAAGATTTTGCCCTACTATACAAATCTTTTTTTTTTATTATATAATTAGATTTTTTTTCCATTCCATCTCTCACAGCTGAGCCTATGATGAACATTACAGACCTCTCATTTTTTAAAATTGGGGCAGCTTGCAAAATCAGAGACTGACGAATCATTTTTTGCCCCACTGTGTGCATAATTTTACAAATACCCCATATTTATTCAATGCATCTGCTGCTCATTCACTCATCCCTATAAATCTGCAGCTATATCTGTTTCGTTTTAGCTTCTAGCAGCAACATTTCCCTCTTGTATAACATCACTGACAAGATTTAGGTAAAAGCCAAGAGTGTAAAATAAAAAAAATAAATAAATAACATATGTACATTTCAACCATGCAGTTTGTTCCAAAATATTTTTTTTCCTCAAAAAGCGACTAACAGTATTTTTTTTTAATGTTGCATAGAAATGTTCCAGCAGAAGGTTGTTTGAATCTCACTGCCGGACAAAAGGACATCCTTGAAGAACATGTTGAAGGCAGCATATGTTTCCTCAGACTGTCCATATAGTTTTTTATGCATTCATGCTGCCACCAAACATGTATGAATGACCTTAACCTTGCACAGTCACAAGCCAAGGCTTTGGGATTTAAAGTCTGAAAGGACTTTTTGTCTGTGGTTTGGAAAACATGCTTTTATTTTTGGAAAACACACACCCAAAAATAATTATTGCCTCATAACAAAAAGTCTTTTTGAGCTAAAAACAAAGTTATTTCTTTTTGTAGAAACATTTAACTGTTTCTCCTTTGCTTATTTGGTTACATAAGCTTCTGACGAAGGATTCTTATGGAAACATCATCTGACTGAGTTCCTATCCCGCTCCAGATATGGATTTTTTCCTCCTTTTCTGATGAATGCCTTCAAAATTTAAATAACAAAAGGTATAGTGAGGTTTAGTCGCTTAATTAAACTGGTGTTGTAATTTATCATCTGTTGCTTTAAAATGTGATCTTCCCCAAAATAAATTAACTTAACAAAACAGTAAGTACATTCAAAAGGAGAGTAAACAAACATTTTACCCTCTTTGAGGATATACATCTGTAAAGTCAGTCTATTTTCTTTTTTGTGAAAGCCTAGCATGAGTTATGAATGATAAACCCAGACCTGAGGGCCAAGTAGGGGTTGAGTCCAGGACACGGTGCTCACATTT
Source organism: Adrianichthys oophorus (assembly GCA_036245035.1). Classification (NCBI taxonomy): domain Eukaryota; kingdom Metazoa; phylum Chordata; class Actinopteri; order Beloniformes; family Adrianichthyidae; genus Adrianichthys; species Adrianichthys oophorus. The sequence goes on along the minus strand of BSAI01000030.1, from coordinate 24,501,629 downwards.
TTCAAGTGGCAGGAAGCAGATTTAACTCAAAAGAACACTGTCCTCCAATAATTTAACTTTCAAATCGAGGAAAAGTACACCAACAATTCTCCAACAAGAGTGGGGAAGACAGAGAGCTGTAGTCAGTTTGTAGATTTATCCAAAACAGAACTGCAGTAAATATATATAATTCACTATTTAATAAAAAGGATTTTTTGGCAACTCAAGTTTTTCAGAAAAAGGATCTTTAAATATTTATACAATCATTTCTGGAAGATATGAAGGCACCACAAAAATAAATCCCTAAAAATGTAACTATATGTTGAAACAGTCAACTACAAAACTGTAAAATAAAAAAAGAAAGTTTTGCAAATATTAAGGAACTTTTTTTCTCAAATCTTTTTTTTTTTCAGAAGAAAGTCCAGTCCAGTTCCTTTTAAACTAAAAGAATAAGAAAACTAGATTTTTTTTTTTTTCTTTGGAATGGTGACTTCTCGTGCTTTGTGTTTAGTTTCCTTTGAAGAAACTCTTCAAAACATGCTCCAATCTGATCTAAAGCTGACTCCAGTCACCTGTCCACCATTGGCTGATTCCATTAGCATCAGAAAGAGAACAATCAGCCCCCATTCCTGCAGCAGTAGTCTTCAAACCCAGCCGAGCCCTGGCTTAAGGCAGATGGCAGGATGCTGTTATCAGAGCATCAGTGTCCATTTCAAAGTGCAAACACAAACAGCTATTAGAAGCCTTTGTGGCCATTTCAGGGCCACCTTGTTATCACCCACTGGTGTGTGTTGGAGGACTCAAGCGAAACCTGCAGAGGCTGCTCTTTATTCCACTTCTTTTAGCTGCATTTAGCAGCTACAAGCTTTTAGTGCAAAGCATAAAAAACTTGTGATGTAAGCTCTAAGAGACTTAAAAAGGAACAAGACACTAATTCCACCAGTGGAGAGCCATATTTTAAACCAGCTGGGTTATCACGAAAGCTAAACTTTAAAACCTAAACATAGAAAACAGTGAATTGTCCCATAAAAGGGATTATTTTCTCTTAAAGACCCACTCCAATCATCTTTTGATCTTTTTTTAAAGTGTCCAGTGTTTTTTTTATTATGATTATGCCATTTTTAGGGGGGAAAAAAATGTCATTTTCTAGGGTGTCGTATTTGCAGAGCAGAAGTCGTTCACTAGAAATTCACCTCAAAGTTAACGGCATGGAGTAAGCCTGCCCCTACTTCCTGTTATCCATCTGTTTACAATCTGTCCCGCTAGTTTACAGCCTCTCACACCCCAACCTAACATTACCAGTGAAACAAAAATGGCAAGCAATACTGGAGATACAGTTTTGAGCCATATGCCAGCTGAAACAAGGGGAAACAAAAGACAAACATAGATCTAGACGTCTACAAGTGGATGCATCAGAATGGAGCAGAGCAGGGAAATTGAGGCCTGCCAACTGTGGCTTGTACGTTACGACTACAAGCTTTTTCCAACAGAATGGTTTCGCCTGCTCCTGATTCATGACCATTTTTATAAAGAAATACTCAGAAATAGTGTCAGCTTAACTTCACATAGAGAGAGAAAATTGCCAGAAGAACATGTTTAAAACACACTTTGCACAAAAATCCCCAAAAAGGTAATTCTTTGTTTGTGTTAGTAAGAATTAAATGCATTGTTTTTTGCAAAACAACAAGTTAGGGTTTAAAGGAATAAAAGGGGTCTCTATGCCTGTCTAATAAAAATATCAAATAAGAAATGACTCAAATGTGCTTTTGCTTAACGCATAAAAAAATCTAAGAATAAATTAAGAGTAAGAAAGAAACCCTTTCCACAATTTTTTTTATTTTAAGATTTTTTTTCTTTCTAAGGGGCCTCTTTCAGTGTGGTGTAATATGTTAAAACAATGCTAAATAAATCCTTCTTAAATTTAACACAACAGGTGTTTGACACTTTCAACGTAAACGTAGGGATGCAACGATTCACTTTCTGCACGATTCAGTTTAATGGTGTGACATATGGTTTGGTTTTAAACCAAGAATTGTGGCATCCCTAGTTAACAGAACTATTTTTTCCCATTATACACAGCTTTGTTACTGCACTAAAATGGTTCTGAATGAATGGGAATCAACCTGCTTTTTAAATAAAGAGCAGACATGCACTGAAAAGCAAAATCCAGCAAAAGTGATGAGGTAAAAAGAAGCCAGCAGATATTCTCCACCTGTTTTAGTCAGCAACGCAACAGACGGCAACATGGATTTGCAGGCTATGGCCTTACTGGAGTATGTACATTGGTTCTAAGCCAGCTGGTTCCCATGTAGACCAGGCATTTTCAATGACAACAGACACCTTAAAAACACAGACATAAAATCTGGGCGTGGAGGAGGCCAAACTTGCAAGCAGCAGCTTTTTTTAGTGGGGCAACTGTATGTGATGGAGCCGAGCTGCATGCCGGGGTTAATGAAGCCTGGAAAAGTGGAAGAGTTTGTATTCGTGGCTATCTTTAGACAGGAGTGGTGCCCGCAATATCGCAGCTGCTCCCCAGAGAGCGGTGACACATTAACCTTCACCCAGCTGTCTTGTCCCGCTTCAACGCCAGCTCAGTCACGGTCGTGCTCCAAAGACCTCAAGAGTCATCGCACCGACGGAGATTCACTTTTGAGGACTCACTCTTGGGTTAAGAGCACCTCTGAGCATCACCCTCTGTGTATTTATACCCCCACACGGAGCAGGTGAAAAGACTTCTGTCTTCACAACACATCTCGATTTATAGCAGTCGTATAAGGAAACAAAATCACAGTGAAGTTATGTAAAGAACGGTTTCACCCAAGCGCATTCACATATTGGACCATCATCTGATCTCCACTGGGACTCAGGGGATCAGCAGTGTGTGGCTACAGCTGTTTCCCTGCATGTCAGGTTACCCAGCCACCGCCATTCCCAAGGCCCTCACCAAGGGAACAGCCCCACATCGAGACAACACACAAGGGGGCGTGAGGAGCTCCAACAGCTCGCTGCCCTCCAGCATGCACAGAAAAAAACAGCAGCAACAAGCGCTTCACAACGATGCTAAGCAGTGTGTAGTTTTTAATCTAAAACTAGGAAACAAGTCCCTAAAAGCCATTTCACCAAACCCTTCAAAATAAAAGTTGCCAATGATGTGCAGGTCAATGTCAGACCAACAAAAATCTGATTTTAGAGAACAAATTACGTCTAAGATTTAAAAAAAAGTTTCCATTTGCATTTTAATAATGCTTTAACACTGAAAAAAATCTACTTTAGATGGATGCAATGTGTTTGCTGTCAATTGATTAGATTTTTATGAATTATTTTCCATTTTTGCTGCTTTCAAAACCAAATTCAGCCGAATTAAATTAGTCTACATCATGATAAGTTCCTAAAATCATTTATGCTAGAGAATAAAAACTGTAATGACTGGACCATTTTTAAGAGAGGATGGCCTTGTGTTCAATAGGAGTTTGTATAAAGAGGGCCTGATCTTATGACTCTCGTCACTGACATGGGTAAACATTGTTTATTTAAAAAACAAAAAAAAAAAAAGGAAACTGATTGTTTCTTCTTTAATAAGAATAAAATGTTAAAACTGGTTAAAAATATGTTTTATTGTTGAATTCAAATAGTATAATGCTATTCAAATAGATAACTAGTTTAAATAGGCTAAGAATGGCCATTTTTGAGCTTTTTATGGACTAGTATAAAAGTCAAATTATTGAAATCAATTTTATTTTTATGTGCTGGACAATTCACCAAGTCATTGAATAAAACATGGACTTATTTATTTTAGTCTTATTTTGAATTTAAGCTCTAGTTTTTAATAAATGAAGCCTGCATCCAGTCCGAGTTTGGTTGAATTTGTTGGCATTTTCCTCAAAATGTGAGTTAACAAGAATGTATTAACAAACAAACATCAGTTAACTTAGTTTTTTAAACATTACTAGGATTCTGTTTAGCAAACAGCTAAGAAAAATGTTATGTGGGTTTTAAAGTGTCTTTATATCTTCATATCAAAGTTTATTTTTTACAGTTTACAAGAAAAATGGATGCTATCTTATCTTTTTGAATGTCAGAGTGTTATCTCTTTAATGGAATAAAAAACACTCAAAACATATGCAGCTAGCTTGTTTTCTGGTAAAACGGGGGGGGCGACACCGTCAACGCGACGACGTCCTATCAAAATAAAAGCGTTAGTCCTTACGGCTATCCTACACTGACCGACTTCTTGAGACGCTGGGAGCTCAGGAATTCCCTGACAGCTGCGGAGCTCCTCACAAACGGCTCCTCCTCCGAGTGTTTACCGTGCGGGCTGCCGTCTCGGCCTCCAAACGCAGCAGCTGTGGCCGCTTGAAGCCGCTCGCGTCAGCGGCCACAGCTCCACAGACGGGTTCACTCCGTCTGAAGAAGTTTACCCCGTCAAACCCGCCGCACACATCGGAGACGGGGGTCAACCGAGCGCCCGCTGCGCGCAGCACATTTATTTCACTGCCTGCTGAGACTTCATGACAGCAGCCAACAGTTTGGAGCAGCGAAGTTAATGTTTCACCGTCAACAATTCGTCCCACAATTGTCACATTTTCTTGCCCCGCGTGCCTTGTTTTTTAACCGCCATTGCTTCTGCTGAGGTGCTGTGTTCGATGCGGCTGAAGACTGAAGCTCCCTGCTCAAGAACTACACACTGCTGCTTTTCAGTCGCGCCAAAGAGGGCTGATAAAACACTATTCTGCAATCGGAAACAGCTTAAAGTTCACATTTAACCCGATTAAAACCACAAACAGAAAATAATACGACTCGCACCAGAAGCGATTGGTGCTGCTCCGACCGGAGTCCCCGACCTCGGAGCTTCTTCTCAGGCCGGATGCCGTCTTTCCTCTTCGAGGGTGAAAAAAAGAGCAACCAACTGCTTCTTCTTCTTCTTTATGGTTTCCGTGTGGTCGATACTTTCCTTTCCACCTTTGTCGCCCTGTTCACTGGGGTCGTGACATCCCGCAGCGCCGCGAGTACTTCTAGTGTTTAAAGTTTGGCACCCGAAAGGAAAAAAGGAAGCGCTTTCGTTGAGGTTTCAGTCAATGAGACCATGGCAGCGTGTGGGACGACGGCTGCTGCTTGATGTCAAGTCCTCTCCGCCAGCTGACGCTGTCTTCTTCCACCAGACCGCCGCCGGTTCATCGACGTGACCGCGGGGAAGCAGCGACACCTAGCGGTAGCTTCAGCAGATGACTCAGTCAGTACAATTATTGCCTCACAGCGCCCTCTACTGGACTGAAAACAAACAACGTATATTTGTACAATAACTGCAGAGGTGAATTTAAACACAAATCACGAGTTACAAAATGCATAAAGATGTGTGTGTGTGTATATATATATATATATATATATATATATATATATATATATATATGGGGAGAATGGTACTTTATGGTATTTGAGGTGCTACTTTAGTTTTTTTTTTTTCAATTAATAATAATAATAATAAAAATAATTCTTAAAACCCATATGAAAATGCATTTCAAATAAATTTCTCTATGAATACTCTTTTTTTCGTCAATCTATATTTTTGTCCACGCTGTCTTTTCACCATAAAGTTAAGGATAATTTATGATTGTGTATTTTTACTTTTACGTTATTTTTTATTTGTCTTTTTAATTTTTTTCTTAAACGATTCAGGAAGTACCTTTTAAAGGGTTTAAACCAGTTTTTTTTCTTTGAAAAATGTTTTATACTTTTACTTTAAAAAATGTTTATTATCAAACTTTATGCTCTGATGTTTTCATCTTTAAAATGTTAAATGGCATCCCAGATTTGTTACTTTTTTCAAAATTGTCTTGTTACACAAGAGTTGCCAACAATTTAGGAAACTTCACTGATTGGCAACAGTTATTGTCAACAAAAGGTTGAGAACCACTTAAAAACAGAAATAAAAAAATTTCCTATGCTGAAAAAATAACAACAAAAAACAACACTAGGGCCAAAATATCACTGTTTGCGAATTTGCTACTGTAAAAAATTTTTTATAATTAAATCTGGTCTTTTTTTTTTTTTTTACAGGGATCCCAAAGAATTTCAAGCATTTTGCTAAAATGTTTAAAACAGTTTTTGCATTATTTATAGGTTCGTACCACACATTTGTGTTGTAGTAGCTGTCTATTGCTAATTCTGTATTTATTATAACTTCTTTCTTATGTTTTAAGACAATAAAATCCAGACATCCTGTCAAAATGTCATTTAGTGTGTTTTTTGGGGGGATTGTTGAAACACATAGACAAAAAAATAACAATAATATTTCACATTTTTTCATGTTTTCTTTTCTATTGAACTTTTGCTGGGATCTTCCCCATCCCAGGAAACATCTTCATACCTGACTCCCTTTAATTTCCCCTCACTCGCCCCACTAACAATTCCTCTGCCTGGGGTTTCCTCACAAAACAATTTAAACATTCAGTCTTTTCTGGGGCATATCCAGGATTCATGCTGGCATAAAACGGAGCAAACACAGGTCTGCATAGTTTCCAGCATAATTTGATGCAAAGAAAGCAGCCCCTGTCGAGGGGCCCATTTCAGCTTTAATAAGCAGGGGACACATTTAACAAAATTCCTCTGTGGGTACTGTGAGTACTAATGACAAGTGTGTAAATAAGAAAAGTTATGGAGTGTTGAACTTGTAGCATGTTTTCCTTGCTTAAACAGGTGTTTTTGCTTAAGAAATTGCCCCTCACAGGATTGTGTTATTGCATTACACCAGAAAAAATGACTTTAATTGCAAAGAAAAGTGTAAAGCAAAAAAAAACAAGAGTTTTATTAAGTCAAAGCAAATTCTGCCTTTCACGTCAAAGCTCTCTGTTGTGTTTGCTGCCTTCAGCTTCTTATCAGATGTGTGGGGTCCTCCCTCTCCTCAGACAGCTCTTCCTCCAGGCTCCCCAGTCTACCTCTCACTGGAGTCTCATTCATCTCTCCCTCCTTCACTCCTAACACCTCTCAACATTTCAGACACAGAGATGAAGATGTCTTGGACACACGCGACCCCTCTGGCTCTCTTTGCTGTGTTTGTTGTTCTCTCCGGTCAGTCTTAAGAACACAATCTTCTCTGTTTTGCCTACGATGTATCAGTGATATGGCTCAGATTTCTTAATCTTCTGCCCTGAAATGCAGTGTCTCCAGAGGCTGACTCTGCAGCTGTGGCCAGCAGCACAGGCAGCTTCATGGATCCTCAGGGTGAGCTTTGTTTCTGTTCCTGTGCATCCTACTTTTTGATTCTTTCAACCTCTCAGAGTTCTGAGCTGAACCTGTCTCCTCTGCAGGTCCGCTGAAGAGGATCTTCATGAAAGAGGCAGAGGCTGCAAACTTCTTCAGGAGGCGCAGCAGACGGGCTGTGAAGTCTCAGGATGAGCTCGACGGTGAGTTTGTGGCTACTGGAGTGCTCCACCTGCGTGCTTTTGGGCTCATCAGTGTGGCAACATGCAGGCTGTGGATACTTTTACATGCATTTTATAATTGAAAAAAACAATTCTTTTCTGAGTAAAAATAGTTTAAGTAATGCAAAGTAATTGACTTCAAGGAAACTATCAGTATAGATTTATAAAATATCAGTGAAAGTCAAAGTGTCAAAGGTTTGCTGTTGATTAGTGCACAAGTGTTTAACCCTTAGTAGTCTCTCAACTCACAGGTGAGTTTGCCAAACTGCAATAACGCAAGAATGACACACCCTCACATGGTTTCATGCAAAATTTTAAAAAATGACTTAATATAAGTTTAACAAAAATTATAACACATAGTTGTGCATGGAAGAAATCCCTGTCCCTTATGGTTCAGTGAAGCTTCGCCTGTCTTTTTAGAGATTTTTATCATAGTTTAGTCCCTGTCTTCGCCTTGTTTGTGGATTTATACATTTATATTTTGTTTCTACGTGTTTTATCTTTTGTTCTAAAACATAACAACTGTTTAATGTCAACTTCTGGGGAAGAAAATGACAAAATGTACCACTCTGAATTGAGTTTTTTTGGACAGTTTCAGGTTAATTGTGGAATTCTTGGGTAATATAATCAAAAATATATCTGTAAAAAAAAGAAGCTGGGGTTGTACTGAAAAGATGGAGGTCAAGCATCGCCACAAAAATTAGTTTTGAAGATAAATGAATCAAGCAAATAGTAAAGTAGAAAAAAAGGCTCAAAAAGGCCCTGGACTACTAAGGGTTAAGTACAATCTGGTGTTTTTTTGGATTTTTCCTTTAAGTGAAGCAGTTATTTCATGTAAGAGAATCCTTAAAAATGCATTTCTTCCCAGAATGGATATATGTAGCGCTCCTTTTCTCTTGTTGTATCCATTTTTGATGTAAAAACATGCAAAGATGTGCTAAAATAATAACTGAGAAGATACATATGTCTTTGGTAAATCCTGTTATTAGTAAAAGAAATAACCTGCCGAGCTTCATCTGTTTTAGAGCCAAACATGTCTATGTAACCGCAGCAGCAGCCGGCAGCTGTTCATTATTCTGGCCTGACCAGGAAATACCTCAACCCTGTTTTCTAGCTGGAAGCTGCAGCAGGAGCCACAGGCCAAAATGGAGCTCAGCTCACATCCTGCAGCACATTCAAGTATTTCTCTAACTGTCCAACATGGTGACTGAAAAAAAACACACTGATGCAGCTTTTCCAGTGGGAAAGTGTGAGCACGCTGTGCTTCTTCACATCGAAATTATGCAACGCGATCTGTATGTGGCAACAAAATCGCAGTGTGTGCTGCTGAGGGGAAAATAGACGAACAGCAGAGCAACAGAACAGATAGGGATGGATGGAGTGAGTGGGTGAGCAGTTGGATGTTGAATGTGGAATGTGCCAACATCCAGGCAGACGGGGGTCAGTGAAAAAAAAAAAGAGAAAAAGTGAGACAAACAGGCTTTCCACTGCAGTCTCTGCTGCAAGGTGCTGACACGAAAGGATGACAGTCTTTATAAAAGAATATCAAATGGATATCAGCTGCTTCAGGGGGTGGAATAGCAGCAAATCCATTTGTAACCATGCTGACATCTAGACTTTTAAAGTGGCACTTCCTAAATCATGGTATTTAGCTAGTTTACTTTTTTCACCACTTTCTTTGAACAGAAAGTGTAATTTTTTATGAGTTTCACATTTATTATTGGTTTTAATTTTGACATACCGAGACGGAAAGCAAATAAATTAAAATGCAAACATTTCATCTTCAAGCTGATCCTGTTAAATCATCTCAGTTTCAACCTAAATTCCCAGCATGCACCTCAGCATCCGGTGCATGCATTAACATAAGCTGAAAAAGGTCACAGGGCGCGACCTTTCTTTCTAAAGGTTACATTTGCAGCTTCAGACCTTAAATGCCCCAACTTTTGCTGCTGTGGTTAAAATAAGCTTTACTGATGTCACATGAAGAATAAGAAGTTCTAAATTCAAGGCCTTTGTAGGGAGTTTCCACCTGCCTCAGATTTTTTTCCCGTTTTGAAACATTTTCATTATTTAGTTTCTACTTTCCCTGTTTTGTTTAATCCAGCATTAATATTCATCATTAAAATGTTGCCTTAAATGTCAGTATGCACATTCTGCTTTGAAGTAAAATGAGTTTAAATCATCTATCAAAGGACCAAAGTTTAAGTTTCATTTTCAGCTAACAGTTCATTCTCCTTTAATAAAACAAATATATATATTAGTAAAAGTAATAAGTTTAGATGAATGAAATGTAAAATTTTGCTCTAAAAGTAAAATGAATGAAATGTTTGCTATATTTACACATACTGGTGCATTTTGATATGAAACAACCATTAATCAGACCTTCTGAAAGAGGATGAAAAGGATCTGATTTTGCAATAATCTTCCTGTTTGTGTTCAGCTGAGCAGAAGCAGGTTTTAGCTGCTCATGAGCGGAAGAGAGAGTTTCACGAAGAGAAGAGGAACGAGTTTGAGAGCTACGCCGAGGAGGATAACGACGGTCTGTGAAGACTTCCTTTGTGATGCAGAGCTGATTCATCAGGAAGGCTAACGGATGCGCTCTTGATCTCCTCAGAGGTAAATGAGAGAAGCAGAGAGAGTACAGAACAGTGGAGGGAGTTCCACTATGACGGCATGCATCCACCCCACGAGTACAACCGTCACTCCAACTGACACCCCGGAGCACAGATGCAGGGCGACGGAGCAGAACTCATGTCATAACGCAAACGTAGACTTTCAAGCAAAAATATTTACAACTCATTTTTCCATATTTTTCCCATTTTAAACCTGAAAAATACAACTGAAACGGTCTTCTTAATATCACAATTTAACCAACTTCATGACTAATATATTTGTATTTGTTATAAATATTAGGGATAAAGGACATCACAGCGTGGTATATTTTAAAACTCTCGTTAAAAGGAGAAATTCAAAATAATTAAAAAATATTTTTTATGTTTACATATGAGCTGAGATACAATATGAAGAACCAAAAAAAACGTTTTTATAAAGTCAAACCTAAATCCTTAGTGATTTCCATGTAAGACAGGTGATGTCAGAAAGAAACTCCTGTCCAAAAATAATCCATCAGTAACTTCTGATGTCCTTTGCATTTATTTCTGTACAGACCAGCTTCATTTTGTGAGTTTCCTCTTGAGAAGAATATCGCTTTTTACTATTTGATATTCATTTGAAAAAAACAGCAGTTGGGTTAGACCATTTCATTTTTTTTTTGATGAAATAGTTCTATAACTTAACTCTCTCCTCAGACAGATGTCCTGAGATTCACAATCATTTTTTTAAGGAATAGTTTAAGATTAATCATTCTTCTGTAAACTGCACACTGAATTAGTGCAGCAGCCCCAAACCATCATAGTACCACCTAGTTTCACAGATGGATCAAAGTTTAAATGCCACAACAAAGTAACAAAGTAAACTTTCCATTTCATTTCCATCAAATTCAAACTTTTATTTTCATTACATGTAGGAGCATCAGTGGGAATCTCTTCGTATATATTTACTGTAGTGATGTGTGCAAAGTGTAACTTGATATTTACTTTCAATAAAAGCATAAACAGCTTTTTCCCTGTGTCTCGATCTCTTTGCAATATTACTGTGAAAAAAAATCAAAGAATACACACACAAAAATCAGAGTAAATACTGTAGAGCTTTGTATTTACAAGTAGATGCTCAAAATCCATTTCAATATTTACCAGAGTTGTGCATGACTCAAGACTGCAAAGCCCTTTGAGTTGGGCATGTTTACATGAACCCCCCCACTACACACATTCATGTTAAGTGAGTAAAATTAAATAGAGGTACCACAGAGAAAATACAAAGACAGATCCCATCTCCTCTCTGTGTGAAAGTCTCCGGGAGAACGAGTGGGAGACAGAAGGACAGAGTCTTTCTGTGAAATTCAACAGGCTGGTATGAAAGCACAGTGATTAAATACAGTGACTGAGCTGCTCCCAGAGCTGCCAGATCATGAGCGGAAGCAGAGCACAATATTTATACGACTCAACTGTACAATACTGACCTGACTGCAATGGGACAAATCTAAATTCCTCATTTCGTATGTTACTTTGCTCACATCACTTAGGAACGCTTCTTTTCAAGTTAATTTTAAAGGAGGTTAAAAGAACCACTCGAATAAGAAAGAAAACGTCTGTCCCAGCGACAAATTAGGAGAATTTTAGTTTTATCGTTTAAATAATTTGGACTTAGAAAAATTTAAAAAATCAGCGCTTGATCATATTGAGAAGTTTGGTTAGCTTCATGTTCATGTCCCTGCAGATCCCTGAGAACTGGTCATAAAGCAACAACCCGTGGCGCCCTCCTGTGGTCGGGGAAGACTTCAGACCCAACACACAAAAAAAAAAAAAGAAAAATCTCTCAGTAATTCTCTATCTTCATCAGATAATGCAGTAGCTTTTAGTCCAGTTTCATGATAAATGAGTGATACCGTAAGAAAATAAATACACAAAGACATAAATGTAATGCACCAGCCCACTGGAGTCATCAATTTTTTTTGTCTTGTCAGCAAGTACACATCCAGAAAGCAGACACAAAACTGACTGCCGTTTTGTTGGAAGTCGGGGAGCTGTGAGCCGTTGCAAGAAAAATATTGCAGCAAATCAACAAGAGCTGTGCGAACCACGAGGAGTTCTGGGTGCAGGGGATGTTGTCGGTATTTACTACAGTTTGAAGCTTATATTTCACTTGCATAAACATGACTCCACACAACAAATCCAGGCAGAATATTTACACAAGGCATACATTGGAGTGTCCCATCATCACAGTCAAAAAACAGAAAACCAGACAGCAGCAGTGTCATCTTTTTCTTTCACGTGGGCCTCTCACAGCAGGTGCTGGTTTTCCGGACACACTTTTCAGGCGAGACCTCCAGGTCTTTGTACAGATTCCGCCACGCTAAACGGAGCACAGCCAGCACTCCTGAAATTCCTCCAACGCTTGGCAGAAACCAACGGGAGATTGCGGGATTGGAGAACTGGGCAACGACACTGATTCACGAAGCCTGGGCAGGGGGGTTGGTTTGATGAACCCCCCACGTCTCAAAGCTCTGTGGTCTCCCAGCTCACCTCCCGCGGAACCTGGCGTCATTTAGTCCCTGTGTGGATGACGGTAACAGTGGAGGGTCGCGGCCGTGGTGGCTCAGCCACCGCTGGAGAGTCATCCCGTGGAGTGGAGGCGTCAGAGTCCTGATTGAACACTTTAACAGCAGATGGTAGAGGTGATATGGGAGGACCTATGAGAAAAAAATGCATTTAACTGAAAAGAATAAATTAATTTCACTCCAGGTAGAACTCGTGCACAGACTATAAGACCTGCATCACATAGTGGTCCAACCAGATTTAGAAAAACACATTGCTGCTACAGCTGAATAAAGTCAGCTTCAGATGAAAGCTGACCATTATTTTTTGCCTTTTTAGTTACCGCCCAAATTAATTTCCAGCTATGAAAAAATTAAAATGTATTTATGTTTTTGCTTTAAAGTAGATGCTAATTTAAGGTAATTTTGGAGCAGAAGTGCATATTGCATATTGGGATTAATAGGAATTAAAAGGTTAAAATACTAAGTTGAAGTGATCTCTGCTTACAATTTAAATTGAAAAAAGCTATTTAGGATTTCTTTTTCATTTTAGTTTAATTTAAATAAAACCAATAATAACAAAATCCCTGATTAAACAGAACAAAAAACTATATTTTATCCTAAAAACACTGTTATTATAACAAAAATATTTTAGTTATAAAAGATTAAAATGTAAAAAAGTCTAGATTTTATTTTAAATAAATAAAAGTACATCACATGGATTATGAAACAGTCTTCTTAAATAGTTGGGATGAACTTCTTTTAAGTCAGAGTTTGATTTGCTCTTGAACTTGCTGGTTTATTTCTCTAATATTAAAGAAGAGTTTGACAGAAAAAGGTCTTCATCTAAATCCACAAGAACAAAAAGCTCAGATTGTTACAAAAAAAAAAAACTCCTTTTGACCTCCTCTGTTCATCTGCATCTCAGGAACCTCTGTGTTGTTTTCTCCTTTGACTATGGACTGCTTAAAATGTCTATCTTAAAATATCTGTTAAAATGTCTTTCTTTTGCATACCATCTCAAAATTACTGATTTTGTCTGGAAAGATTCCAAATTTTTCCAGACAATATCGCCCGTGGTTAGGAATACTCAACTTGGAGCAGTTTCTGGTGATCATTTTTTAAAAATGTAGTTAAAGACTATATTTTAATTTATTTATTTGAAGCTTTTAGTTGACTTGGTTTCTATAGCAACAGCTTTGCCGAGTTTGAAATGGTTACATCAGCGGGGTAAAAGCTCATCCGAGCTTTGCTGTAAACTCAGACATGCTTGTGTTGATCCCAGCCACCGTCTGGTGTCACTCACAGTCCTTCAGGGAGAGCGGCGGACAGTCCACAGACTGGCTCTTGGCTGGAGCTCGGCCCTGAGGGCTCGACACAGAGTTGGAGCTTTGGATGCTGCTGCCAAAGCTGGTGCCCAGCTGCAGGCGTCTCATGTGGCGGATCACAGCCGTGGCATTAAAAGCTTGCTGTAAAAAGAGGGAGGGAAACAGATGAGAGGTTCAACGCAATGTGTTTGGATGGATTTTTATGACAGCAATAAGAGCTGCTTTTAAAACACGCTCACCCTCCACTTGCTTTTGGCAAAGTTTTTCCTTATCTGCCGGCTGACTGACTCATGGATGTTCTTACACAGAGCTGTGTCTCCAGCAATCCTAAAAGCAGAAAAAAAAAATCATCATTTGTTAGTGAAAATCTTAAAGACACACTCCAATGAAAATCCCATTTTTGGTGCTTTTAACATGTTCTTGTGGGAGAGTGTAAACAGCGAACTCGGAAGAAGGGGGGCGGGGTTGCTCTCCACCAACGGCCACAACTCAGAGGGGAATTCCTAATGAACCACTGCAGCTCTGCAGAAATTATGTCCGAGAAAATAACACAGTTTTCTGAGTTTGGCCAGAAAAACGGCATAATCATAACAAAAGACCACTGGGAACGATTTTAAAATAGATCAAAAGATGATCGTAGTGAGACTTTCAAGGACTATTTCCCCTATAGAATTGCTTTATTCAAAAGTTTTTTAAAAAGTTTAGTATCCCCCCCCACCCAGGTCTGAATACCTATAGCCGCCTCTCTGTATATAGCGTACATAGCTGAAGACTCATTCTCATAGTTTTCCTGTTTGCCTCCATCATCTATTCTCATTCTGCTGCAGGACCTCTGACTGATGGCCTGCTGTTTTTTGTAGAAGTAATAGTCACATTCATCATAATATCTCCTTATGCTTAATGAAAGTCATTTTTCTCCATCATGACACCGGTTATGGCTGTCAACCTCTGTACGCATGTCTGCGAGCCCACCACCACAACAGCTCCCATTACTGCCTAACAGACTTATTGCCACCTCAGCTGGAGACGGCAGCCCACGCCGGCGCGGCCTCATTAGCACTGACGCAGGCCCAGGATGACATCCCAATTGTTGATTACGGTTTCCACAGTCTTCAAGGATCCTTCAGGAGATCAGCCTCTAATTGGCAGACATTTATTCAGCAGATTTCTGTCGGAGAGCTGACAGTGCCCAGCAGAGGTGGGCTGGCGGCTCAGAGCCATGGTGACAGATGACAGTGGGAGAACAGGCTCTCAATGACAGATGCATGAGCCCGGCAATCTGCGTCATTCTGCTGTGTAACCGTAGCGCTATGTGTGGCTTCTTGCGATTGTGGAGGCAAATTCCTCACCAGGGGTGCTCAAGAGCCTGATCGCACGTGAACCTTTTCTCTGGGTCCTTCTCCATTAGACAGCTGATGAAGTCTTTGGCTGCAAAAGGAAAAGGAAGAGTGAAGTCGCCATCCGCTAAAGCACTTCTGCTCTCGCTAGCGCTTCAGAGGATTCACACTTTCTTCACGCTTCACCTCATGTGTCTCACTGCTACAGTTCTGGACAAAAACAGGTAGAAAATGAAGGTAACAGGGAAAATCATACATTACATATTCTTAATAAATATGACAAAAATATTATTTCTAGAAAAAAAATTACTGGGAAAAGCTCACCAAAATGCAACAAAAAAATATATTTTTGATGCAGTTTTCTCAAAAAGAATATAGATCAGTTGGCTAAGTGCAGGGTTGGCTTGCAGGAAATCAGGGTTTGAATCCCAGGGTGTGCAATGAGCTTTATCCAGTGTGAGTCCTTGGGAAAGACCCTATATGCTACTGCCTAACTATGTAGTCACAAGGGGCCCAAGTTTGGGTCTCTCTGTGCCAGTCCCCAGCCCCCAGCTCGGATAAAATACTGGGTTGGATCAGGAAGGGCATCAGGCATAAAACTCTGCCAAACCGTCTATGCAAAACGGTGAAAGCTACTTCGCTGTGGCGATCCCTGAAGGGATAAGCCAAAAGGTGAACAACAACAACGAACATCTGAAAGTACTCATCTGAAGCAACACAAAAAATAGTTTCTTCTCCTTTTTTCCCCTCTTTAAATCATTAAATATAATAATAATGCCATTATATTAGAGATCAAACATTACAACAATATGATATAACATTATAATTGATGGTGGCCTCCTCTATAATTTGCTAGTCCTGGATTTCCAAAGTGTCATTTTGAACATCTTTTTAATGACAATACATTAATGCTGATTCATAGAAAAGAGCTTCATCTGTGTCTATCTAAAGGATGAATTAATGGTAATTTTATTTTAGATGCCAGGTTTGAGTGGGAGGAAGGTAAAAATATAATTGCTTTATGGGAATCCAGTAAAACAGGCTGCATTTATTAAAACTAAAGATGATGAATGGGTTCAATGTAGGCCCTCAAAAGGAAAAATGGGTAAGAGTCTGTTTGGTTTATTTAACAAACAAACTAAACATTTGACTTGAAGACAAAAACTAATTCCAAAAGTGAGACAAAAAGAAGTAATTTTCAAAAGTATCCTTGATAAAGCAAATTCCAAAATTTGACACTTGGACTGAGAAAATCTCACTTCCAAAAGCCAAATGTTTTGAAAAATTGAAAGCAGCCTACAAAACTTGATTTTTTTTCCTTTAAGGAGCCATTCCATGAAAAATCAACTTTTTGAGCTTTTAAGTGTATTATACTGTTTATTCCTCCCTATAAACAACCTCAAAGCGGTTTTTTGATCCGTTCACGCATTTCTGAGTAATTCTGAGAGTCTGCGCTGCCAGCACCCCCCCAGGCTAACACACACACACACACACACACACACACACTTTCTCTGCAGAGCTAGCAGTGATCTATAAAACCCTTTCATTTTATATGTCCAATATGTATAATATGTATCTTTGCATAAAGTTCGGATGTTGTTTGTTTGTATGCACGGACGTGCAGGCACGCTGAGGCCGGTTCTGGGATGACGTTGTGAAACGGGCGGGACCGACAAGGAGCGAAAGGCGGTGCCTCAGAGATCAAGTCTTTTTACTTCAGCGTATTAAAAAGAGTCCACAAAAATAACTCACATTTCATAAATTATTTCTTTTTCAGTGCTCCAAAGGTAATATATGATCATATATACCGGTATGGATGAAAGACTTTAAGAAAATCATGGTATGGCCCCTTCAAACATAGCAAAACTGCTGATTAAAACCCTCTGACCTGTGGATTTCTGAAGGATATTTAGCTTCAAATACATTGCAAATCCCGCCCCCTCACCCCAGTTTGTGAGCACTCCCTCTTCCAGTTTTGACACACATAATCATTACTGATTTACCCGACTGCCCCGCCCCCTTTTGTATAAGCTGAATCTGAAGTTTATAAAATGGAAAGTGAACTGAGGAAAACTGATTTATTTACATTTTTAAGTGGAAAAAGGAAAAAAAACTAATTTTGGTCACTAGTTTTGCTTCATGTGGAACATAAGATCTACAAAAGAACAAAAAAAAAGGATTTCATGCTCTTGACTTTTGACTCTAGGAGAGGATGCTGTTCTCACTTCAAACATCCAAACCAGAGACTGTCAGTGCGGATGAGGACGGTTTCCAACAAAAGCAGATAAAAGATAGCAGCTCACACAGACACTTGATCCAATCAGTGTGCGGCCTGTCCGGATGCACCTCAAGAGACTTAACCAAGCCAATGTAAATCACTACATTGGTTGATAAGGAAAACCCACAAATGTACTGCCTACGCAAAAATTACAACTCATTGCCATCATGGACAAAATTGGCTCTCACTAGCTAGATAAATTGGTCCCTTCACCTCGGCTAAATCAAAACCTCAAAACATAAAATTACAGCAAAAAATCTTAAGTAAAAACAGCAGCATCTTTCTTTCCAGATATCCTTCCTATGTACATTACAGGTCTGGTCAACAAGGATGTGGAACAATACAATTTAAAGAGTTTTACTGGTAGAAATTAAGCAAGGACATCTAGAAAACTAAAAGTCAATGCAACTGACCTGAATCAGATATGTCATCCCAATATGGTGCGTCAAACTCATAGTCTGCCTTGAGAATCTGCTCAAAGAGCTTTGAGTCATTCTCGTCATAGAAAGGGGGGTAGCCGCAAAGCCTGAAAAGATGAAGTTAAAAGATGATACAACGCCATCTGCCCAGTGTCACACATTTTAAACCCAATTCTTTAGATTTGGGTTGAAAAACTGCAGAACGTAACTTCATTTCAACTGAGTGACAGTGATATTTGCAGGACAGGAAACAGAACAGAATGAATTTCAGGGGGGGAAAACATCACCATACTTAGTCATTTATATATGCCCCAATTCATGACACTTGAAATGAAACAAGCTTCAACTTTGACATGTCAAAGACTTTAGATTAAATGATGTTGAAGGCTTGCTCGTGAGGATCAGCCTTAACATCCCTAACCCATCATTAATGGGAAACATCACCAGGGATTTTCTCATTGTTGGAAAGTCACACCATTTTGCCTCATTAGAATACCAGCTTTCTGCAACACTTTTTATTAGACAACTTTAACAGCTCTGTTTTACAGAAAACGCTGATGGATTTTCTTAAGAACTGTTCCAACCTACAGATTTATTTTTGTTTTCGATTGTTTTTAAAGACTGCTGTCTTCAAGAAAGAAAGCTGAGATATGTTCTGAAACAGATGGCTTGCTGGAGGTTTATTTTTTAGGGACCCACTCCAATAAAAATAACGTTTTTGATGTTTTTAACATGTTCTTGTGGCATGTTTCTGAGGATTAAGGACACATTTAAAGAAAATTATGCTTAAATTAGCATTTTATTAATTTTTATTCAAGTCATTGTGAATTAGAAGCAGATGAGCGCAGGGCGTAAGACACAGCAAAACACGTCCCTTTGTGACAAAGCAATACGTTGGGCAGGCCACCAGCTCCCGGCATTCTGAAGCATCCCCTTGTAGACAAGATCCATGTACGTCTTAGTTTTCATGGCATCTGGATCAAAACTGTACGGCTTATAGCTCCAATATTGCTCGCCATTTTTGTTGCACTGGAAATGTTAGGTTGGGGATGTGAGGGCCTGTAAGCTGGTGGGAGAGCATGTAAATGGAGAGCTCTCATTAATGGGGAGGGGAAGAATGGCGGGGTTGCTCCACGCCAACGGTCCTGCCCACAACTCAGAGGCTAATTTTGAACAAACTGCTGCTCTGCAGAAGCAGTCCTAGGAAATAACAGTTTGTTTGGTTTTGTCTAAAAACTGCATAATCATAATTAAAAGACTACTAGGAATGCTTTCAAAAAATGATCGGAGTGGGACTTCAATCTGATCAGAACCAGTCAGTTTTGACTTTCCTGGTCATCCACTGATACCTCACTATATGTTCCTCCATATATGATCTTTTTTGATCTTGAATGAATGCTTGTCTTCCCCCAAACATACATTAAAACTCATAGCAAAGGGGGTAATAAATTAGTACTCACAGGATGTAAGCAATGACTCCAATGGACCAACAGTCCACAGCTTTGCTGTAGGGTTTCTGTGCCAGAACTTCTGGAGCTGCAATAACATTTTTAATGAATACAAAACCTAAAATCCAATGCATACAGTGCGACCTTCTACCAAAAGTCAAACGCTCCAGAATATTTGCAGCACATGACTAAGTTTAACCCGTGGCTACTGGCAGATTAAACTAAGTAATGTTTGGCCAACTCGTACATCCAATTATCTCTCAGTGAGTTTCCATTAATGCCAAGGATCACAGGTCATCCTCACCCACGTATCCAGGAGTCCCGCATGCTGTGGCCATGACGCCGCCTGTCCCCTCCATCTTTGACAAGCCAAAGTCACTGATCATGATCTTTGAGTCATCATGGGGACTGAAATACAGCAGGTTCTCAGGCTGGAACAGAAACAAAAAAAAAAAGACAGTAAATTAAAACTGTATTCAGACTGTAAACATAAAATGGGTGTAGTTTTCACTCATCTGCACATGCAAAATGTGTTTGTTCAGACTAAAGCCACCCTCCTTTGGGAGCAGTGAGCTGCAGCTTCAACCATTTGTTGATTTAAACCCCAATACAATGAGGTAGAGGTCCAATTAATGAAGTACAGTTTCACTTTAGAAATGAACCCAAAACCTCCCATTTTTGGGGTAAATTGTCATCCTCCAGGCCACAGAGCAAGTTATATCAGTCAAGATGCTCCATCTGTTTACTTCCAAAGAAAATCCCGAACACTTAACCTCTTTGGATGATCAGGGCTAGATATGGCATTAGTTAGACGGGTTAATTAGAAGGGATTTTCACCGGGGGGGGGGAGTAGGGGCCATTAGGTTTCTGCTGTACCTTCAGGTCCCTGTGCACTATGCCCATGGAATGCAGGTAGTTGACTGCATCCAAAACCTGCCGAATGAGCCGACTGGCGTCCATCTCTGTGTAGAAACCTTTTTCCACAATCCGATCAAAGAGCTCACCTCCGGACACCCTAACATAAAACAAGACCAGTTACAGTTATTTTTATTAGAGGTTGCCTCTGCGGCACACACGTGGAAAAAAAAAAGGTTGTACGCTATAGGTAAAAATGAAAACATTTACATCAAAATAGTCACAACAACAACAGAAAAAAAGATAAATTAATACAAATAAAAACATGAACTCCATGTTTAAGCATAAAAGACACACTCAAAGCGCATAATCATTTAGATGTATTCATCTTAATCTCAGGTGACCCCATTTTTAAGAGCACTTATAAACAAAATATTGAATTTTAAGTATTACAGGTTTAGCTGAAGCCATTGGTAACAAAATAAAAAAACAACAAAGTTTTAAATCTCAATAAAAGTCTATGTTGTGGTGTAAGAAATTTGTAAACACAACTTCTAACAAACAATAAATTAGATATTCATGAAAAGGACAGAAAAAGTTGTAAACTGCTTCAACAGAATTTAATTTTTATTTTATTTTTTTTTATGCCGTTACTCCTTAAGGGAGTTGGTAGACCTTTTACGATGTTTTGCCAGCTGGGTTTTGACTAGTGCTGTCACTCGATTAAAAAAAATATTCAGATTAATCACACTTTTGGGTTGTGTTTAATCACGACTAATCACAATGTTTTTTTAGGTAAATTTTATACAACGTTATAAATGCACAGGCTTCTTCTAAACAAACTTTTTCTTCATGATCTGGACAAACGTGGTAAGAAGTGAAATCTCTCTCTTAACTGATCCTTTATTTAACCCAGGGTTGGACCCTGGGTGAATACCCTATTCTGATTGGCTGCTGAGTGTTCCAGAAGAAGTTATGGTCAAAATGTTCAATATGTGCAGGCTACTTCAAAATACACTTTTCCTTCATGATCTGAACAAAAACAAGCAGTAAGAGAACTTTTACTCCTAAAGGATGCTTTAATGAACCTATCATGATGATCAGCACATACATATCGCTTTCTATTGCTGCTGTAGTCGAGGTCTGTCGACCCAGCGATGCATTGTTGTGTTATTGTGACAACAGGCCGCATTATGTATCAAATAGTCCGCCTTTTGTGAAAAAACGATCTAAACCTAAAAAATAACAGGAATAAAGTTCTAAAAATCAATTGAATATTTATTTATTTTGTAAGTGACCATGTTATCAGCAAGATTGTGCCAGATGAAGTGTGATTTCCAGAAATTGATGCACGCCGCAGAAGCCTGAACCGTCGGAAGACTGTTGCTTCGTGGAGCGTAATTATTCTGCGATAATATATATTAACGTGTTAATTTTTTAAAATTAATTGCATGCATTAACGGGATAACGTTGACAGCCCTTAGTTTTAACACAACAACACAAGGAAGATGCATCAGAGCGTTCAAAAGATATCTAATTCTCATGTATACACAGAGACTGAATAAAAGCACACTGCATTGTGACAACCTCAGAGGCCGTTAGGATGATCCAAACAACAAAAACCTTTTATTTTTTTCCACTTGACACCAACTGTCAAACACAGCAGTGGAGGTTTTATGATTTAGGTCTAGTTTTGCTACCAGAGCTTTGTTACAGACACTTGATATCAAGTCAAATATGAACTTCTCCATTTACCAGCCAAATCTGAGGCCATCAGTCCAGCCATTCAACACTGCTTAGAAAAGCGGAAAGTTTTAGAATTCATCAGTGGCATCAAAGTTTACATTTTAAACACAAGAAAGCTTATAACAAAACATATTCAATAATATTTATTATAGTTATTTTATTTAAATTATAGTTATTTTAGTTATTTTATTATTAACAGTAGCTGAGCTATAAACAAATGATCCAAAATTTCTTTCCAACATATTACAATCTTAAACAGACATGCTGTAAATTCTTACTTTGCAGGACTACTAATATTAAATGAATAGTGAATATGTTTTAACCCGTCAGTGAATTAAATGAAAGACACAAAAAAAGCTGTTTTTTTCCCATAGTTTGCATTGGCTTATGATTAGGAGACGCTGTGTTCAGAACATTATTTTCTGACACAACAATTATAGTGGTGAACTAACCTTTGCACACCCAGCATGCTGTAGGCACAAAAACACCAAATTGTTTTTTTGATTTTATATCGTTCTGGATTTTCTATGTTTTTGTAAATGTGTGACTGGACATGTTTTGTGAAAATCCCTACAGATAAAAAGGACTAAAAAAGTGTAAATGGCAACATTTTGATTCTTGCGAGTTTAATAAAACATATAAAACTGTTCATTAAAAAGGAATCAGGGCCTTTTCACAGTGATAGGGAGAGCACTAACCACCACACCACCATGCACCCTTCCTAAATTCCTATATATTCAAATTATTTGTATCTTATTTATAAGATACAAATATTGCATGCATTAATTACAGTTCACTACAAAGGTCTAACCACTAAAGCTTTCCTTTTATTTCCACAAAAAAATGGAGTCATTATACATACTTATGTTAGTGACTCAGTCTGAATAATGTCCCCAAATATATTCACAATGATGTTCAACACTATGAATAAATTTTGGAGGGGGTTACTAAACACATGAATGCATTTATTAAGATGCATTTTTAAAGGATGCTGCAAAAGATGTTACTAATACAAGTCTGTGTTCTGGTGTACAAATTATTTCTGGAACAATAAATCATTTCTGCCTGTCAAAATTTAAGTTAAAACAAGGGATGCACCAAATTATTGGCCACCAAATATATTCAGTCAAAAATTGCAAAAAAGTCACAATTGGCCTTTGGTGGGGGCAAGTTTACGCAAGGCTGAATAGTAACGTGACACGATGACGCAAGTTTAGCTAACCAATGTGAATTGATGATCTAGCACAGGGCTGGCCAACCCTGGTCCTCAAGAGCCACAATCCCACCTGGTTTCCAGCTCTTCTTGACCATCTTTCTGCTGATTGGCTGACTCAAGTGATTCCACATTTTGATTGACTGAACACACCTGGTTTAGGTAGTTTGCATCAAGCAGTCCAGGCAGAGCTGGAAATCAGGCAGGGTTGAGGCTCTTGAAGATCAGGGTTGGCCAGCCCTGATCTAGCACCTTCTTCAAAATGTCTGGTGTGTGGAGGAGATAGCAATCATTCGCGTATGACATGTTTGAAGAAATGAAAAAGTTTGCAAACCATAGCGCCAAAGCAATTAGATTGCAAATTAGCTAATGGAGTTTATGGATTTACATGACAGTGTGTTTGTGTAAAAGAATAAGACTTTTCAAATGATAAGGTTTTCTTCCTTTTATTTTGAAGTTAAAGTACTGTTATTGACAAATTTGTCCTGGCCCTGGGTAATGTTGTATACCTGAATAAACGTTTTCTGTTTTTTGTTTTGTTAGCCCGTCTACCGTTCAAATTGATGTTTTGATATCATATAAACATCCACTTTCCTTAAAATACATGTCTAAAAATTATTCTAAGCGATTTATCCTATATTTAGGGCAATAAGAAAAACGTAAAATCCATATTTGATAACTCTTTGATAGCTATGCGGTATTTGGCCAAGCATAATAATTATTATTTGGCTTTGGCCACAAATTTTCATTTCAGTGTATCCCTATTTAAAACACGTACGTTCCACTACAGAAAATATGTCAATAGGCCCAAAAACCAGTCTAATCTCTTGTTAAATGATTAAATTCAATTGTTGGACTCCACTATTTAGAGAAATGTGCAAAAGCTACAAAAGAAATAACTTGTTTTCCTTATTCTCACAACTGGTTTATAAAGAGAAATGTATTTGTTCTGGTAAGTTTGATCCATTTCTCTAAGCGCACACATTTGACTGGTACTAAATGACAATTTCATCCAAAAAATGTAACAGCTTAGTTCTTTCAAAAGCCTCTTTTTAAAAGTTTTTTTGCATCTATCAAATGTCAACTTGACATTTTGTACCAAAGCTCTGTTTGCCACTAATGCACATGTCACTCAATACTTTTAAACTACAAAAGATAAAGACAGAACAAGTGACTCACTAAGTGTGACGATGTGGTCGCTTTTATAAACAACTGCCAATAACCTCTTATGTAAAAGAGACTTCAAGGCAACGTTAAACACCTTACAGAGATAACGAGAGGCCAGAGAACTGCTGGCTAAACTGACAGTGCATTAGTCACAGAAGCTGTTAAATTATCTGGACAAGGGAAGGCTCTAAAACATCTTGACAGCTTTTGCTGCTCAAAGGAAAGTCTAAAGATCTTAATCTTTAAAACTAATAGAATGTCTATACAATTTCTGTAAAAAGAGAAAAGAACAAAACAAAGAGGAATGACAGTTAGAGTGATCGTTTAACGTAACTTATAGGCAACTAACTTCCGGGTTGAAGTTTGATTGATAACAAAAGTAAAAAGTGCAATTTGAAGTTCACCAAATAACTACTAAACAAGTCAAATTCTTTTCCCATTTAAAATGGGAAACATGAAACCTTGTTTAAAGATTTTTTTTATGCCTGTGAACAGATTTTATATCCATGTTCGAATAAATAAAGGGTACATTCTTGCATCTAATCACGTTTATTTTATTTTACAGATTATAACAGCTCCTAAAAACAGACGTGCCTTCTTTTGATTGACAGCTCAGCATAAGCCGTCCTTGTTCCAGAAACTTTCAGGTTATTGTCTCACCTGTGTTTTAATTATTCCTTAAGATCACGGTGGATTCGATTTCTGTGATGAACATTAGTGTAAACTTTAGGTCTACTGAGAATACTGTACCAACTCATCAGATCCATATTTGTTTTCATTTGAAGCTTTCCCTCAAATTTATTACCAAATTTTCTGCACTAAAAGGTACACTTCAAAGCCTAATTTATTTCAAAACAACAGTGTACCTTACTATTCGGAGCACCTTTTATATAGATTAATTCTGGTTGTGCTTACTGATGTCCTTCCATTTTCTAAACCCGCTTTGTCCTTTTCGGGGTCACGGGACTGCCGGAGCCTAACGTTGCCGATTGTGAGTGAAGGCAGAATACAACCTGGACAGGTCGCCAGTCTGTCACAGGGCCACAATATCACACCCATACACACTCGCATTCACACCTAGGGACAATGTAGAGTGACCGATTAACTTATGAAGCATGTTTATGGACGGTCAGGTCCCCTAGCCAGGACTTGAACTAGGGGCCTTCTTGCTGTGATGCAAGAGCAATAACCACTGCACTATCGTCATTCTGTTTTTTTTGTTAGTTTTTTTTAAGAATTACAATCAAGGTTGGGTGTTTTTGTTAATACGCCAACATGGCTAATGTGTGGCAGTGTTGTACTGTGTTTTTCACACTGTTCACATCGCCTCTGCAGTGTACATTCAAGTGGCCACTTCCAATGAAAAGTCTATGTAAACTCACGTAAAAACACATTTCAGGCTTTTGCATTTTAAACTCCTGCATTTACCTGTAGTTTTGCAAGTGTCTACTACCATTTTTAGGCTTGACAAAAATGACTCACAACTATTGAATGCGTGTTGAAAGTTAAACCAGGTCAAACTTTAAACAATCAGGGACTCGGATTTGGTAGTGATGTTGTGACAAGGAAGTGTCACTTTTGAACGCGCATCACACACCCGGCGTGTCCATAGCTTTATATTTCAAAACGCCTTATAAATATTACTTAAGTTCAAAAATAGACTATGAGCCTTAAAATCCAGTGTGCTCTGTTGTGCAGAAATAACAGTAATTACAAATTATTAGATATGTAAAATTGTTTCCCATTACCAATCAAAACTGGTCTCTGAATAGAAATGTTACAACTAAATTTAAATGTAATAGAATTGGGTTAAATCTAAAATTGAATTGAATTGCATCAAAATCTAATTAATCCAGTAGTTTGGCAGTGATACCAAACTTTAGTGTCAACGAATCTTTAGTTTATGTCTCTAATGTGTCCATAATGCTATTGTAAATCTTTTTCTTCAATCATAAAAAATAAGTATTTACTTGTAGCAAAACACAGCAGGTTTGGATTTTTAAGACTATTTGTTTTCACCTTATCCTAAACCAGAGCATAGTGTAATATAGTATAGTTTGCCTCATTTTTGCCTATTGCCTCCTTTTGCAGTTTTGCGTCAACTTAAACAGGCTCTAGCACTTCAAAAACAAACATGACAGAGGTGTTGATACAATCAGCAGAATTTTGTCAAGAAAGTGAATTAGCAGGGCTCCCCCACATGGATGAAAACAAGTGAAAAAGCAAACGTTAAGGTGCATTCTTTATTAAATGTGAAG
Organism: Adrianichthys oophorus; assembly: GCA_036245035.1. NCBI lineage: Eukaryota > Metazoa > Chordata > Actinopteri > Beloniformes > Adrianichthyidae > Adrianichthys > Adrianichthys oophorus. The sequence goes on along the minus strand of BSAI01000030.1, from coordinate 24,475,031 downwards.
GCACGCTCTGTAAAACAGTAAAAGTGATTCCTTTTTCATGCATTCACTTTGGCAAAGATGCCTCAAGGACATCAGCAAGCGTCGGGCTCAGAACATAACCCATTATCAAAATGACAGACCAAATGGAAGTCCAAGAACTGACCTACACACACAGGGTGGTGGGTTGATGTACTTACAGCTGCATTATGAGGTAAAGGTGATTCGAGCTCTCATAAATGTCTTCCAGAGCCACTATATTCTCATGCTTTATCCTGAAAGGAGAGAAGAGAAAATTCACTGCTTGCTGCTTTAACCTTTTTCCTTTCACAGTTTTTTTTTCTGTCTATGTGTTATTCAGTTTTTTCCTCAAACATAAATGTTTCTTCATCCTAACACTGGTGAAAACTAGTCAGGCTGTAGAGAACATTAAAGGATCCAGACTCCTGGCAGCTGAAACGCCCAATAATAATAATATGATGGATCAAGATGCTGGGAATCTGTGTCCAGGCAACCGCAAAAGCAAGCAAGGTATGGCTGCATGCGATGGATAACAGGGTTGGTGTCTGGAAAAGGAAAAAAAATAGAGGAGGTTTGGGATAATCTCAGAGGACTGAGCAACACGTGTTTCCCTCAAGTCTGGAATGAAAATGAGATTGCAGTGCGAAAGTTGACAAAGAGTGTTAAAGAGCACAAAGAGACGGAAAGAAACAGATAAAACAAGAGAAAAAAAAGGGAAAAAAATTAAAGCAGCCAGCAGATAGCAACTGTAACTAGGCAACTACACCCAACTATTGCAGTGCTTAATTTTAAAGTGACTGATAACTGAGCTTCTCTGGGAATTTACTCATCGGACCCTAGAGGAGAAAGGGGTGTCAAGGGGTGTTGGTGCAAATCTAACACAAGTGTGCATCTGTTTGTGTTATCTAAACACACACAAAGGTTAAAATAATTTATTCAAAAGAAGACACTCATACTTGTCCATAACTGTTAACAGAAGGAGGGAGAGCAGAAACAGAAACACGCAAGACTGGTGCAAAGTGGAGAGCTTTTCTTCTGCAAACATCCGCTTGGCCATGTGGCACTTACTTCCTGAGAACGGCGATTTCGTTCTCGATGCTCGTTTCCTTCCCCTTGAGAGCTTTTTTGGGAATGCACTTGATTGCAACCATCTTTCCTGTGGCCTTCTCCCGAGCCATCACGACCTCAGAAAAAGCACCACTGCAAAAAAAACAGAAACGAGGCATGTTACTCTTGCTTTGTGTGAGCTGAGACAATATTGACACATATGCAGTGCATAACAGCAGAGCACTCAGACGCCAGTGTACATAAACAGCATATTGTGAATATTTACAGAGAACCGTGGCAGTCGACACACAAGGCCTTTTTTGCAGGCGTGTGCAGCCTAAAGCATGGCAAACACTTTTAAACCTAAAAAGAAAATAGGAAAAAAAAAAAAATCACACCCACTTAGGAGGTCAGATAGCATTATCTTCTTCTGCCATCTGCCTCCATACATGACTGCCTTTAAAAACAAATACAAAATTAAGGAGAAATTTGCTCGATCAATCTGTATCTGTTGCTATGATACCAGGTGGAGGATAAAGCTTGCTGAGAAGGCAGCATGATTGCTTTTCCACCTCTATTTGTTTTCATTAGTTACTGTTTTCCTTCTATGCATCTTCAGGACATCTTTATGTCAAGGTCCAGACGAAAAAAATAGATAATCTTTTTGGAATGCAAACTACTGCAAAGAGAATGAGGAATTACCTTTCAGACAATTTTAGGGTGTATTCAGACTGAAAAAATAATTTGGTTCAGACAGAGACCGCTTAATTTAGTACTGATTGAGTCCTGAACCTTGAGTTTGGTCTGTATTCAGACTGCCGTCAAGCAGACTTTCCTGTTTCGAGCTAAAGTTGGAAACAAAACCACATGACTAAAGAGCTCTTCACTCATTGGCCAGAAATTACGAGGGCGGGGCAAAGCAACTAGAGGCAGAAATTCTGGAAGTCCAGCTCTTTGCAATTCTTTTTAGTTAATTTCACTGATTCAAACTGTATATTTCGGTGAACGATTTTGAAGGCCTGTATCAAGGTTGGGTACAACACTTTCTACTGTTACTTTGGTACGGTGGAGGCATGCTGCAAGGTGGTTATTGGCAAGACTACGAAGGTAGCAAGATAAGCGTTAATGACATCTAGATTTTTGGTAAAACAGTGATCAGCAATATGTATCACGTTAAAAGTTGCTTTAATCAACCCGCGTTCATCCGACCACATTTCAATGAGCTGCTGTGTCTCATCATTGTGGTGTTATGGCATTGTTTTTAAGAGACTTCTGTTGAGGAACTACAAGGTCGCTTTTGGGATGATGTCACAGCAGCGCGCGCTGCGTAACGATAAAATAAATGTTATCGAGAAGATAAATGTTATAACAAGTAAGGAGTTAGACAATTTTTTTCCTGTTTAATAACACAACAATTGTTGCTTTACATTTGTCTGCGGCTCATCCGTTGTGTTATTCCTACTCTGTTTACAATGCTCGGCTACGGTGGCTGTTTCGGTCTAGTATTTCTGCTCCCGGAGCATTTTGTATTCAGACTGAGGAATCTCAGACTGAACCGAAGCTTGGTCCGATTAGAAATGAACCGAGACAACCTTGAAAGATGAGTCAGAGAGCGGTTCCTGGTCCTGGACCAGGGTTCACTTGCATGTATTCAGACTGAGAATTTGTTTCTTCGGATTATCAGAAGAAACGAACTCTGGTTCACTGTAATTAACCAAATGTGTCCAGTCTGAATACACCCCTAGACAATGAAGAACGCTCAATCAAAGCATGTCACAGTGTCTGCATCAATGCAGGCCTGCTAGAAATGTCTCACTGACCAACCAAAGCCACTTATTATGGGACTAATCACAACAGCACCACTGGAAAAACAAAGTGACCCAAGGCTTTCTATCACATTCTTTACAATATACACAACTTACCCAGAGATAAAAACAATTGGAACATGAAAAAGAAAGCATCTAGCAAAGGTCTTATAAGAAAAATTGTGAAAAAAAGTTCTTAAAATAGATTTTTTTAAAACAATAAAAATAGAATATGGGCTTCTGGGAGGAGGGGAAGCTGTAGTAAAACCTTAACTTAACCAACTAACATTTAAAGGTCTTTTCATTACCACAAATATTATTTAGCATTTTTTTTTTCTTATTCAAAAGTAGAACCAAACCAAAAGAATCAGAGAAGCCAACATGCAGCAGGGTCTTCTTCTCCTAGAGTAAAAGTTCCCCTACATCATGACTCATGTTGCTACGTGAAAGCCACTCTGCACCATCTGACTGTAACTGCTACCACACAAACCCTTCACCAACCCCGGTATTCCCCCAGCGCTGTTCTTCAAGAATACATAAAGGTCAGACTGCACATATAGTCAGTAAGAGTAGAGTTCAAGAAAGCAAACTTTGTTGCATAATAGTATTATTAAAACTTACTATGATTAAAGGAGACTGATCATTATGTATTTTAAAAACAAAATGTTTTTTTGTAATCCTATATTTCACAAAATTCTGAACCTCACATGTGAGCAAACTTCAGACTGTGATTGGCAAAGCGAAAGGCAGAACAGCAGCTACCATTCAGCCACCTAAAATTGTGGAACACCACAACATCTTGAATTTAGCAAGATGATAAAACGAAGGAAGCTTGTGATCTAGAATCAGCGCACACGTTTCCTGCTCCATTCTATTCTGATGCATCCACTTGTAGACGACTAGATCCATGTACGTCCTTATTTTCCTCCTCTGAGCTGCCATCTGGCTCAAATCTGCATGGGTGGATAGCTCTGATATTACTTGCCATTTTTGTTGGACTGCTAATGGTAGCTCGGGGTTTTGAGAGGGGTTAGCTAGAGGGAGAGGGTGTAAACAAAGAGATCATGGGAAACAAGCGCAGACTTACTCCATGCCGGGCCCATCCACAACTTGGAGGCAAATTTCTGATGAACTACTGCTGATCTGCAGAAACTTTGTCCTGGAAAACGACTCAAGTTTTTTGATTTTGTCTAAAACAGAATACTCATAATTAAAAGACCACTAGGACTGCTTTTAAAATAGATGATTGGAGTGGGACTAACTGAAACCAAACTAAAAGAAAACGTATAAGTAACATAAGTATAAGGAACAAAGAGTAAACATAGCTCCATGTGATAAGAAAGTATTCTGAAAAGGATATGAAAGGTTAATTGTAGCCAAGTAACATGTACTTTAAAGTAACACAGTAATAAATATGGGCGTTGCATCACTTGAAAGTACTCATGTTAAACAGATGTAAATTGAAGAAAAGCAAAAAGGATCAGTTTACATCCTATATATTAAATTAGATTACTAGTTTACTAAACCAATGCAGTGATATATCTGAGTATTTGGTAGATGTCCGTATAACTAACATTAGTGGTTGTATTAGATGGTAGTAAGTTTCACTTTGTTTCTAAAATATACATCAGGAGATCCGTTAAACTCTCAGGGAATATTCACTCCTTTCCAGCAGGCTTCACACTCAGTGCCACAGTTGTCTGCTTTAAGTCCCACTACTGCCGTACGATTCACAATAATCCTCGACTCTTCCATCGCGCAGAGGGGGAGGGTTAGTCCGTGCACAAACGCATTACCTGACTTCAGGAGAGGTGAACTCTCACACTCCATGCAGAGCAACGTTTGGCTTGGAGCATTTGTATCTCTGCCTTGACCTCATTCTGACACACAATGTGGAACAATATGTAAATTCAGCAGAGACGTCTGGGGCACCATTTGATGGTCTTTTGCAGGACACTCTTTCCACCTAAGCTGTTATGTTTTGAGAGCAGTATTTGTCCTCATATTTCCACTGCTGTGTGGATGTCAGGAGGATTAAAGATTCCTCCACTTTCTAGATACATAAAGCAGGTTGCAGGCGGTTTCTCAGAGCATGCTTTCTGCAGGAGAGACGGAAACCACAGGAAACTTGTAGACTCACTGAGAGGGTGTGCTAACAGTACATAGCACCATTTCGGTCTCCCGGCTCACCACAAAGACATGCAGCGGCATCACTTCCTGTGAATGACAACATGACACAATCCGAGGCAGCAGGTTCACTTCACTGTTGATGCTAGAAACCTAAGAAAGGGCAAGCAAGCTGCCAAAATTTTCTATTTGACAAATAATCATTTATGAAAAAAAGACAATGAAAGTCCATTTACATTGGATCCTGGCCGGTAAAGATTGGCAGAAGTTTGGAGTCAAAAGCGATGACCATTTTATCGCTTCGTAATTGATCAAATTGAATGTAAAAAGCTACCACCACATCCAGTGCATATGGTCTCACCAAACCGGTTGAGTAATGCGCTTTTATGGGCTGCTTCCAGAAGTGAAGCCGCTAGCTCATGCTGCAGATGCAAAAGTGGGCCTCATTTCACACAACAGTTCTGGCGAAATCTTGGCCCGCTGCCCGGGACGATTATGAAAATTCAAAACACTGCTCAGAAAAAACGGATGTTTTCTGAAAGAGAAGGCTTGTTAATGCATGGTATTGTGTTGCTTACATGTGATCACACTGAAAGATCTTGTTAGGTGCTTGTGTAACATGGCGGAAAAGACAGAACTAACCCAAATGGATTCACCGATAAATGACCTCAACAACGCCATGTAGTCACGCATGGGCCCCTTAAAACTAGACCCAGTGGATTATCCTGATTGCAAAAACAAACTCATACTAACTTATAAAAACCTGCATTTCCCTCGACATAGAATGCAGGAGTGTGCTGTCCTCACTTGGTTGAGGAAGGTTTTTGTTTTTGTTCAAGCAAAAGATGCTTTACCTGCTCTACGTTCACAGCTCTTATTTTTTAAGCTCAGACAGCTCACTAGCCAATAGGAGATGGCAGGTTTTTCTGCCAACAGCTTTTTGGAAATCACTTTGTTTGTGCTAAATTTGAAGCAAACAAAAAAAAAACTGTGAAAACTGTGTCTATGTGGCAGGAAGCTAATAACAAAGTGGCCAAAAATATTGTTGCCGTATTTTTTTTCAGCAGTTTGTAGGTTAGGGTTAGGGTTACACTTAATCATCCAAACACAAAAACTGTCCCAGTGACAACTCCATCCTCACATCTTGGTCAACCCTGCTGGAAACACCACATCCACAAGAAAGAGGCAACTTTCAGTCAGGCTGTGACAGCCCATGTGTGCCCTAAGTGAACACGCCAGGCCTAAAGTGATGCCAAAGCTAACTATTCAAATGTATTAGAAGGAATTCAGACCCATCCGAGAAACCTGGTCTCTGTTGGCCATCCTCACTGTTGCTGCATCTTCTCAGCTTATTCTTGGCAGCTTATTCTTCATTTTTTTGTGGATAAAGTCTTGTTTTTAATCTTCTGTCATGTTTTAGGTATTTAATTCATCTTTAGGTATTTAATTCATCTTCTGGGGTGTTCCCTGCAGGAAGGGGTGGAGTCTGTCCACCTGAACCTGCTCTGTCCCGCCTACCTGACCTGATTAACATAATATTAATGCTATTTTGCACATCATTCTGATTCAGCTTCAATATTTAGGACAGTAACTTCCCAGTGATTATAACTTTGTCTTTGACTTACAACAGTTTAGCAAAAACTTCAAAATGAAAAAAGGCTAACTTTAAATCACAACATACACATTAGGGGTCTTTCAAAATTAAATAAAATCTACAAGATTAATAAAGTATAATTTGTGCATTTCTAAGGATGCAGTGAATTAAAGTAGTCCTGGTTATCCTAAATAATAACATATTTTATGAATACAACAAAAAGAAAAACTTGAAATTGTAATTTTACTTAATTCTATTAATGTCATACCCTCTGTTTACATGGACAATAAGCGAAAGACACAAATGTAAACCCCCAAATTTCAACTTGACCTAAGAATTAGTGTGTTCGATCAAAACTAGCAATTATGTTTGGGTTCACAAGTGCAGCTACTGTGCTAAAGCTTACAGCTCAATCAGAAGGAGCTTTTTTTTCTTAGAATTTGTGATTTTTGGTTGCCTTCTTTTACAGTTTAGACATATATGTGTTGTAGACTTTGATGTTTAAACATAATGAGATATTCTCAGCTTCTTGTTATTCCTAACAAGATATCAAACCTGACTTGCTTCAGTTCTAAAAATAAAAGAAAACACCAACTGAACTCTGGTGTTGTCTTGATTTTCAATGTTACTGCTCCTTTGCTCCTGAAATGAAGGGTTAAGCAATAAGAGTAATAAAAGGGTTGATTTTTAGGGCTGAAAAGTGGATTTGAGGTTCAGTTCTGGAGGATCATCCCTACCTGCTTGTCTGCTTACAGTATTGGGTGTTTCAGCTGTGAACGCTGAAAAGGAAACACTCTGGATGTGCAGGCACCCACAGCAGCCAGAGGGTTAGCATACTAATGAAAGCTCAGGTAATTACTATTCATACAACTCAACATCCTTCAACAGTAAGCACAGCCAGAGGACAACGGTGGGAAATGGTGAAATCTTCCTCAGAGGGACCCACCGAAGACTTACACCGTCCTGGTTGCCTAGTTGCAACGTTCGTTTCGAAGCGTTTTCAAGGCCTGAATGTCTCAGACATGATCAATGCATGAAGGACAAAGCACTCAGAACAACAATGACAGCTGGAGCTTTGTGGGAGTAGAGCTCTGAAAAAACATCTGACTGTTTGAACGATCAACTACCCAAAAAATTGTCAGTTTTCAAACCTGACAGACAAAGCTACGCACAGTTTTGCAGGAGGAGAACTGACACATCTTAGGAAATGGGATTGCCAAACGACATGCTGAAACAGACCGTATATTTGTTAAATAATCCCCAAATGCAGGAGAACATCCTCAAGCTGTAATTGAATCTGACATTTCCATCACTTGACTAATTATTCTTTCTCTCCAAAAAAAAAAACATCTTTAAAAGGAGTTGCTTTGTAACTGGCTATAATTTAGGGGCATCTTTCATGGAGTCTTAAGCACTTGGCCATCCAGCACACAGGTTCATGTGATTCATTCATGTTCTTCGATTTTATTTCTTTTGCAGGAGGCCATGCTCTCAGAAAATAACATATCATATTTTTCAAAGTAAAAGGTTTTGTTTTTGCTCAGCTTGGCCAAGGAAGCGACCTGTACTCAGGTGCAACTTATATGTCTTTAAAAAATAAATAATCAAATGGCAACGATCACTAGAAGGCTTGCAGGTGTATACATAAGTATTTGCTACTGACAGCAATGCAGAAGAAGAAGCACTGCTTAGTCTTGTGCAACGGAGACACTGGACATATGATTCAAGAACACACTGAAAGCGGGTTTACAGTCACTTTTCACTGGAAGTGGCCACTTGAACGTGTTGCAGAGGCCAGTGTGAACCTAGCATCAGAACCTTTTCTTCTTGGTTGTTCAGCACATATTTCTTTTGCAAAAGGCCATGCTCTCAGAAAATTAAATACCATACTTTTTAGAGAATAAGTCGGGATTTTTTTCATACCTTGGCTGGGGATGCGACTTTTACTTAGATGACTTGTACGCGGTTTTTTTTTTTATATATAAAAAGCAACAACCACTTGAGGGCACTGTAGGTGTACGTATCATTATTTGCTACTGATGGCAATGCAGAAGAAGCCCGGGGCTTGGCAGAACTGTTCCAATACAACAGAATCAGAAGACTTCAATGGATTTAGTGGTTTGACATAAAGCGTTTAGTTGATTTGTTAGCATGTTCTTTATGCTACAGTTATATTAATTATTGTTCATATGTTGCCATAATATATTCGATTCCTCCTATGTTTTGTGAAGCTAAATAAGCATCAGTGTGTTATGGTACTAGAGCATGTATATTCAGACCGTTATTCTTATCTACTCCGTTAACATGATTTGTCAATGATTTGATTTGTTCTTGGTCTTATATTTTGTTAAATAAATTATTCTCAAATGTGTAACTTTTACTCCAATGGGACTTACTGTATTTATCTTTTTTTTTTCTTCATTATGCTTTTTTTGTTTTTGTTGCTGCGACTTGTACTCTGGAGTGACTTATAGTCTGGAAAATACTGTAAATTAGGCACCTCAATATAACCATGGCTGTACTTTTAACATGCTAAACTCTGTCTAGCGTCATTACTTTGTGGAACAGGCTTATGCATGTAACAAGGCACACGTGAACCCACCGTAAGACATTTTGACTGCTTAAAATACATCCAGCTGAAGGCAGTTTCTTCTCATAGGCTATCGGGTCACCATACCAGCCACCATACCATTTGTTTTTCTTGTTTTGTTTCAGAGAAAATCATTTTTCATCATTTGTAGGTGTTTTTTGTCCAAATGTTCTGTTCTGATTGGCTGCAGAAATGTTTGCAGGAAGTGTTCCTGATTAAATAAGGAAGTTCTGAAAATGGGTCAGGAGGCCTTCTCTGATTCCTGTGTTGCCCAATAAACATTTTCTTTCCCAGCAACAGCAGTAGTTTGTTGGTTGGTTTCTTTAATTTGCCTTATTCCTCTTGTCACCTGTTTGGACCATGCAGGACAATGGTGTCAGAAGTGGGATGTAGCAGACATGTTTGAAAGGGTTTATGCAAAACATTTGGCATCCTCCTCACAGATGTGGTTCTACATTCTGCTCCATGTGACTGCGCAGGTAAATAACTGATCGCCTGTTGAAATTGTACATATTAAAGCAGTTTAGTTTAGTGAAGAGGAAGGCAAACCAGATGCAGCTATGAAAGCTATCTGCTTCCCTGCCCAATCAAACTGACACACCATACACCATACACACTATCCATACACACTATCCCTTCAGGTTGTAACGCTTCAGGCTGATTCACTAAGTTAAACTCTGAGGGGAGAAAACACACTTTTAGTTGTAAAAAAAAAAAAAAAAAAAAAATGGTGCTTTACATAACAAAGCAAGTTTTGGAAACAGTGCTGGACAATATGAGCCACACAATTCCACCGATGTCATTAGAAATTGTTCACAAATGTGATTGAAATTTGTGTAAAACTGACTCATGTTTAACATGCAAACTGTACTAGGTCCTATTTTGTTAGGAATATCTCACTCTAAAATTTTAAAACCTCCACTGTGAGCTGCAAGCACGCTTCAAGCCTTGAGATTCAAAGCAGTGGAATCTCCAAACATGCCGGCAGTAGGGTTATCTAATTTTCTTCCGAGAATCAGCAGCTTATGGGTCTGAAATTAGCCCCAAGGAAAGACGAGGACTAGCTTCGGAGGTGATCTCATTAACTCCACAGCAGGAAGAAGTGTGGACAAAGCTTTAGTAACAGCCCTCAGCTTCTTGCTTGAAAACAGCCATTAATGCCAAACCGGTACACAAACACAGAGAAATGCCGGCCTATCCAGCTGTTTTAATAGATCTTCTTTCTTTTGTTTATTATTTAAATGTATGGAAATATATGAGGACTCAAACAGGTGTTCATTTTAGATCGCTCTGTTTTGTTTTTGCCTATTTAAAAAAGCTTTCACACAGTTGTATAATCAAAATGTATAGTCAAACAGCCTTATAAGTAGAAACTAAAAAAAATAAATAAAACACAAGGTTCTTCAGAAGAACATCAATTTATCTGTTTCTCTCCCCTCAAGTGTATAATTTTTGAGTTTAACAAAGATTTTCTGCATCTCCTCCTAGGAAAACCCTGAGATTTTGCGGTTTTAATCATGTGTGCATTGAGGAAACTAAATGGGAACTCAAACACAAAAGAGAACACAACTCCCAAGCTTATGCTGTGGAGCATGAAGAAGAGGAAGAGAATAATCTTCCTCTTCAATGTTTAATCCTGGGGCAAAGCTGCAGGCCTGCTGGGCTTTTCTAGCCCAGGTGGTCTGATTTGAACCCTGCTGTGCAGCAAACAAGCCCCCTCCTGACCAAAACAAGTACAAGGCTTCCTACTTTATAAAGTCACCCATGCAGGTTGAGCCGAATATAATCAAGTGCAACATAAAAGCTGAATGACAACACCGAGGATGTGCAAGCTGGCTGGCTGTGGTTGAGAGACTGGTGCTATTCTGTGGTTCTTTGCTCTTAAATTAAAGCCTTGGAGAAATCAAACCACCCTCCAGATAAGAGCATCTGACTGCTCAGTCCACCAGCTCCACCAAAGTGGAGTTTGTTTTATGATTCATCCTTCCATGTGAGGGATTTTATAACGCTGCTCCTCAAAAAACACACATCAGCTGTCATGTTAAGCTAAAACTCCAAAAAATGAGAGGATATGAAGAAAAAAAAATCAATTTTTTTTTTTTTTTTTACTGAAACCAGACCTGACCAGCCTCCATTTTTTAGCCTCTTGACATTAGATTCTGGGTAGCAAACAAATTGAATCCCAGAGGGAGAGTCCTTCCTCTGCAAAGGCCTTCCACACATTCTTTTTAGCCAAAGCAGCTGGAATGCGTCTGTGCAAAAGGTTTTTATTACTCCCCCCAAAAAATAGCAAACACAATATCAAATGTGTGATAGCACCCCACGGTATTGACTATTGACTGATATCCAACTATAAGGGGCAGTAGCTGAAAAATGTGTTCATTTTGTCCAACAGTCATATTAGGGGACAAAAGACCACTAAGAAGGATCCTTTGAGCCTGTCATTACTCATACTAGATCTATTAAATAAGAAATAAACCACATTTTGTCAAATTTATTCATTAACTTTGTACAAAACTAGTGGAAATTCATGTAGGAAAATAAACATTGCTTCATTGCATGCACATATTTTAACACTAACCCTAACCTTGCCCTAACTTTGTGCAAAAGGTCACTTCCTATTTTCTAATTTAAGATTAGTTATTTTTAAAGGAGTGGATTGATGTGACGCCACAGTTCAAGGTGAACAACAGGAAGCACATTTACAGCTGCTTTATGCAAAAACAAATTCAAAATAGGTGCTGTTCCATCAGTACGGAAAAGTTTAAATATTGAAGTATGAATAGTTGTTTTTACAAAAATGTACAATATTAATCTGTGGAAAACTAGTGAATTACAAAACAAGAAATTATAGGATTAAAGCATATTGGTGCATCTATAGTGCTTCCAGACTTTTCTGCTTTATTCTGAAACCATTGTTTACAGCATTTTATAGACCCACACCAATAAAAATCTTGTTTTAACATATTCATGTGGCATTTTACTCATGATGGAGGACATACATACAATAATTTAAGATTAAAACTGAAAAAAAACGCAGTTTGAAAAAGCTTAGGTTTGTGACACAGCAACTACCATGGGCAGGGCGAAGTCTCCTTCTCTGAATGCATCCATTTGCAAACAAACAGATCCATTAACGTCTTCGCTTTCCTCGTCTGAGTTGCCATTTTACTCATAACTGTGCGGCTGGATGGCTCCGATATTGCTGTCCGTTTATTTTGCTATGCTTAATGTTAGCTTGGGGTTATGAGTGGCTGTAAACTAGCGGGAGAGAGTGTAAAAACAGAATGACGGGAAATGAGCAGAGGCTAACTTCCGTGCCAACTGTCCCACCCACAACTCAGAGGCAAATTTCTATTGAGCTCCTGCTGCTCTGCTGAAAAATGTGCCTTTAAAAACAACACTTTTAAAAATTTTGGCTAAAAACTGTATAATGATATTTAAAAGACCACTGGGAACTATTTTAGGCAGAAATATACAGTTGGAGTGAGACCAAACAGAATTAAAAGGATGGTGCCATACAGAATACCCTCGTGCAGAAAACAATATAAATCAACCCCCCCAAAAAAATGAATCCAGGAGGCGCCACACAAAGGCAGCAGTCCTAGCAGACCAAAATAAACTCTGGAATTTGTCTGCTGCGAGCTCCAAAAACAAGAGGCTCTAACTTGAGTGAAAAGTGGCCCTGAAAGTCTCCAGACAGCAGCACTGTCCCTCACAAGTGTTTACAGCGCAGACTGCGACAGTGGCACGAATCCTCAAAGCCAGACATAATGTTTTCTCGGCTAAAATCTGTTCTAAGACGGGAGCAAAAGGGGGCGCAGATGGCGCCTCAAACTGGGAGTTGATTCCAGATTCGTTTTGTGTCTGCAAACAGGCCCCGCTGCTGTTGAATTAATGGCTGCCTGCACATTGATTGTTTGGGTTTGATTTTTGAATGGACTGATACGCGGCGGTGAATGCCGCGTGCAGACAAGCTTCACCTCCCTCGCGGAACAGTGGAGAGCTCGTATTCAACAGCTGTCAGTCTGCTTTGGTTTCTGACGCTAATTAGCAACAGCTGGGCGTAAAGTTTCCCCCTCCCGTTGGGGCGCCGGGCGTCCGCGTGCTGCTACTCACGTGCCGAGGACTTCTTTGAAGTCAAATATTTTCTTGACGTCATCGACGATCTTCTTCCAGGATCCGTTGCTGGACTCGCCGTTTTCTTTCGCCATTTCGCACTGGGGGTTCAAGGAAAGCGGGGGGGGGGGGGGGAGGGGGGGGAGGGAGGAGGAGATGAGGAGGCGCTGCTGGAAGTAGCACCGCAATCGTCTCACCCAACCCCGAAACAAAAAAAAAAAAAAGGAAACTAAGAAAAAAAGGGAAAAAAGTAGTGCACTTCAGTGTTTTGCCACGCTTCCTGGCTAACTGTCAGCGCCGACCCCAAGGGGGAGGTATGTCCTACCCCGAGAGGTTATTTGACTAATCTGTCTGACGTAGCGGAGCCTGAGCCTCCCCGCTGCTCACATCACTTGAATGGGGGAAACGCGCGCTCTTCTTCTTCTTCCTCCTCCTCCTCTTCCTCCTGCGGTGATGCTGTGCGCAGCAGAGGTCGGTCCACTTGCAGGTGGATGACACTTGGCAGTCGAGCCGCTGTGCCATCGAGTCACGCCGACCGCCCCGCTGTTGTTATAGCAATGGGAGGAGTGGGAGGCTGCGGCTCCCGCCTTTCTATCTGACAGCAGCGGAGGTTCGCATTGCACCAAATCACACCGGCCCGCCACAAACTCTTCCGCCTGGGTCCCTGTCACACTTCTTCATGATAGGCTCCTGGGAAACGTACGCTGGCACGGTTTGTTTAAACTACAAAACTAGATTGTCTTAGAACCTCTTAAAGACATCAAAACATTGTGTTTTGTTGATTATAAAAGGACTTTAATGAGTGAACATCTAAAAAAGAAAATAAAACACCATAGCTATGTCAGTATTTGCTTTTCACCTTTGGCACATCCCATCAGGGGTCGCAATACCAAATCAGCTTTCCCTGATTCATGCAGGTGGTTTGACAGAAAATTTTGTGACGGATGCCCTTCCTGACACAACCCTGTAGTTTAGCCACAGTCACAGAGAGGCTCTTTTTCCAGCATCCTCTTTGCCACTGAGCGGTACGATTCGGTCCAGAATGGCCCAGTCTTTTGAGTGTTTCCATTGTAAAATGGACACATTAAAAAGGTACCGAACCATACCTCTTGGGGGGGCCCCATCGGTTGTAGGTCCATAGAAAAGTGAAACAGTGCGGTTGGGGAGGAGCCACAATAACCACCTGTTGATTTGTAGAAAGTGATGACGACTTATATAAAGCGCCAATATTGTGCTCATTAATTAGCGCTCATAAGGTAGCATTATTCCATCCACAATCGTCTTCAAACAACATTAAATTCCAGTTATACACAATGTACCAGCAGTAAAGCAATAAAAAGATGAGCTGCTGGATTGCATTTGAACGATTTATGGTCTAAATTCGCCAATCTAGTGTGTGACAACTGTAGCACATTGATCTGTAACAGCTACCCAATCCAATTGCACTTGTGTTGATCTTTGTGTCCAACATTGCAACAGTTAAGTCATTTTTTGATTTAAATTTACTCCCGTAAATGGGACATTTTTTTGTATGTTTGTTGTTTCAAGTTTGTAAATATTGTAATATTCACACATGGGCAAGTGGGTTGGGTAGCCGTTACAGACCGGGGTGCGACAAGCTCACTGGTTTTTACAGAAAGTTCTGGGAAATTTCTAGGGCACTGGATTTTGGAATAGTACATTCGGATACTCGGACAAATTGATGAATGTCCTATAGTGCAGTATATAGTTCGTAATGAAGGAATTTGGACCCAACCCTTGTTTAATATGACTACATTCTGGAAATGTCCCTTGAAACAAGATGACCAAAAATCCTCCCTAGTCTAAACTGCAAATACTGAATATGTTACGACGCACCTTATGAATGAATTCTGGCTGTGTTTGCTGATGTCAAAAGGATTTCGAGAGGTACACAGCGCTCTGTCAGAAGATCAGTCTGGGTTATTTTTACGAACTGCAAACAAGGCTGGGTGTTATTGTAAATACACTAACACGGCTAACGTGTAGCAGTGTTGGACTGTTTTTTTTACATGTTGCTAATAAAGTTGGGAGGTACAGGTATTGTGAATACTCTAATGTGGATAACGTTTTGTAGCATGTTACAAACAAGTTGTAGAGTTACTGTGAACACAGTTAATAAAGTCTGACTGGCAGATTTACAGTATCTCTGACTCTTGTCTCGCCTAATGTCCCTTATAGTTTGACATGCCTTACATATAACATCATTGATGGTGCACCTTATAATCCAGTGCACCCTATAGAGCAGAAAACATGATAAGTTTGGAGGGACTACACACCATCTTATATTTAGCTGTCAGTTTTTACTCAAAAAATGTGAGATAATTTCTTCATTAACACGCTATCTGGTTGTGCAGAAGCATGAGCAGCGGTATGGTTCAAAGGCTGCACTACTGAAAGAGTGACAGGATTAGGAAACCGACTTTGTGCAGATCCACAGTGATGTAGGATTGGGGATTACCGCCAGCATCAATCTTGTTGATCGCCTGAATAATCTTCTGCCACAGATTATCTGCTGAATTGACTCATTGACTCACTGTGGTTACTTACTACTGCTCCTGTCTGTTTAAAGTATTGCAGGAATTATCTGCATGTGCCCAAAAAAGTCATTTGTAGTGATGGTTAGATCACCTCACCTTCAATCTTAAACCACATGTTTATTACAGTGTCAGAGCAATTGACTGTATATGAAAACTGGACTGAGTGTGACATCATCCATAGAAAATGGCTTACTTCCAGCTCCAACGTACTAAAGACAGGGAAGTCTCCATTTTTTCACAATACAGATGTTGCCATGTTGGAGCCAGAAAGTCGGTAAGCAATGATTGGTCTGAGTTGATCGGAGTCATCGTGTCTATGGCAACTAGTCTCGGCAATCAGCAGTGAACTTGTTGGAAGTCCACACCTCTTCCATTGAAAGGGTTTCTAACATTCAACATGAGATAACATACTTTTACTGAGGTATCAGATTGACCAGTTTACAACTTGAACACAACTGGGGTGGAGTTAAAAGCAGATATGGTGTGTAAGAACTAACGTAACTTTTATTAAAATGAATCTGCCAACCAGTTTAACCCCTTCATGTCTGACTATTTCCAAAAAAATAAATATTCGTACATGTTTTTTTTCTGTTCAAAGTGATGCAAATGAAGTGTATCCTGGATTTAATAGTGCATTTCAAATTAGTGACATAAGGCAAAAAGCTGTTAAAACTGCGATAAACAGAATAATAAGTAATTGGAATTTAATGGTTCAACAGCGAAAAGTAATCTAAAAATTCAGATCTGGCCATGTGTGAACTCAACAATAAAACAATTTATGGCACTTTTCCTTGAAGAAATTCCTGTCCTGTTAGGCTTTTATATTAAACCACAGGAGTATTGTATTCATTGTAGAGTTCTGTATGGATGACTGACACCAGAACCAACAAATGAGAAAATACTCACGAGGTCCCATTAACATTTTTTTCAATAACTGAAATAGCACATCAATGTTGTTATAGAGATATTTACATATTGATACATGCTTTCTAGGAACTGTTATACCTTGTTACTTCTTTCTATTATTTCATTTTTAAATGTCAATTACTTATTTTATCAATTTTTAACATTTATTTTATTTCTTTTACTTCTTCATGGATTTCAACAGACCCAAAATTTTTCCTTGACAGAGGAAAGTCTTGCTTTCCATCCATCCATCCATCCATCCATCCATCCATCCAGAAGAGGCTATTATTTTGCAAAATAAAAAAAAATTCCCAAACATGAAAATAGATTTATTCTGAAATGTCCAGATTTGCTTAAATTAAACTCATATTTTCCTTTTGTAACTGTTAAAAATCTTAATTTGTAAGACAAAGTGTTACATTTCACACATTTATTGTAAACAATCACAGTTGTACAAACTCTCTTCTGTCTTGTGATGTTCATCTTTCTTTTGTTGACAAATGAAGTGACACTATGCAGACTGCATGACCCTGCCATATTAGTGTTTTTTTCTGTTCTTATAGAATGGACATTTTACAGCTTTTACGTGGCTTTCATGGTCTCCAGTGTCACAAACACACTTTCCAGGCTCACCTGTAAACATCATGTTTATAAGGCCTCCATTAAGGCGCCTGTTCCTTCAAATGATTGTACATTTATAAACAAACAGGAACTAAGACCTTGATTTTTAAAATACACTCATGCTAAAATAAAACATGACTAAATGATAGCTGTTATTTAAGGAGATTGTCACTGTTCAGTGTGTTTCAGAACCAAACATCCATAGAATGTAAATGTGGTCTGTAGCTGCCGGGCAGCATCATGTGCAGCAGAGGAAAAAAAACAACACAGAAGAGCTTAAAGTTTTCTGGTTCTTCTAAGAGTCTCAGGAAAAAGTAGCAGTGAGGATGGCTTCTTGCTGCTGGTGATGGAGGGTCCCGATCCCAACAGCGGGGGCAGGAAGAGCGGGTCGACTCACTAACCGTAGCTGATGACGATATAGGAGATGGTCAGTTTGATAAATACAGATTTTATTTTATTTTTTTTTTTTTTCTTACCTTACAGGCTAGCTGCTTCTCAAACCTCGGAGCCACATAAGACCAGGGCCCCATGTTCTGTGGCTCCTCCTGACTCCAAATGAACTCTGAGGAGGATCGGAGAGCTAAACTTTATAAAACAATAAAATTCTGGCTAGTTACAATAAAAAATCATCAGAAGTTACCTTAAAATACTGTATTTTTATTCAGCAGAACATTCTCAAATCAGATTTAAATGCAAGAGAAGCTGCTGTGCTTTTGTGGAAAACAATGCCACAGAGTGTTGAAGTGAAACTGAGCATGTACGGTTAGTTTCAGATTCATGAGACACAAAAAAAAGAAAAAAAATCAAAAGTGCTTTTTGATAGTGACTATATAAACTGCCACCTCTGCAGATGATAAGTCGTTTTGAGTTGGTTTTTATCTTATTGACTTAAATGATCAGCAGTTTGATTATTTTTTTAACTTTATTTAATTATTCCCTTTAGTCTTAACCAAAGTAAGACTACTTTTCTTGGGGTCCACTCTAAAAGAATACATGCATCATCATACATTATAAAAAAAAAAAAACGTCAATAAAACCTATATTTAAGAAAAACAATAAATGGGAAATTGATAACTACAAAATAAACCCAAAAAATAAGAGATCCCATCCCAGGTATTCGCCCTCAATTCTTCCACATTCTACTATGTCACAGCCTTATTTCAAAATGGATAAATTGTTTTTTTTTCTGAAAAATTCATTGAAAAACACTCCAATATGACAATTTTGAAAAAGTTCTTTTGAAGTTGTTGCAAATTAATTAAAAATTTTAAAAAAGCAGAAAAATGATATGTTCAGAAGTATTCTATGAATACGAGCATTGGTTCGTGGTAGGGGAAGAGTGAAAGTAATAGTAACTTTTCTAGTAGACAGCAGCTGCAAAAAAGGGTTTGTGCAGGGCCCAGATTTTATGTAGAAACAAAATCAGAATACATACACCATACACCTGTCCTGAACTTTTATCTATGAAAGACACTGATGCCTCCAGCCTGTATTAGCCCTAAAAGGACAACCCAGTGCTAATCTTGCAGCCCTGTTCTGCACTTTCTGAAGTGTGTCAAGGTCATTTTCTCAGCTTCCCATCTTCTTTTGAGTTCAGTTGTTTAATCCAAATGATTCACTCCAATTATCTTTTGATCAAGTTTCAAAGCATTCCCATTAGTCTTTTCCTTATGATTCTGCTGTTTTTAACCAAAAGGAAAAAAAAGCGAGTGTTGCTTTCTCTGACATAGTTTCTGCAGAGTGGCAGTAGTTCATTGGAAATTCACCTCTGAATTGTGGGCGGGACCATCGGCGTGCAGCAACCTGTCCCCCCCCCCCTTCCCCTTCACATTGCTGAGAGTTCTCAGCAATGTGAGAATGTGAGAATGTGTGTGCAAAGCAGGGAGCTTGGAGCCCGTCCAGCATATTTTCTACGTCACAAATAAGCTCTTTTTCCAATGGCTTTTTTTTGTCTGCTCCAGATTCCACAACAAGTTGAATAAAAAAAATACTCAAACGCAATTTTAAACTGAATTCTCTTCATACAGGACCTCCATTGTGAGAAAAATGCCACAACGACATGTTAAAAACACCAAAAACATGACTTTCATTTAAGTGGGTATTTAAGTCACTTTAGAGCTTCTAATCTCTGAATGGCTGAACTGAATAGATCACAATTTATATGGCGCCTTACCATGACTGTAGTCAAACAAGACGCCGTACATTAAAACTCTTAATTAAAACACCAGTTATTAAAAAGTATTCATTCATTCATTTTCCAATCCGCTTTATCCCTTTCGGGGTCACGGGGTTGCCGGAGCCTAACCCGGCTACTCATGGGCGAAGGCAGGGTACACCCCTGGACTGGTCGCCAGTCTGTCGCAGGGGCCACAATCACACACCCATGCACACTCACATGCACACCTAGGGACAATTTAGAGTAACCAATTAACCTATGAATCATGTTTTTGGACGGTGGGAGGAAGCCGGAGTCCCCGGAGAAAACCCACGCATGCACGGGGAGAACATGCAAACTCCACACAGAAAGGTCCCCATTGATGACACTGTTTAAAGTCCCCCAGCCAGGACTTGAACCAGGAACCTTCTTGCTGTGAGGCAGGAGCGCTAACCACTGCCCCACCGTGCAGCCCTCAATTAAAAAAAAAAAAAATTTAAAAGTAACAGTAAAATAATATTATAGATGAAAATCTACAACAGAGAGAAAAACAGAGAAAAGCTCAGTTCCAAAGTCTTGACAGGGATTTCAGCAAGTGCTTTGCAGCTCTAGTGTGGGGTTTTGGCGATTTGCTCTGTGGATGTGTGGGCTGAGCACAGAGCACGGGGGCTCACAATCTTTTCAGACACTTGTCCTGCTGAGGTGCTTCAATGTCAGCTGCAGCACTGCAACAGGGATCGTTTCCACCTGAGCAGATAACTTAAAAAAAGGATCTAGGATTCAAAAAATCAGCTTAAACACAGTTTGAGTTCATCTCTGCACTTAAGAATAATGGAGAAAATAGTATGTCTAGGGGAAAAAGTGTAAGAATTTGTAGGTGGAATTGTACCTCCTAACTGAGTTTTTTTTATTACTCCAAATGCCAACTCATAATAACTTTGTAAAAACCTGCTATTTATCCTCTGTTTTTGGCTGTTTTTCCTCCTTCAAAACAAACATATGGGGAAAATTCTTTGTTTATTTCTCTTCCCCTTTTGCCTGAGTCACAGAGGCTCGCCTATTCCATCGTGTGACAAAGGGAAACTAACGAAAAACGAGGCAGCGAGAAAAACGGGAAGAGGAACTATGGACACAAAGAGACTGCAGCCACCACACTGACATAATGAGCCAGTTCTACGCCCCTGCACAGCAGTATGGCATCCACAGCTTAGAAGGGACAGAGAAAAACATTTGTCATAAAGTTTTTAAAGAAAGAAGGGAT
Organism: Adrianichthys oophorus; assembly: GCA_036245035.1. Taxonomy (NCBI): domain Eukaryota; kingdom Metazoa; phylum Chordata; class Actinopteri; order Beloniformes; family Adrianichthyidae; genus Adrianichthys; species Adrianichthys oophorus. The sequence goes on along the minus strand of BSAI01000030.1, from coordinate 24,454,251 downwards.
GCTGACTTCAGAAAGCTGTAGAGCAGCACTGAGGGGGTTGGAGTTGGGTGGGTGGGGTTAAACTACCTTTGGCGTTGGTGTATTTTTTGAGTTCCTGTTGCAAAGCTTCCAAAGGAAACGGACACAGCTCCTCCACACGGATCAGTGCCGTGTTCTGGTTGGCTGCTGCAGACTCTCTCTGCTTCAGTAGAGCGTAGTAATGCTTTCCAGAGCACAGCACCACCCTTTGGACACTGAGAGGAATGACATGAATAAATAAAGTTTCGTTTCCTATCAAGAGACATCATAACAGTACAAAGAATGTTAGAATTGAGACTGAAAAGTTTTTTCAAATCACTCCAAAAGTGTGAAGAATTAAGACAAATATAAGCGTTTCCAACTTAGAGAGCAATGATCTAAAGTACCTTTCAGCTGACACTAAAGAGTCTCCCAGGACGGGTCTGAAGTAGGTTCCTGGTGCCAGTTCAGTCAGACTGGACACCGCCCCCTGAAAGAACAGCAGGAATTACTGAAAAATGTTGCAGGAGAATTGGGTTGTCGAATACATCTTTGTCGGCACTTCTGCAGCACATACAGAAAATCGCAGCAGTGTCTTGGGCCCCACCACGATGAGGGGTTTGCGGAAGTTTCGGATCATCTGCCTCCTCAGAAGGTGGAAGTACTGAGCGGGTGTGGTGGGGTTCACCACAGCCATGTTCACACAGTCGCTGTCCACACCCTCCTCTTTGCTGTCGCACAGCTGGAAACGAGACAAATCTTGAAGGACGCCTTGGACCAGCTTGATGTTATCATTTTCAAACTTTGTTCTTCATCATTTACTCCTGATTTATCTTCATTTGACAGCTTAATGTTGCACTGTTTGGAGTGCACTATCAATCTGACTTTGCTGGTGCTTAAACCGCTGCCACTCACACAAACATGTCTGTACAGAACTGTTAGGAATTTGACAGTTTGGGCATTTATAAACAGATTTATAAAATAACAGGTTATAAAACAACCTGAGGCTCTTCTATCCCTTCATTGTGGCTCTATGATTTTAAAGGAAAATGCTCACGATTTGAATAAATAATGGGTTTACAGTTTTGGTTAATTTGTCTTAGAAAAATTTGGGAAATTTCTAAGAGCTGACTGTTGAGGTAAAACACACAAAAAGCCCTGCTCGTGTGAAAATATGGCGTCATTGTTTTCAAAAAGGGACTCAACTGACTTGTTTGTTAAAAATCAAGGTGTAAAACTACCCTTAAAGGCTTAAGTTTTGTGTCAGTTTCTACTACATCAAGTGCGTGTCTCGAATATCCTCAGTGGCCTTGTGGTAGAGTGTCTATCCTGAGACTGAAAGGACATGAGATCAAATCCATGGTCGAGTCCTACTAAAGACTATAAAAAAATGCTTATTCTGCTCGACACTCATTAAGGGGTTGGATTGGAGGCCCAAACCACCAAATAGTTCTTGAACGCAGCTTTGTCTGCAGGTCAGCTACCTTCATGTCTTCATTCACTGCATCCATAAACCTCCTCTTTGGTCTTCCTCTAGACCTCATCCCTGGCAGCTCTAGACTCAGCATCCTTCTACCAACATGCTCACTGTCTCTCCTCTGGACATGTCCGAACCATCTCAGTCTGGTCTCTCTGACTTTATCTCCAAAACCTCTAACATGTGCTGTCCCTCTGATGTACTCATTCCTGATCCTGTCCATCCTGGTCACTCCCAACGAGAACCTCAGCCTCTTCATCTCTGTAACGGAACTTTAACTTTGTAGTAAGAAAACCCTACAATATACAATTTAACAATAATTTAGTCAATTTATCTGGAAAAAAACCTTTATAAACACTGTTCTGACTTTCACTCTATATGAAATGTTTGTCTTACAGGCACACAGCTGCTGTTACAGGTTTAAATGATGTTTCACTTTTGTGAGACACTAATAACTGATAATGTTAGTTCATTATCCCACATGAAAAAAAGATGTTTCCCTGTTACATTCGAATTATGATATTTTAAAGGCATTTTCAGTCTTTTAGACCCTGCAAAAACAGGCCATCTAGAAACAAGTCAAAAATCTTAAAATTTGAAACATTTTCTTTAAAAAAAGAAAACCAAGTCTGCCTATGAGGTAAGAAAAATTATCCTTATTTTTAGAAAAAATTCAAGTCACTAAGATGTGTTCTTAAAAATAAGATTATTTTTCTATTGAAAAGCTTCTTGATAAGATTATTTTTTCTTGCAAAAATGAAAGCAATGAATGAAGAATGAAGGTTTTTTTTTTTCTTTCTTAAGATTCAGTTTTTGCCGTGTAGGCATTAATGTAGAGAATCATCAGTATAAATACAGTTTTGCTGACTTTCCATTGCTTTGTTTCATTTCATGTAGCTGACATGTTAGGACAGTGTGTTGAATTTTAGGAAGCGCTCATGTAGATGAAAATCTGCTTCATCTAAAGACAGCATGTTTTCTTGTGAGGAACGAGTGTCATTTTGGAATCTTCAAGACGTCAAACTGATTGGATAAAGTGTAATAGAGCTTACCCGCTGCACACGTTCTGCATCAAAATGTGCTGAAAATACCACAGGGAGGGGGGTTTAAATGCTCGTCTGCCACTCAAAGTTACATACATTGATACGATAGGTGGCGGTGTTTACTCCTGTCAGCAAACAGGTCTCTGCTTTTCCATGTCTCCAGCAAACACTTATTGACATTTTGCGACTGCATTGTATTTCTAATGCAGCATGAATTCATAGGAACATCCCAACAGACCTGGAGGAAGCGCTCCATGCGACAGGACGAGTGTTCGGGTCCTGCTCCGTCATAACCGTGAGGCAGCAGAATCACCATCCCACACTGCAACAGCCACTTCGCTTCACCTGCAGCAGTTCCACATCCCAACACAGCTACTTTTAAGAGGCTGAAAAAAAATTCCTTCTAGCCATCAAGTCATCAGACGTTCACCTCCTGAGATGAAGGTGTCAAAGATGATCTGTGCTCCGTTGAAGAAGTCTCCAAACTGCGCCTCCCAGATGGGCAGCAGCTTTGGTTGAGCAATGCTCATACCGTACTCGAACCCCAGCACCGCCTCCTCAGACAGTGGGCTGTTACACACCTAAAAACATCCCAACACAATCTGGATTGTTAAAAGGTTCTAAATGAAATCCAGTTTATTATATTTGACAGATTACTTCGTGTTACCTCCAGAAACCCTGTCTGCTGGGGGCTGATGTGGTTCAGGGGGATGTACATGTCGTTTGTGTCTTGGCACACAACCATTGCGTGTCGCTGACTGAAGGTTCCTCTCCCAACATCCTGTCCACTGATCCGAATATTGAAACCTGCAACAAGGTGTTGAGTTTCAGAGAGACCCTCCCAAAAAAACCCAGACGAGTATAAAAAAGCACAGACCTTGGCAGAGAAGGGATCCAAAAGCCAGTGCCTCCGCTATGGACCAGTCCAGCTTGGTTCCTTCTTCTAACTTTTGCAGTCGAGCCTGAGCTCACCAAAGAAAGAGAAGATGATTAACTTTAAGCTGCAATTGCAACAACCCGGGAGCATCTGCCAGAAACCGCAGAAGCAGCACCTGCACGTGGGTTTTCACCAGGTGGCTGTGCATTTGTATGTGCTCTGCAATAACCACGGATTTGGCTCCGATGAACTGCAGCAGAGGAACCGGGACCCCTGTGTCCCAGGTGGTCACTTTGGCTTGTGGCTCCACAAGATCGCCCCAGCGGCCCTGTAGGTTGGTGGGCGGCGGGCTGTACAGGGTCATGTTGGACAGCTTGTCGTTGAGAATGCTGTAGTATCTGGATTTGATCTGGTCGCGCTCAGCCTCAGACATCTGACCCTCTGAAATCAGCTGCTCTGAGTAGGAGTCGGGGATGCTCTTCCGGGATCTAAAAGTTTCAAGTCAAAAAGGCAAATGATTCAGCGTTAAAGAATAGATGGAATTTAACGGTTAGGACAGTGTCCTTGACTGGTCAAAGTTCGACCTGGTTTAACAAGCAATGCATTCAATGGCCGCACGTTTTGTATGCAGAACCTGAACACAGTTGTAAACACTTGCGTTGCTACGCGTAAACACAGTGGTCCAAAACGCACATATAAAAGATAATTATAAATAGACTTTTCTTTGGACGTGGCCGCTTGAACACGCATTACCGAGGACGGTGCGAATGTAGCTTCAGAGTTTCTGCATGAATTTGAAAGCCTAACAGGGTTTTAATAGACACGCATACAGCCTGAGATGAGGCACCACCACCATGTAAGCTGTTGATCTCTAATAGCTTCAAATATGAATCCTTCCTGTCATTTTTCATGCTATTGTACGTCAGTTGTAAAGCATAGGGCTGTAACGAGCATCTTAATACTTGAATATCCACAATCTTGTCCAGAAAAAAACGTGAAATAATATTTGAGACGTCCAAGATCGCTGATTTGCGACTTTTATAAATATGCTAGACAATGCAGAATAATGTTGTATCTTAAGTATAAAAAAATACAAAAACAATATACATCTTTGTGTTTAAAAACTGTTAAGTTTTATTGATTTTAAACTTCTGTTCAAAGTAAGGATATAAATGATAGGTATTAAATACATTTTTAATTTGCATTCATCCAGTAAAAAAACGTACATATAGCAAACATTATATATTGAATGGTTAGAATTGTGGTTTGATCACTGAATCGTTGACTTGTGAATGGAATCGGATCACTGCCTTTAACAATCCACAGACCTAGTAAAGAATAGATAATTTAAGAAATCAGTTTATAATATATTGGAAAAAAGAATCAAGATAGAAACTAACATCAGCTCAAAAAAATCAAATGTATCTTCTGTGTTTTGAAAGGAATTTGAAACCGCTTTACATTGCACATATGGGGTATATAAACTGGGTCAGGTTGCTGGAGCCTATTCTAGCTACTGTTGGGTGAAGGTGGGGTTCACCCTGGGCAGATTTTAGTAATCATCAATCAATGGAATGATTCAGGGAGTGGAACTAACCGTATGATCTTGTACATGGCCGGGTTTGTGAAGAAAGGCTCGTCCAGCTCGTTGTGCCCCCACTGGCGGTAGCAGATCAGGTCCAGGATGACATCCTTCCTGAAGTGCCGCTGGTAGTCCACAGCAAGCCGAGTGGCTCGCAGCACCTCCTCTGCGTGGTCCCCGTTGACGTGGATCACGGCACAGTTCACCATCTTTCCTGCGCGAGTCAAACATACTCGGTTCAAACATGAACGGATCCAACAGACGCAACTGAAGAGCTGCACGCACCGATATCACTGCAGTACAAAGAGGACCTCCCTCTGTCTGATGGAGTGGTATAACCCACTTGGTTGTTCACTATGAGGTGAATGCTTCCTCCAACTCTATAGTGAGGAAGGTTGGAGAGAGTAAGAGTTTCTGGAACAATCCCCTGACCCGTAAAAGAACCATCACCATGGACCTGTGCAGAAGATGAAAGCCTCACAACACTAAATCAACAAGAGGACGTGACATCCTGCTATGAAGGGCGTACCTATGTCAGAACAGATGTTTATTTTCAGAAAAACAACAATTGTTCTCGTCAGAAAGATGCAGTTAAATGTTAGGATCAGATTTCCAGCAGAGGAGCAAGATTTATTGTTAAACCAAATTGCTGAGAATATATAAGGAGTGACTGTATAAGAAAACTGGACTTAGTGGCCCTCTCCCCTGGTGTTCCAAATAGGAAGTAACTGCTGGTTCTAAAAAGTGAAAATCCCATAGACTTCTGTTGACAAATAAATAGCTATTACTTATTACTCATTATTTTTGTCAGAACAACCACAATGTGATTTTTTTTTTTACATGTTCTTGCTAGTTGTGGCTAATTCTTGCTAAATTTCTCATATTTTCTTCTGTAGTGCAAATTATTCAAGTTATAAACTGACCAATCAGATGCCTCAAAAAAGCATGTGGCCTCAGACAGATTGACAGATTTTATGTAACTCTCTTTCCAGTGGTAGGGGTCTTCCAACAAGCTCACTCCTGATTGGCGAGAGTTGTTGCTACAGAAACGTTGACTCGGAATAATCACTGCCTATTGACGTTGCCTGGCTCCTAAATGGCGGCATTTATAAAAAAACGGCAACTGAATTGAGTCGATTTCGTTGGAGTAAGCAATTTTCTATGAGTGATGTCACACTCACTCATTCCAGTTCTCATTTACAGTCAATGAAAAACAGAAGCATCCACACCAATGGGTGTAAAAACTGACTGTTGTGTGACCGCCTTTGGTTTCTTTGGGGTGATGTGAAAACAGGTTACAGCTCAGTGGTCATCACCATCGAGGCTAGATATTAGGTCATCTAACCATTTTCAAAAATGGGTAAAAGTGCAAGAAAGCCCAGCCTGGATGTTAATGAAACAAAACATTTTACAGCTGGAGATTTGACAGCTAACCGTCAATCAGAAGGTCACACCGCCATTTAATCTGATTTTTAATTGGTAAATATATATTTGAAAAGAATATTAATGACTCAGTAAGAATTTAGCAATCAGACTGTAAGCATGTTTTTTCTTGTTGCATTTGCCTAGCTCGTGCTAGAATCCATCTAGTGGTAACTTGTTGAACTGACTTAGCTCCTGTTAGTCTCTTTTTAAATGTGCCTCATGCTGGAAGTCAGAGTGTTGCCTTCAAAACTCTACACAACAGTTCCCACATACAAGACAAAAAAAACAGTTGTGCCTGTGTGTTGGGATAAGGACAACAGCTTTCATTAAGAGTTTGGTCAGAGCACCTGCAGACAGATTACTTGGTCTCCTGGCTGGGCATCGTCTTCAGGGGAATAGTCTCCTTCTTTTCTGAGCTGCTGCCTGGCTCTGGTTTTCCCCTGAGCCACGGGATTGATGGCCTCCAGATGAGACGGGTTGGGTAGCATGGTAACGTGAAGCGGGCGCTCTGCTCCAAAATTCAACTCCACCGAGGAGGTGAGATGGGAGAGGACGTCCCCGATGGCCGGCGAGGTGTCAGGGAACTCACTGAGGCCACGCATCTTCCTGAACATGAGCTAAAGAGAAAATGTACTTCAACAAAAAGTTTTTTTTAGTTCTTTTAGCAGCTGATTTTAACTAAAATGATAACAGCGTAAAAAATGCTGACTGCTGAAGTCTGACCTCTGGCGGGAACTTCAGCAGACCTGTCAGAAGGTTGAGTCGGCCTCTGTGAGGCATGCCGATGACAACGTCTGTAACTCCACTTTTAGCTGCCTGCTGGAAAAGTTCATGAAAAAATCCCATCATGCTCTCTGCTCCCTCTCCTCCGTAGCGCTTCACGGTAGCAAACTTGGTAGCCAAAAAGTGGTCAAATTCCTGCAGAAAAGGTAGAGGATGCTTGATTCACGAAAGCCGTTTGATTTTTTGTTTCTGCAAAGGAATATTTTTATACCTGCGACTCGAGCATGATCTTGGCCAGCTGTCTCCTTTCCTCTGGAGAAAAGGTTTTGCTCTTGAGATCCTCAAAGCGATCAGCAAACCATTCCTTCTCCTCCAGAGTGCTCAGCTGGCTGGTCTCCACCGACATGGAACCACAGTACACCTTCTCCAGGTAGGCCCTCACCTCCTCCGCTAAAGCCTGGGTCTTTCCAAAGTGCCGCAGACCTTTGGAGACAAACTAGATGAGTTCATCACACCTTTGATTCAACAAGCCATGATATGATTGGATGCAATTGATTTGACATCGACATTTTACTGTTTTCAATCTAAACTGTTTTTTTTCTGCATAAATGGTGTTTTAAACTAAACAAAAGTTGTCAAATGAAAATGTTTAATGCTCACATTAAAACAGCTGTTCATTAACCTTTATTTTAGCAGCGACAGCTTTACAATAACATTCATAATTCAGGCTCAAAATGGAAACATTAATACTCACAACACTGAGGATTACACTCTACTGTTCCTGCACAGAGCTGCTCAGGCCTGGACTTTAAACGACACTGTTGAAAATATCTGCGTTTGCAGATCACGTCATGGTTGACCCAGAGACTAATCTGCTAACGCAGATGTTCCTTGCAAATATGGTGCCAGACCTTATAGACAGAAATCTCTTTTTTTTTTTTCCAAACAAATGTTGCTCTTGTTTCAAGGGTTTGTCTAAAGCAAATAAGAAACCCCTTTTATAGTTTATAGTGAACTTAATCTTCCATTTGTGGGAAAACCAACAAATTTTCACCTTCATCATGTTATTTAAAGTAACTTAAAGTCCCACTCCAATCATCTATGATATATTTTTAAAGTGTTCACGGTGGTCTTTAATGATGATTATGCCAATTTAAAACAATATTTTAAAAAGTGTGTTTTCTAAGACATAGTTTCTGCAGAGCGGCATGAGTTATTTGTCATCTGCCTCTGAGCAGAGAGGAAGTGATGGCACAGCCCGCCCCCATTTCCCGTCATCCACCTGTTTAAACTCTCTTTTGCTAGCTTACAGTCCCTCACACCCCAACCTCACATTACCACTGCAACAGTGTGGGCCTTTAACTACCATTCTAGACTGATTGACAGAAACACAGTTTCTGCAGGGTCATTTCAGTTTTTGGGTCCTTGTGGTCCCAACCTGTGCTTCTGCATTTTGAGTTTGTGTTTACAGTTCAGTAAACATTAATCATCAGAGATGGGTAGATGACCCACAAAAAAAAAAACCTCAAGGTAAAATATTAAAATAGGTGGTGAAAATAAAAACTACACGTACGGAGTAACAGTTGAAACATTGATAGTTAAAAAAATTGACAAATAGAAGATTTTTTAAAAGATAAGTACTAGTAATCAGCAAATAGAAAGCATTTCAGAATATCAAAGACACACTTCAATGAAAATGGTGTTAACTTTTGCGTTCACCATTTTTGTTGCACTGGGAATGTTAGGTTGGTTTTGTGAGGGGCTGTAAGCTTGCTGGGAGAGTGTGTAAACAAATGGATGATGGCAAGAGGGGATGGGATTACTCTGCACCGTGTCATTTCATGCCATTATCTACCAATAACCACTGATTATTTGCATCCATAAAATAAACGTTTTTGCATAAAATATATTTTTTTAGCCGATGGTGGAAAATCATTCATTTTATTTATTATTAATCTATTAATGTGAAGGTACTCTTAGGAGTACATTTTCCTAAAGGTTACTCAGGTGTAACACTCAGTACCCACCTGTGCTCATCATTGAAGCGCATGCGCGTGTCTTACCGGCAGTGTGGAGAGTTCCTGTCACGCTGTTAGCCAGCATGTTGATCTCCGGAACCGCGTCAGCCACTGGCTGGTCGGGCAGTAGGGGGTTGATTCTGGCCGCCTTGTGTCCGTGGGACCGGTACGCCTCCACCAGACGCGCGAGCCCATGATCTGAGTACAAACGTTCACAAGAACGAGCGAGCGCTTCAGTAGAAGTGAACTTTAAAAGGGCACGCGGCGCAGCGTTCACGTCCTGAAAGTGTTAACGAGCGCGCGCGGCTCCATGCTTTCACTTAACCCTTTACTGACCTTGGTTGAGAGCGGAGAGGCGCTCGCGGAGCGGCTCCGGTTCCCCGCCGGCCTGCTTCGGCCGGTATCCGTACACCCCCCTCTCGGTGTGATACGCGCAGCCCAAAGCCTTACGAGCCACGCGCGGTGGTATTCTGCTCAGCGACGCTTTCAGGAAAAGCACGGTGGACATGTTGGAGCGGTAAACCCTCTAATCTCGCATGCGGCCGCGGGAGCGAGCAATCTACAGGACGGCGGCCATACTGCCGTGAGGGGCGGGGCGTGGAGGGAGGAGATGCCGCATCGACAGCTGATTGGCTGATTCTGCTGGACACGTTTGAGAGCGCAATAGCGAGGAAAAAGGAAACCTAGTCTGATTTAAATCTATTTAATCTAACAAAACTTAAATTTTTTTGTGATGTTTTTGAGAGTAGAAATGTTTTTATTCCGATTGCTTGTCACAAATAGTAAAATGCATGTGAGTTAAATCCAGATATGCCCACAAACTATTTATATAGAAACTCAGAACACCAAGCGAACGGATTTATTACATTTGCTAGGGTAATTCTCTAAAAAATGGCAAAATTTCATTTTTTGTTTTACATGGCATCACATTTGTACAGATTGACATAAAATGTGATAATTTTGGTAAATTTTTTCTTTAAATGCCACCGTTTATTCTATATGTTGTCATCAGGTCTCATTTCGAGATTTTTGTGTAACCCAGGTGCTAACAAACAGGTACCAGTTTGATGAAGAACGACATTCCATCCCACAGCAGCGTGTGATCAGCCTGAGGAGGTGGTATCATGGTGCTGTGGTTGAGTGTAGTTTTTGAGACAGACTTCATTATGAAAAATAGTAATACTGGTAAAGAATGAGCCCCAGGGGCTTCTAAAACCACACTATGTTGCAGTGTCCTGCTTTCTCCCATTTGTCTGCATCAGGCGTCTCTTTCCAATTGACTGAACTCAGAGTTAGCAGCAATTAACTCACATTTTGTTAACACTGAATTTAACAAAGCATTTCTAAAGATAAGAGGAAACTTAGAAATGTTAATATAACAAAATCAATCATTTTAATTTGGAGGTAACCGTTCAGCTCCATTTCAGCTCATGAGAAGTCGAGGAGTCTCTTGGTAGAAATGTGCTCCAATCCTTTGAAGAGATCTGAAAACGCTGCTAAAATTAGCTGCAGTTTCCAAGAATTTTCTATACTTTTCAAGTCAAAGATTTGAGGGATGGTAACTTTCATTTAGTTCTTAGAAGCTAAAATCATTTTCTTATTGCAGTGACAAACCACGTCCAGAAGGGGACGCTGTGGCTCATGTGCTGGAGTTTGAATGGTTCTCCACTGAAAATGATATTCTGCCTTTTTGTTTCTTTTATCCTTTTTTTTTTATTTATTGCTTTCAGCTTGTAAGTACATATTGCCTTTTCCACCCCCCAAAATAAAATGTTTCTGTATTGTTATGTGATACGCAACATCCTGATCACTAACTAAATATATGTAAATAAACTCTTGTCTCAAGATAAAATACTTCAAAATATCTGTGGTTTTAAATTACACTCTTGCTGTAACATCTGCTCCGTTTAGCCCACAAATGTCTTCAGTTAATCCCACAGACGAAAGTTCTTTTGTAAATCGTTTAACTTCTGCAAGCACGTATTGTCTACATTTATGAAACTGATTTACAATGCCTTTTTTTTTTAAAGAAATTGCCCTCATTGAACCATATCAACTTTTGAAGTATTTTTTTTTCCTTCATGTTTGTATTGACAGCTTATATTTTGAAAGGTTTTATGAAAACTTGTGAAAAACTTCTTTGTATAAACTCAGAAATTTCAAGATTTGTTTAGGTAGTTTTACAAAAAGACACCAAACAAAGACAGATGTGACACATTGAGGGAGGGGGGGGGGTCTGTAAGACGTGTTTACAATACTGGACGAGCACAAACGCACAACACAATTCATTTTAGGGGAAATGGTTTAATTTGGAGACAGAGGCAAAAAAACAAAAAAAACCCCACCACACTTAAACATTGACCAAAAAGAACACAGTCATTGAGCTACACACTGTTATGGGAGGAAAAAAAACAATAGAAAACCCTAAATGGGCAATTTTAAAATAAAAAGGGAGCAAGGCTCAAACTAAACAATTAACCTCAACACTAAGACAATTTTTCACACAGGTTGTAAAGATTCATGACAATTAAATCAAGTGGAGAGAACAAATACCAACATGAAACTTACCACAATTTAGAGGATCCCAACCCTCCCCGAAACTGATCAACCAAGTAAGGAACACGCAGAGATCCAACGGAAATTCAAAACAAAATCAGGCATCTTTTAGAGGCAAAAAAAAGCTGATGCCAACAACAAGCCAAAGCAAAGAACTACTGAAGGCAAGGCCTCACAGAGAGGACTACATATTTCCAAATCTCTTTTTTTTTTTTTTTTCTTTGTTTTCCTTTAGTTTCGGATATAAAAAGCTCCACTGGTACAAAATACATATGAATAACCCAAGTTGTAGAAATTTGAGTGCCTGCGTATGTTCTTATTCTAACTCCACCCAGACTAAAACAGAAATTGTAAGCTATGTAGAATACAGATCACATCAAGATGCACTCACTTTGGCTTTCCTTAAGACAAAACATCTACTTAATTATAGGTGGAATATAAAACAAAAGTCCTACTGATTATCAGACAAGAACATTTTTTTTTTTTTTTTTTTTAACTTTTAGCTCAGGTCAAGACTATATCTAGAGATGCAAAGCTACCACACTGTCAAAACTAGCACTTCAGAGTGTGAGGAACTACACAAGGTGATTGTTAGAGCGGACTGGTATGGAAGCCCCTGAAGTGAGTGCGTGTTCCTGCCGGGACTGTACATTGTGCTTTTATTTTTTTTAGTTTCAACCCCATCATGAGCTGTTTTCATTTACACCTGCAATTGTGTTGGCACCACACCCCACAAGATCTTCACGGGACACCCAAAATTTGGTTGAAAAAACAGGCAACGAAACGTTTCAGTACACACGTGTGCACTCACTAAGAGAGACATTTAACCTTCAAATATATAGGGAAGTTTATTGTTTATCTACAAGTAGTTTAAAACCAACTGTTCAAATGGAGTACATCACAATACACGTTTACCAATAACTCAACACAAAGTAGGGGGAGAAAGGGGACATTAGCATTGACAAGAGCTTTCATGACATTGGCATAAACAGACCCAAAAAATAAAGAAAAATGTCAGAAAAAAACTGCAAGAATCTCTAAACAAAGGCCTAATAAGAATGTGTAGGCAGTTTCTAGACGTATATATTTATATATATGGCACTTTGAATATTGTATTGCATTTTGATAGAAAAAACAGTAAAAAGCACATGCCCACATTAAGAGAAATCTTGTGGTACCTTGAAAAGTCTGGGATCAAAACCACGCACGCCACATTCCGCAAAAGTGATTCACTCCCACAAGTTGTGCTTAACATCTCTTTAAAAAACTAGCATTTTCCTCCAGTAAAGTTTCAAATTTGGTACCTTTATTTTTTTCTTCCAAACTATGGGTTTTAAGATAACAGCACAAAAACATAAAAATGATGAACATGGTGGTAAAATGCAAAAATCGCTGTAATTGTGTGACAATGGCTTCACACAAACAAAAAACTAGAAAACACATACACCCTGAGTTTACAACTCTTTAGCGCCACCAAGTGAGCAGTTTCTAGGAACCCTTGGTTGTGGGTGAAGTGGGTGTTTTAACAGGGTTGTAACACAAACGTGCCACACGGCGGAGAAAAAGCCACCCTGATAAAAAACGTGTAAACTTTTGTGTTGAATAATGGAATGTACTCGTAAACCAACACAACTGTGGTGGATTTAGTCATTTCAATGTGATGTATACAACTGACGCAGGAAGTCACTTCAAAGAAAATAAAGACTTAAAAATAAAGCTAATGTGTGAAAAACATGCAGACCTACAGGTTGTGATCTCTTCTTCAGGGGCTCCCACAATTGCAACCACTGCAAGTGTTTGTGTTGCTGCATGTGCATTTCTATCTATGTGAAGAAAACGTTGTTACAGCCCAAAACCAACCCCGCACACAAAAAAATAAAAACAGAATTTGACACGAGCACTTCAATGACAGAGTTCTAGCATCTACAGGATTCACAATGTAAATCGCCTTACATCATGAGGCAACAAACCCAAAAGTCAGAGTTTAAATTAGTCAAGAAAAATTCACAGAAAGTTAACGTGTACCATGGAAGCTAAATACTTCTTTAACACAGGAAAATCATTTGCATCAAAAAATTGGATCTTTTGTGTTTTTATTTGATCAAAAGTCAAAGTTTAAACAAACAAAAAAAAAATCACTGTAGAGGATTGTTTTAAATTGTTTAAGTTATTTAGAAAATCAAACAGTTTTAGTCCTCTCTAAAAATGGCATACACTGAAGACCCCCTGCCCCCTTCCCCTTCCCCAACATAGATGACGTTACAACATAAAGTCTACAAAAAAACCCAATGTTGTGCCTGGGTTCTGTTAGTTAAACCTCTATAGATTCAATGGTATAAAATATAGGTAATCTAAATGTGCATTTAAACCACAGATTGTCTATTTGTGAATCAGTTCTAAAAAAGTTGACTCATGTAGGTAAACATTTCTCTTCAAAGAGGAAATGTACCTTTTATTGTGCCATCAGTCTAAAAAGAAAAAGGACGAAACACACTGGAGAATTTTGCAATTGAAGGACAAAAAAATGAAAGAACAAAATACTGGTTTAAGTCTTCACATAGCCCACATAATGTAGAGATCAACACAGATCACTGAGAGGGATTTTCCTGGTCACTTTGAAAAATGTTGGAAAGTGGTCTGTGTTTATTTTTTTTTTCTTTTTCCTTTTTAAAGAAGCCAACATATTGCTAATGGCACCAAAATGCACAGCTGTGTGCCAATCCCTGTATTTAACTTTCAAGTGAACTTTACTGAGAGAGGTAAAAAAAAAAAAAAAAACAACCTTAAAACAAACTAACAAAGCTAAATTAAAAATAAGAAATCCCACAGGTTTTTAAAACATTCGCAAGAAGAAAAAAAAAACAGAAGAATCTCTCTTAAATGAATTCCAAGCAGTTTTCACATTGATTGCTTGACCTCTACACCCGTCACATTTCCTCACAAAAAGCAAAAAACAAGAAAACGAATGAATTTACATGCAGAAAAATCAGGTCGAGCTAAGGTCAGGGTCAGTGGGTGGCCAGGTATTGGTCAGGCGAGCTTAGAGAGACATCACAGACAATGGTGGGATGATGAGGCCGGGGAAGGGGGGAGTTGGCTTGGCTTTTAACATCATGAAGACATGCTAGGCTAATGATGAGCAAACAGGCATGGAGATTTGTTCTAAAAAAACAACAAAAAAGAGGAACAAAAACACGAAGAGAGGAGAGACAGAACAGAGAGAAGAGAAAGTTAGGGGCATGGCACAAGAATCGTTCAGCCATGAGGCACAAAAAAACAACAAAAGTAACACTAGTCACCACACAGAGTAAAGACAAGAGTCAACACAACCCACCCCCCCGCTTCCGATACACAAAAACAACACACAGATTTAAGGAAGTGACACCACCAGGACATATGGCAGACTGACATGCACATACTGTACACTTGGCACCCAAAGAGATCCATCTAAAGGCCAGCCCTTTGCGGGAGACATGGATGGATGGAATGACTGGATGTTAACAGAGAAAGAGGCAGCCTAGCTTAACAAAACTTGGAGAATAGAACGAGGGGGGATGGGGTAGAGGAGAGGTGGGGCAACGAAAGACTGAACACACCAAGACTGCAAGATTTTCACATTAACGATGAACAAATGACAGGCAACGAAAAAAGCCAAATGCAGGTTGAAGTTCTGGGCTCGGGGTCAACGCCGCTAGACCTTTAAATATAACCAATGGTGAGTTAACCTGTCTCATTTGACCTGAAGGCAATGAAGCGGCAAACCGGATGCTCTACTAAATACAAGACAAGTACCTTCAGCGAACACTGACTCCAGTGATAGTCATAAATAATCATATACATTAAAATATTTTCTCAGACTCAAAGTACATGAAAAAACTGCAGGAATGAAATACAGCAAAATGCAGAAGGATCATTGCAAACTTTTTTCACCTCTTTTTATTTATTTATTTATTTTTTGTGGAAAAGGGCAAGTGTCCCTCCTGGGGTGGGCTCTTTTCTTTTACCCCACTGAGTCTCTGCTGTGACCTTGGCTGGAGGGTGAACTTACCCTAGCAGTGCTAGCATTTGAGCTGGGGAGGGGAAGGCCCCAGGTGAGGATCAGTAGGGTTTGCTGTCGTTCTTGGAGCGTTTCAGCTGAACCTTCAACCTCTTCATGCCAATCTGGAAACCATTCATGGCCTGGATGGCAGCCTGTGCAGACACGGGATTGTCGTAGCTGACGAATCCTGAGAATGGAGCAAAGATGTGTGTTATGCACAGAAACCCCTGCAGCTCAGGGGCTGTCACCAAAACTTAGAAATAAAAAAACAATTGAAGGAAATTTAAAAAATCTGGAAAGAAAAGGTTTTTGTTCTCATTTCTGCCGCAAATTTTAAGACTTTCCAGAGTAATCAGATTTCTACAAATATCTCAGAATAAATTAATCACATTTAGCAGAAAATTTGAATTAAAGCAATTCTTAAAAAGTCCAGGAAAGTTCCGAAATTTAGCAAAATGTGTCTTTCAAGATAAAATGACCATTCTTGTTCCTCTATTTTGTTTAATAAGGATTGTTTTGTCACTTTGAGGCATTAATGCACATGGGATCTGCACATTTCTATAGGAGAAAGGCATGAACTCCAGTTTACTGAATTCAGACATTTTCAAAAATAACTGTGGTGCACTGTGATGCAGTGTGTCATGACAATATACATCACGCTTTCTCCTCACCAAAGCACTTGCTCAGATTGGTCTGTTTGTCAATGAAGACTTTGGCAGAGACCACATTTCCAAAAGGCATGAACATCTGCAGAAGGTCTTGGTCCCCAAACTCCTGCGGCAGGTGGTAGATGAAAAGATTGGCGCCCTCTGGCCCTACTCCATTTGTGAAGAGAACCAGAGGCTTAAGTTACAAACGGGCTAGGACTCACAAATCCAACAATGCTGATCAAAGTTAACTGACATTTAGGAGCAAACAGTGGATGGATGTGTGCTAGGCATCTGCTCACCTTCTTTCTGACTGCCAGCTATGCTCTGCTGTATGAGAGTCTGGCTGTAAAGTGAGGGCAGGGCAGAGGCTGTGTACTGCTGCATCCCTGAGTAGGCCTGCGTCAGAGCGTCCATGGAGCTGGCAGCTGACCCGTTAGCCATTGAGGCTCCCAAGCCACCATTCATAGCCCCCATGCCTGTAATGACAAGAGCTTTCTGGTCATGGACACTGCAAGAAGATTTCTGAAACTCTAGAAACTTTCCAACTTTACAATTTATTAAAGAACAGAACTTTTTAAAAATTCTTTGAGTTCTATAACTGCTATCTTCATGGTGTGCATCATTCATATAAATTCTTCAACCAAACAGCACGCAAATTGCACCTCAAATTCACATCCACCGTCTTTATTTTAACATGTGTCAAAGACGCTGCCTGATGCTTGTGCGAAATTGTGTTTGAAAAACCTGACTGTACCCTAACCCACAATGTGTGGGAGGAGTTTTTCTCGAATTCAAAAGACGCGGATGATGAGAGATCAGGTTTATTCATTTTGAAGAGTTCTACAAAAAAAAAAAACATTGGTAAACTCTCTTCCACGTCTGGGTTAATTCAAAAATTCTCCTGGAATGAGAAGGCAGCAGATGCGGAGAAAGCCGCAAAAGTAAGTGAAGGAGGGAAGGGGGGGTTTATTGCAGCAGCAGGGGACAAAGTGAAGATTTTAAAGTTCTAAATTCTTCTATCCATCCATCGGTCTTGTTTATTTAAAGATGCAGTGGCCAATGATGCACGTTTGTTTATATGAACATCTTGAGTATTTTTTATGCATACAAATATTTATAAGATCAGGGATGTTCCATGTCTCAAAAGCCAAGTTCCATGACCAGGGTTTAGGCTGCAGAGGCACTCCCCCTCGACTGCCACCCAAACCGCATACCCTTCTGAGCTCTCCTGCAGGTGGTGGGCCCACGGGAGAGTGATCCCACGTTGACCCTTCGGGCTTTACCCGACCGGGGCCCGTGGAAGGAGCCCTGGACACCAGGCCGAGCCCCAACCCCAAGCCTGGCTCCAGGGTGGGCCCCGGTATTACCAATCCAGGCGACGTATCGAGATCTCAGCCTCCCTGGGAAAGTCTATGCCAGGGTACTGGAGAGGAGAGTCCAGCCGATAGTTGAACCTCAGATCCAGGAACAACAATGTGGTTTCCATCCTGGTCGTGGAACTGTGGACCAGCTCTACACCCTCTGTAGGGTGCTGGAGGGTACATGGAAGTTCGCTCATCCTGTCCATATGTGTTTTGTGGATTAGGAGAAGGCGTTCGACTGCGTCCCCTGTGGTGTCCTGTGGAGGGTGTTTTGGGAGTATGGGGTCAGGGAAGCCTTACTCAGGGCTGTCCGGTCTGTGTAGTTTTGCAGGAGTTTTGTCCACATAGCTGACAGCAAGTCAGATCTGTTCCTGGTTCATGTTGGACTCCGGCAGGGCAGGGGAAGACTCAGGACACGCTGGAGAGACTATGTCTCTCGGCTGGCCTGAGAATGTCTCAGGATCCCCCAGAGGAGCTGGAGGAAGTGGCCGGGGAGAGGGAAGGCTGGGCAGCTTTGCTTAGATACTGTCCCGGATGAGCGGATCAGGGATGTTGTTAGTGTGATACTTTTAAAATAGGCCTCAATGAGCAAATTTTAGATGTAGTATATGCGTGTGTGTTGTTTTGAAGTACTTTATCTTTTATTAAAAATTTGTTGTAAAACTTTTCGAAAAATGAATATAACTAGCTAGCTATAACTTTTTTGCTTCAATCTAGCTTTTTAGCATTTTTTTTTTTAGTGATCCAAAAAATGATCTGTACCGTGACTCAAACTGTGTTTTGTGATCCTTTACACCCTTACTTTAATCCATGCAAAATGAGCACAAAACATTGAAATTTTACAGCCTCTGTACTAATAAAATAAGATTTTAAATCAATACTTTAAAGTAAAATGTCTGTAATGTTGCTTGCGCTGTATCAAATTCTAAGAGTTACTGAATCATTCGAGAACGTTGTTGCATTTCAATTAAGGGTCTTCATTAGAACTGAGTAGAAAGAGATGTTCTCACCACTGACGCTGCTGGTTAGAGCATTAAGGTTGTTGAGGCCCACAGAGTTCCCAGTTAGACCCTGTAGTGTGCCAAGAGATGCCAGAGTGTTCATGGCAGCACCGGCGCTGGACCCTGCTGTTGAGCCAGCTGCCAAAAAACAAAGCGATTAATCAATTCTTGTAAATAAAATATTTTCATAACTGAAGTTGCCAAAAACTTGTACAGTGCTCTTTTATGGATAATCTTATAAAACAATGTCTTGTTGAATAAAAGTGAAAAGAAACCAGAAAAAAACTGTCACTCAATTCAATCAAAGATAAAGAAAGGAGAGGACGAAACACACACCTGGACTGGCCAAAGCCCCAAGGGCTCCACTGTTTGTAGAGAGTGCACTGGTTGATGCTGGGCTGGCAGAACTCTGTGCTGCAGCTGCGGCTGCAGCCAGCGTCGCCAAGTTCTGCAGCTGAAGAGGATTCACACCCGCTGAGAATGCAGAGGCAGAAGTCATAATTAGCCACATTTATGCTTATGTTCCCAAATAAATCCAGTTCGGAAAAACCTTTGATATTACAAGTTTATTGCGTCAATTTTCTTCCATCAATGATGGCTGTACTTTGGGCAATTTATATTCTAAGACTGCAGCAAAATCCAAAACAAAGATTTTCTAAAAAAAAAAAAGCTGAAAAATAACTGCATCCTGTTCTGGGCAGCCCCAAACGCTTTCACATTTGAAGGAGGATTCTGAAACATAGAACTGACTGCTTTGTTGATAGACCAGAAAACATTTTTGCATTACTGTTCAAAAATCACAGCATAGATGAATTGAGAAGCACAAGTTTTCATATTGTGGTTTGACATAAAGGCTAAACACTCACCTCCTAGCCTCTGTATGCCATTGAAAGTGCCTTGGTTACTGGTGGAAGTAGCCTGTTGGAGCAACTGTTGAGAGCAATGAAAGAAAAACAGAGTTAAAAAAAGGCAAAAGTAATTTTTTTCCCAAATAAAAATCTGTCTAAATTATTCTAAATTTTGAAAATGATTTTTATTCATTGTTGTTTAAATGGACCAAAGAAACAAGCTTTTTTTACTTTCAAAAAGATCACATTTGCGTTGACTGACAAATGTATATATCTTTAAACTGAAATGAATTTTACTGCCAAAAGAAGCTTTTATATTCCTTATTCTTGGACACAAAGCACCCATTTGTTCTCGTTTTAGTTACATGGAACTTTGCCTAGAATTAGAAAACGCACATTTAAGTCACAGGTTGGTTTTAAACTGAGTTGACAAAACCAGTTCATAGCTTAGGCCAGTGCTTCTCAGTTGTTTTCTCTTACGCCCACCCTTTGAAGAACTTACCCTTTCGCGCAAATATATAACAAAATAGTTTACCAATGCGATTCTTGAGGTTTCATGTATGTGGGTATTGTGGTTGCTTTTTTCTTTTATTAACCATTTTCTCATGATATTGAGATAATGATTATGTTTCGTCCCTCTCTCCCTTTCCTGCACTGAGACGCCGAGACTTAATCTGATTAAAGTCTCTTTATTTTAGGCCATAACCAACACCTGGTTGCTTATACCAAAAACTCACCACAACAGCAAAACAAAAGCTCACCAAAAGGGTTTTTTTCATTCCATTTTGTATTTATTAGTGGAGCTTTGCTCATCAAACGCCTTAATTTCGTCTCATGCTCCCGCTCCTCCCTTTATTTCCTTAAAATCTCAGACAGCTGCTTGAATGACAGAACTATGGGCCCTGGTGCGTTCACTGAGCTCCGCACCTTGGTGTGCCCAAACAGATACACAACCCAGTTTATAATCCGCAACAGTATTTTAATTTTAATTTTTTATACAATTCGCTGCAAAATAAAGCACTTTGTCAGAAAAAGTGTCAACACAATTAGAACAATCAATTATAATTGATCAGTTCTTCTGGTGTTTGACATTTTCTTTGAAAAACTGCTTTGTTCTCACCAAGCTCGGTGAACGCACCAGACAGAGACGCTCCCCGACCCGTGGTTTGTCATTTTCACTGACTGATTATTTAGGGCTTAAATAGCTGACAGTGTCCTTTTGGCCAACTGTTTAACTGACATCAACTCATAACTGAATGATCCCCGAGTTGTCCCGCCCCAGCATCTCTTCACACCCCTCCACCACCACCATTTGAGAAACACTGGCTTAGGCTGTAACAAAAAAAGATGAATATCTAATGAAGGCATCATAGCTTTTGTAGCAGTTTAGTCTTCCATACCTAAACATGATTTACAGGAACTGCTTGTGAGCCACATGGGGATACAGGTATAATTACAGTCCATTTGAGCAACACTTACAGCCAGATATTGTGGCGTGAGTGTCCCCAACCCAGCCAAGTTTCCCCATGTTGAGGCATTATTAAGTTGCTGAATTTGTTGCACCAGCTGCTGCTGCAAGCGCCGCTGCTCCTTATCCCTCTGTGTATCGGCAAACTTCACTACCAAAGGAGAAGAACAGCCCTGGAGCATAGAAGACAAAAAAAAATACAGATTAAACCACTGCCACTACATTAACATCAAAGATTTTGTATTTTTAAATTTCTTACAAGGCAATTTAAAAGAAAAAAAGAGAGGGGAGGGGGGAATCTCTGCAAGACCGTTTGTATTCGTAGCAAAATCTATTACATTGAGGACAACTGCCATGCATAGCTGAGCCAGGCCACATTCCAAAAGAGCTATGGGAAGATGGCGCAGAAACAGTCATTTTAGTGCTCTGCAGAGCTGAACTTTGTTTACGAAAACCACAGAACAGATGAACATTTAGAAACAGATACTCTAACAAGAAAATGTCAGCAGACAATAAGGGAAAAAATGCAATACAATGCACACAACCTTGCAAACAGACATCACATATTGTTCAGAGACGCATGGACAAGGCATGCTGTGTCAAAGTCTGAGAGTTAAAAGCCAGACATGGACCAGGCTAGATTGGGCAAATGGCTTTCCATCAGCAACACCTCCCATGGCGGCTAAAATATTAGGGAGGATGTCATATGGGGAGAATAGGAAGCGCACCCCCCCCCCCCCCCCCCCCACTGAGGGGCCCACATTTACTCTTGCAAAAAGTGTTTAGATTGGTTGAGCTTTCTAATTAGATTTGGTCTGATGCTTCACTAGGAGCCACTGACCTAGCTGTAAAATTATTGCTGCTCTACTTGCAGAAAGAATCCACTGGCTATCTGGGACTACAGCCCCAGCTTTTGAAGAAATCTAATAGGATGGCAGCTGTAGCCTCAATTTATTTTTTGTTAACCTATATTTGATGCAGTGGGTCTGTTTCCTTGTGTTTCAAAAGATAGACGGACTCACAAAGAGAGACATGTTACCTTAATCAATAAATAATATGGTTACATAAAGTCTTGGGTCATGTTAGCTCAGTGTGTGAGATCTGAAATATTAAAAACACTTTGCAAAAAGATTTTGTTCTGTACATGACTGAAACTCGGCAGAATTGATGCCATGGGTTTGTCATCTTTTCAACACAAGGGGGCAGCAAAATGTATGAGTGGGGGGAGGAAAATGAGAAATAGGTGCTAAGGGGTACAGTACCTCCATAGTTTGAGAGTGATGCATGGTTTTGATTGCATTCTGTGCCATTGCTCTGGTAGCAAATGTGACAAACGCACAGCCTGTAGGGGGAGGGAGGGAGGGAGGGGGGACAATAGGAGAGGGGAGGGAGGACAAGAAGAAACAAAACAAGACAAAAAAAGGATTGGACAACTCGTTATGAACCCCCAAAAAAGGACATTACAGTACAGAGAATGCCAACTCCAAGCACACAGAACCACCCTTACTGGTTAGCACATTGAGAAAGAACACAATGAGGAGAACATTAACACGTGTCACATAAGCGCAATGATCGACGCAAATACTCGCAGCCAAGAGAGGCTTGACATGGTGATGTCATGGAGAAACACTCAACATGATTATATACACATAAAAATGCAGACACCTACACATGGACTAACTAAATAAATAGGCCCCATCAACATCCAAGAAAAGCCCCTTTTTTGGCTTTAATTGTAGGAACACTGTACAGAAGAACCAAAAATTAAGGCTCAACTGTCTCATTAGGGGAAGATCTTACATTCCAGCACTCAGTGCTAACTTGTGCTTGATGCAAGAGAATCAGTGACTGGCTAATTCCAGCCTTTTGCAGTTTGTGATGGAGGAGGTGGTAAAGGAGAAGCAGAGCCTGCCAGCTGAGCCTTCGAACACCAGCAGCTAGCAGTTGCCAAGGCGACAGTCGACTGAGTCGGACAGAGAGTCCGGCGGCCCTTCACTTTGAAATGTGGAGGATGAATGTCATAGTTCTAAAGGGACACACTATGGGGATGAAAAAGGTGCTACTGATGGTAAACGGCGAAGCACTTGGGAGGGAGTGGGGCGGGGTTCAAACCCCTTATGACCCACCTCCGTCCAGGAGAGCACGCTTTGACAGGCTATACAGCCACATTTTAACAAGATTTCTACATCCCACCTCTGCCACAATACCAAATACATAGGTTATAAAAAGGGTAATAAATCACTCAAAAACAAGATAATCATGATATAAATATGTATAGTCTCTTTCAAAAAAATTGCAATCTAGTTTTACGTGTTATTTCCTCATTTTAAATGTTTATTTTTTGCCTCTAACCAAAAAAAACACATTTTCATCAACAATATAATTTTTGAAATTATGCAATCAGATTTGAGTTGCCCAACAAACATATTTACACAACTGTTTTAATTCATTAAAAGTGCTACAAAAATTGGGTTAAAGGCTGGTATTAAATTTGAGGTGAAGTTATGGGAAGTGATGCAGGAACAGTGAATGCAATGATCACGAGATCAATAAACACTGTTGTACCCATCTACGTTTTTGTGTGCGCTTTTTTCCCTCAGATGTGTACAGACCTGTTGGTGGAAATGACAGCCTTCTGCTGAACATATGGCAAAAATGCAACTCTTCCAGTTTTCATCCAGTTCCAGTTTAATGCTACAAGATCTCTTTTGTTCTCCTAAAAGGCTGCAGAGTCACTGCATTTTAAAAATAAATAAGTGGACAGGAGCCATAAAGGGTTAAATCAAGTAGGGAGGGACTCCTATGAATACTTTATGAGAATGTCTTCTCCGTTGGTCTGAAAGTGATGGTTTTGAGGCCAATGGCAGAGTACTTTTAAGCTAAAAGCACACCTACCTCTGCTCTGACCGTCTGGCCCCCGGAGAATTCGGCACTCTTCGATCTGTCCAAAGGACGAGAACATCATTCTGACCTCGTTCTCGCCATACTTCTTTGAGACCATTCCAATAAAGAGTTTTCTGTCTTCCACCGCTGAAGAAAAAGAGAAAACTGGTAAAAAAATTAAAGCAAATTACGCATCCAACAACACTCTCATACTTCAACATTTCTATTTGCTGTGAAATTGTCAGTAACTGTTTCAACTTGATTTTCTCATCTTTTTAACTTACAGTTCTTTGAAAAAAATCCCACTTTAGACTTTACTTTAGAAATTTGAATTTCTGCCTTAATTTTGCTTTAAAGTCTTACCTTTCTTCAAATATGCAAACATTTTTCTAAATAAAATACACTTTTTTCCTTAATCCCATTTCAATGTTTAACTCAAATTTACAAAACCTGCACCTACCAGTCGTTTTCTCACTATCAGCAGGTTTCATCTGAATAGGGTGATGCATCTAGGAAAAAAAGAAAGTCGTATTAAAAATAAGATGATTCTACATCAAATTATGATGTAAGTGCTTAGTCTTATCACAAGTCTTTGTTTTTTTTATCAAACGGTCACATTTTTCAACAATTCTCCTGTTTTGCTGACCAACTGCAGGACCATCAGCCTTCTCTGTTGCCAGATTCAGAGGGTGGTGGTGGGGCATCTGTGAGCTGGTAGCAGGGAGCAAACTCCATGGTCTCCCATTTCACTTTTTGCAGAAGTGTAGACTTCCATTTGAACTTATTGATTTTCCTTTACAACACACATCATTTCTTCAGTGATTATTTAGCAACAAGATAAACAGACGTGCCGCATTGGCAGTGCTTTTAAATGCACAACAATGTTGAAATGATGCAATTTCACCCTGTAATTCTAATTAGAAATAAGCGTGCGCCTATTTTTTATTAAATTTAACATGCAGCTCCTCCTTGAGCTGGTTGTCTGGGTAAATGAAAAAATGCTTGATCGGTCTATGTGGGACTTAATATAAAGAATAAAACCTAAACGGAAATAGATGAGAGATTATTTTGAATTTACATTCTGTCTGGAATAAATAGAGGTAGTCAGACACAAGAACAGTGCACGTCTGAAAATTGTTGTTTTCTAAGGGCATGAAAGAGAAAAACGGACAGATGGCTCTCACAGTGTGTTGACTGGCTGGCGTTGGTAACCAAGAAGAGGAAGGCACAGAAGGAGAGAAAACCGAAAGAGAAACAAGCTTTTTCCACTAGCATGCAAGGAAGTCACCTGCAATAGATGCCAGAAACAGTAGGAAGACGATAGGGATTTAGGCAGTGAGGTGCTGAACCACACTTAATTTGAAATGTCTGGTTGAAAGATTGTCTGGTAAAGAGAGCCTGAATTGTATCTTCAGCCTGATCGGCTCATTTATCAATTCAGTTCAATATTTACCTGTAACCTCAGTGACAGCAACTCCTCTTAAACTACACTTGGATGCTGTTTTAATCCACAGTGGAGGGTTTTATTGACTGAAAAGAGTCATCTACAGTGATTTACAGGCATAACAGACAGTGAGGATTAAACAAGCTACTGCCTTTATTATAGCAGAGTGCTTGATTTAAAATACAGTCACCTCAAGGGACTTCAAACTCCCGTCCTTTAAAATAAAATGTTTGGGACTACAAATCCAAGCATTAATAACATCAATCAAGTAACGAGTTATGGTACACATGTACATTTTCCCACAAAAAATTAAAAACTGTAGTGGTATTTTTCCCTTATTTACCTTCCAAAACAGTGAAATGTTTTACTGCAAAGCTGCGTGAAGCACTTCGATTCAGCACCAGGCTGCTTCTTCTCACTCAAACACCTCCTTCAGCACGGCACACTTTGGATGAATATAAAAATGCTGCACAGGAGAGGCATGCTCAGGGAGCGCGGCTGTTGCCAAGTAGATTTAATGCACTTTTCTAAAAAGCTTTGGCAAACAGTTTTAAAAAGAATCAAGCAAAAATGTATTGTTCTTCTCATAAAAGATGCTTCAAGAATTGGCAAAAACAAAAAAACAAAACAGTTAAATTGGTTCATTAGGTAATGATCCTCATAAGGAGATGGTCCATATTTAGACAAAGTGTTGTGAAGGTTGTAAAGAAGTAGAAACAGCAACTGATGTTGAAAACAAAAGGATTTTTTTTGCAAAATATAATTTAGACCCTTACTTAGGTATTGAGCGGTAATGCAAGCTAAGAAATATGACGGGCCAGGCAGATGTTCAGTAAACCAAGAGCTCAGTATTGGCTAGTCTGCATAGTAGTTGCAGGGGGGCTCAAGTAGCTAAAAGCAGTCCATGCTGTGCTTACTCACCCCACTTAAGGTCTTTATGTTGTGCAGTGCATTCTGGGCCTCCAGTGCAGCTTTTCTTGTATAAAAAGTTACAAAACAGCATCCTGCAGAATCAGAGAACAGGGACAAACGGAAGGAATGGAGAAGGAAACAAAACTTTAAAACACTGAACATAGAGACATTTAATGCAGCCCGCCCTCCCAGCGGCCATTATAAAACAAAATGGATGCAAGAGTGGATGAAAATACAGTCTCCCCCCATATGTGTGAAACATGTGACAAGATATTCCTGGCATCAACCATGTAGTTTGCAGCTAAGACACAGAGTAATGAGATTTCAGGATGTGACAAAGCCAGAGATGAGCATGTGGCTGGAAATGTGTCAATAGACACTAAAGGCGTCAACGCACCCCAGCACTCACAACCAGTACATTAAACAGAATATCACCAGATTACATGGGAATTCAAAAACGCATTTATACATACGGCACGGTAAAGGCACAAAGGAGACAAAAGGGGGAGAAGGAGGAGACCAGGGAGACGATGGGGGAGGGGGATACAAGAACTAAAGAGCGAGGCGGAAAGAAAGCCTCTCATCCTTCCGTCCCAGCAGACCGCCAATGGCGTTCAGGCCTGTCAGTTTCACTGGGTTGGGGAAGTGGAGCACTGCAGAGTCTCTGACCTATATAGTCTGTATTTTTCTGTTACTGGCACTCCCACGCTGAGGGGAGGGAGGCTGAACTCTAATATGCATCAAGCTGCACTCTTCTCTGCCGTTTAAGCCTGGACTATGGTTTACCAGAGCTAAATAAACACTCAGAGAGGCGTGATAATCAGATATTTTTCATGGCCTAAAAAAAGCAACAACAAATCCGATGTTTCCTGTGTGATTTTGTGGAAAACTGTGAATTTGCGACAATTCTGCAAAATCCAGGTACAAAAAATGCAAGCAAAACAAATAAATAAAAAACATCATCAATTGATTAAGTATTAAAAAAACAATGTAACGAAACTACAAAAAGGGTAAAATTTTACAGTAAACTGAGAACACTACAGACAGCTCACATCAAGCCTGATTTTTATCAGAATACATTAACATCGCATTAACGTGTCAATAGGCCATCACAGCTAAGAAAAGGGAGGGGGTTCCTCTTCATAAAGAAGAGCTTTGATCGTCTCCCCATCCTTTAAAAAAACTGCAGTGTTAAGGGTATATTCAAATACAAATAATTTTTTCTAGATGCTGCTTTGAACACCGTAGTGTTATACGTCCATTTTATTAAAGATCCTCATAAAAATACTTTTAATGGAAATGGATGCATGCAGTTGCCCCACAGACTAAAATTGGGTTTCAACAAATCTACAGGCTTCAAATAGAGACGTTTAACCAGATGGTCATAAAATTGTGGGTCAAACTATAATTAAAAATTAAACATTCAGCCTTTAAGTAGATTTTTTATTAATCTTTCCTCTGTACCCTTATGTGTAATAACTGGTCCTGGTATAAGGGTCCAGGTATGGAAAAATGTTTTTACTAATTTAACTGACTAATTACACTGCCATTCGGGGTGTTTAGTGTCCCCCAAAGAGCAGCCATCACCATACTATCAAATTATCAAAATGTTCCTAGCAGCCTAAAGCAGGAGTATTCACATAGCAGCTCATTGACCACATCTGGTCCAGAAGCATCACCTGGGTGATCCAGAGAGCAATCATTTTAAATGTAATAAAATTTTAATGATGTACAGGGACATTAATCCAAATTTTTACTGTGTACTTTTTTTGTGTTTTTTTTAAAAGCAGTCAGAAAATTAAAATAATGAGAGGATGCCCACTGCTTCTGATCTAGTATCTTCTTTGTCTGTTGTAGTTTAGTATTTGAATAAGGGAAGGAATATGATATTTTTTAATAGTTTGATCCTGTTTCCCATCTGTCAGAAAGAACAAAATCTGCACAAAAGGTCAAAATAGTTCCTTGTTAAAACTTGGAAGATATTAAAGAAATATACAGATACACTCGCTTAAATCCTAAAAATGTTCAGACTAAAGTAACGAGACACATTTTTTTTGGACTAAAGTGCAGATTGATTGATCCAGTTCATAAACCAGAGATCCATTAAGCTTCAAACTAATATAGTTAGATAAAAACAGTAATCGATGCTTAAATAACTAAAATAATCATTAGTTAGATTATCCTCACTGACCAAAAAAATTCTTATTCAAGAATGCTGATCTAGCATTTGAATTACAGATTTTGCAAAAGTTTGTTTCATAGATATTTCTTTGTCAAACACAATCCTACATCACCACAACCCCAAAATAAGAGTTTCATGGCTCACCCTAGATCAAGCTGACGATTCATCATCCAGAGTTTAATGGGCTGGATTCATGGAGAATTTAGGAAGATGCTTCAGAAGTGCATTTTTGGCAGTGAAAGACAGCAGAGATGTTTTACCTTCCCAAAATAAATTGCTAACAGGCAGCAGTGGATGTGGCGTTTCTTCTCAGACAGACGTGGTTGTACAGGTTTTGTCTGTTTGCACTATAAGGACAGCTTTGCAAGCAAAAGGTGACAAATCTGGATTTGTCACAAAGTTGCCTCTGAAATAAAGACTTGACTTGACGACTGACTGTGAGGCATACAACTACTTTTCAGTTGTTCACTCAGCACTGTTTTTACTGCAGAACACAGGCTTAAAAATAGGGGGAAACAATGACCCAGATGGATTTAATACCTTAATAAAGGGGTAGAAAAAAAAAGCTGGCAACAGAGCGGAATGGCCCCCTGTCATTTATGGACCTGAACTCTTGGGTCCCCAGCTGCACCCAGAGTTTGTGAGACATGCAATACAATCTAGCAACCTAGCCATCATGATGCATGCCGTTCAAGTATTTGGCTCCATAATTGATCTACGACGAAGAATAATTCTGTACAACACTTTAGTGTGAAGCTGCTCTGTGCCATTTTATAATTTTACAAGATGTTTGAAGGGTCAAAGATCAAGAAATTTTTTAAAAACATATTTTTGACTGGCAATTCAGTGCACTTTATTTGGTGACGGTGAACAACGATTTTTGAAGTTGTGATGTTAGACTTTGTATCTCCATTGTTTTGTCTCTACATGTCAACCCCAAAAAGATCCTAAATTGTTTTGGACATGGTTGACAGGGATTCTTTGGGTTTTACATAAAAATGTTGAAAAGAAAAACAGAACACAAGTTTCATTTAGACCAAGAAAGTATTGCAAGAGGTAAAGGGATGTTATCTTTATGCTATTCAATTCACAATACATTATTTTCACCAGGTTGGAGGTGTGTGTCGAAGGTTTGTCACGTTTCTGTGCTCAAGGGGTCAAACTGTCTAAAAACTCATGGAAGTTAGGAATAAAAATTAACAATCTTATGATTACAATCTGCACTAAAATAAGTTTTGCATAGGTATGTCTCATAAGGGCTAATAAGGCAAAAACCTCACCATTCAACGTAGGTAGAGATGAGCCTTTGAACTTTCTGAATTTGAAAGCATTGGTATAAAAACGTACTTTCGCTTTTAAAATGCATAGATTTAGATAGTTAAAATACAACAGTTACATTTTCTTAAACCCTGCTGTATCATGTGATACAACTTGAAAAGTCTATCCGGACCCTGACCGTACCTTTGCTTTGAGGAGGATTCTGGGCGCGATCACGGAGAATATTGATCTGGTACACTGCTCCAAAGGGTTCAAAAAGCTCCTTCAACTCAGTCTCTGTCCAGGAGCGTGGAATCTGTCCCACAAACATTTTGATCGCATCTGGGTCCGGCTGGTCCATATGCTCCAGTGACCCATTCATCTTGTTGGTGTTGCCGTTGCTGAGAAAGAACAAAAGGAAGATTTGAATTATAGTTTCAAAGTTGAATATGGAGTAATAAGCAACAACATATATAACGTATACATTATTTTTAAATAAGTAATTTGAGGGGAACCTATTGATTTAGTTAGAATTGAAACTAACACTGAAGCAGTTTGGTAAAAGAAATTTCAAAAACAGCAACTCCCATGGTCTCCCATCATTAAAGCTCAAAAGCACAACAACAAAACATACAAATATATGCCATCTCATTATGATAAAATTACTCTAAATTATTTGGCAAGCCTCTTCACCAACCAAACAACTTGAGGTTATTAGTCAGCCATAGTAAAGCAATCACTCTATGAAAGCTCATAAACAGACATCATCTCTTGCTATTTTAATCTTTCTTTAGGAAAACAACCACTGCAACGGAGAACACAATTTCACAGACTTCTGCAATAGGCCAACTTTAAAAAAGCTATAAAACTAAAATATTAAATAATATAAAAATATAACAGAAAAATTGCAAAATCAAGATTGTAAAATGATGGATTCACTGTTCACAGCAGCTAAATTGAAGTCACTGATTGTTGGTACAAAAAAATTATTACATTGTTCAGATACTTATCGTGTGTTTCTTGGAACAAATGATCAATCGTTGGACTTCAAAATAAACCAACTTTTATCTCACTCAAGCAGAGGCACAAACAATTCCTGTTGCAGATAAAAAATAAAAAATCTGAAACAGAACAGTTGTTTATTGTTGTTGGGATACATTAATTTAGAATGCAGAGAAATTGCTGTTGTAATAAGCACAAGACATCATTTAAAAAGCAAACCCCAAAAATTGAAAAGAAAAACGTCATAAATGTTTACAGACCTTTGCACACGAGACATCCATCTCTTACAAAATGACCCCAGCCGTTCGGCAGAAACACTAAACTCCTTGAGGGACTTAAATGACATGCTAAGTCAAGTTATCAGCTGTTTTTCTGAAATTCAAATCTTCAATTTACAAGAAACACTTCAGTACTCCCCAAAGGTTTAAATGATTACAAAACCTCAAGTGAAAAAAAAGGACTTATATTTCTTAAAAGAAGTACAAGCGGCTCCCTGTCAGTTGCCTGCAACAGAAACACAGAAAACAGCCCTGAAGCTCTGGAGTCACTGAGCAGGCAGAGACTTGGTGTGGTATCTCCTCCTCAGGCGCTTTGGCGATGGTACAGAGAGTAACCTACGGCTGCTTCACCACAGTGGGGGCACAATCACATATTGTTCGCCCATGCTGGAGAACACTATTCACCGTTCCTTTGCAAAACAATGGGCTAAGTCAAAGGGATGCTTTGCGCTACAGGCTTCATCAGCAAAGCCTAAAGCTCTGGTGTTTGACACTCTTACTAGATTTCCCCATTACCTATGTGCCATTTTTGAGAGTGCAACTATACTAAAAAAAGCTAGGTTTGTGTACCAAGGCTAAGAAAAACTAGGACTGTCTAGAATAGGCAGGTTTTTGATTTGTCATTTGAACATGATTAAAAGCAAATTTTAGGTCAAATCTCTGAAATACATTAAAACCCACTAATTTTTCAAAAGCCGGACATCAGTTGAGATTTCTGAACTCAAGAAAACAAATGAAAATCAAACAAGAAAAATTGGTGAGACCAAAATTAATCATTTTAGCAATCATCAGTTTTATGGAAAAATAAAAAACCCAACTGAAAATTAGCATGTCACATGACTTTTGAGGCATCACAACCCTTGTCAAATGATTCCAACTAAGAGCAATTTCTTTGAGCTTTCCTCTAAAAATACTGTGATCAGCATTATAACCAATAATCTCAGAATCCATAAACTCCAGTGGAAATAAACTTTCCTTAAAATCCTGAATACTAAAGAGAAGTAGACCTTTTCCACACAAAAAATACTGAATTCACTTTGCAGCTAAACATTCATCCTAACTGTAAACAAGAGTGAATGTTTGTCACCATTTTTTTTTATTGATTCATTCCGATTATAAAATTAAAAAAATAAAGCAATTCAAATAGGCTTAATCAAAAATGTATAATTATTTTAGAACAGAAGATGATCTATTTTATCGCCTACTCCAAATTCACTACCAACAATACAAGTCAAACTCAACTGCAATGGCAGCGTTCTATTTTTAAGAACGGGCTGATGCAGCATTGACCACCTGTTCTGGTCAATATGATTTCTAAAAAAGGACAGGTGCTGGTTTAGAGTGGACATTTACTTTGGGCTTTTAGTATGTGAACACATTTTGTTGATATTTTCAGAAATATGCTCATATTTGGGATTAAGAAGTCCACAGAAAATTCCAAAGGTTTGCAAAAGAGATTCAGCTTACAAGAAATTATTTTGATTAGTATGATTTTTCCATCACTGATTATATCAATCATGATATAATTTCAAAAAATAAAACTATGAAAAAATCATGCACTAAGATCAACAATTGGTTTTAATAAAGTTTCATTTTGGCACAATGTTTAAGTGCAGCACTGTTTTTTGTCACTGAAAATACATTAAAAATAGTTTGCGATAAATGTCAACACTATAACATAAATCAAATGTCAAATCATTCTGATTTTTCTGTCTTGTGTAGCCTCTTTCTATGTCCTATCCTTAAAGCATTCAATATTAACATATAAGCAGGGAAATGCCATCTACTTGTTGATTCGTGCATTTGAGTATCTGGGGTGTATTTGTCATTTTAGATACAAATTACCATCATTGCATTTAGATTTTGGACAAATTAGGATTAGTCAAGGGTGGCATGAAAAAGACAATTTGTCAGTTTTAGTGTAAACATAAATTGGTCTGTCATTTCTACATAATAATCTTGAACAGATGTTCGCTATTTAGAGAAAGACCATTTGCTTTGTACGAAGATCTCAAAGGCATCTTAATTTACCCACAATGTGAATTCCGGTAAGCCATTTTTTGTCCTGTTCGATTTGCTGGATGACGGATTCTGATCAATTCATTTAATGGAACCGGTTTATAGTATCTAATCATGGCATACTTTCTTCAAAATTTTAAAAAACATGTTATCAAATGTGCCGAGGAAAAAACCTGTAAGAGAAACCACTGTTTTGCAGCTGAACCAGCAGTCAAAAGACGTGATTGTCACCCTCAAGACATGATCATTTTTCCTCAAAAATCACCAAACTAGAGTTACGTTAAATTTGATTTTAGACTTGGAATGAGGTCTTACTATTGCAACCTCTGTTGGCTTTAATAACATTTTTATAGGCTTTGTGATGCTTTTACGTTTTTTAAAGTACAAAAATAGTTTAGAAATTGATAACTACGTTATTTTCTATAGTAAATTTCTTAAAAATGCAAATACTAAAGTTGATTTAAGTGGATCATGAAACAACATAAACAATTTCAAGAAATACTGTAAAATCTAAGTAGTTTCAACCAGTTAAATCTGTAAATACTATAACTCATTCATAACATAGGAAATATGCTTCATTTTTATTATCCAACATCTGACAATTCTACCTTTACTAAACACAAAAACAAACATGTATTTAAAAGTTGATGGTACATGAGGAAAAAAGAAAGCGATCTGCTTTACTCAGTAACTGGCAGACGTCAATGGTAAAGTCTTCAGCAGTGCTTCCATAAACAGCTCTGCACTGTCCTGGCTCATCCAAGATGTCCTTTAGCAGCTGACAAGTCATCTAAAGCCAGGGCCATGACAGTTGCATGCTTATTGCAGCAGCAACCATAAAAAATAGGTGATTTATCTAGTTCATGTGTGTCCAGCTGATGAATTCTGACACTGCGTGCATACCAGAAACACCTTTACTGTGCCTGTAATAGAAGGACTGCCAAAGGTCAGCACGTTTGATCAGCTAGTCGTTAAATGTTGAGGTCTCAAAAAAGGAGGATTGCGGTGGATTATTTACCTGAGAATCTCGTGTTTCGAGAACATGTAAAAAAAAGTTATAATTTTGATACTCTTAAGAATAGATGCACAATAATACTGATCCCATAACCCTGAAATCCAATACATATTAGGATGCTAACATTTTTACAGTAAACCAAATGATAACCATTCTTGATTCTGTGCCATGTTTGAAGATCGTGTGACTCATGACAGAGGATTGGCAACACACTGTCAGTTTAAGAATTCATAGCGCACAAACATTGCAATGTTATTGCATCAAAAAATGTAGGACAAACTGTTCAACCTGTTTAGATGTTAGCTAAAGGAAAAAGGCCAAAGCTTTAGCTTGTTACCACCCAACTAAAAAGCAACACACACACATATAACCTGCTATCTGCTGTACAACTATGACTATTTTTGTATCACAAATGCGTTATCACTACAGGAAATACAGAAATAAGACTGATTTTACAAAAGCAGCAATCCTATTAAGAAACAAAACTAGTTTTTTAAAATATTAAGTAAAAAGAGAAAAAAAATGTTATTTGATTTATGCAGATTTAAAAATAGAGTTTAGGAGGGAAGATGTGAATGTTATTAATATGATTCTCTCATATTAGGGAAGATTAACTTAAGACCAGGATACTATCACTGGAAGCTATCAAGAATGGCATTTCGTTTGTAATTTATGTCTTAACTTCAGGAATAGACAGAACATTCTTCGACTGGCCAAGTTTATCTTTATCAGCGTGACATAAGGATAAAATGATCAAGACATTTTTGTAACAAGCCAACAGACTAATAAGGGAGTTAACTGAAATCAGAGGATTTTTGTTAAAATTTCTAAAATTAAAAAATATATATTCATGAATGTGGTGTGTCTTTAATGTCTCTAATAAAACTAGACGTGCTCAACCATCTCCTAATTGGAATACATTTTCACAGTAAGAGCATCTGATGGTAACATCCATCCCATTAATCTAAAAGAAAAACAAGGGAAAATGTGCATTTAAGATTCCTCGCACCTTTGAATAACATAGCTATGGTAAATATTATTTGAGCTAGGAGCAAAAACAAAATAGAACACTACTATAAAGAATTTCTGTTAAATATTCAGCAAAGGTTGTATGACAAATGTAAAATTCATGATAAAGAGAAAATAGCTTACAATTCTAAGTGTACTGAATAATTAGGATGCATTTTTCCTTAAGGTATTCTTTGCTGTAAAACATATGATCTGAATGTACACAAATTTGAAAGTGTAAAATACTTGCTTATTTAGAGAAGCAAAAATCTGTCATCACTAAATTATTCAAATGTTGCACACAAAGAGTATTAGCTTCACATTACAGGGACATTCTAGGCTTTCAAACAAAATGGGAGCTTACTAAATTACATTATTTGACTAGTAAAATTCCCTGTGAAGTATGGGATTTTCTATTGCCTTATAAACTTTTTCTGATGTCAAACATTAAATTTGCTCAGGCTACACTGCATATGCTTGGACAGCACGCCTATATGTAAAAACCAAGCAATTATTATGATATTTTCTAATATTAGTAACTGTTTGGGCAACAAATAAAGGCAGTTATTAAAGTTAATCAAAAGTTACACGTGGATTAAAAAAAATGTTTTTATTTTGTGAAGCTTGAAAACTATTTTTGCCATCTATTAAATTGTATTGCTTCAGACAGACGGAATTGTTTTAAATCTTCAAGGTAAGCGCGTGTGGTTTCCAGGGCTGCAAGAGTTGCAATCATCAAGCCACAAAAACAGCAGGAGCAAAAAACAGGTGCAAGTCCAAATCAGAACCCTCATGACTGAAAAGGGAAAGAAACAGCCCAATGCAGTTGATGGAACTAAAGCCAAAATCATTCACTTCTGTGATAAACACCTCACCGGACAAAATAAACCGATGCATTTGACACTTAGCTTACCGGCATAGCACTACGACCATTTTAGAAGCCAGGATAAAGTATTAAAGCAATTATGTGTACATCAGCGTAAACAAGATGGAAATTAAATCAAGGAAGATTTTGTCAAGTTCCAATTAAAACTTTAAAAGTAGATGTGTAACGAATAATATCTATTCCTACAATCAAACCAGATCAATCTGCCTGAGGCAGAATCGAACTATACCATAATAAAATTGTTTCAAAATGAGATAAATCAATAATCGATTTTGGAAGATAACAATTGGATTGAGGCACGGTATATTTATTTTACTATAACGTAAAAAAAGTGCCATCACAGTGGACAACACATGATGGCATTACACTTTGAATTTTGCAAACTCACACATTGAATTTTGCCAAGTCATGTGACCATACAGTGTGGTAGAATGTTCTTATAATGTCCCGTTTCTATTAGTTTTGATGTGGAAAAACAATGGGCTGAACTTATATAATAAATATATTATATAATAAAACAAAAATTTGAATGGATTTGTCATGAATTCTTGTTTACACTTGATAATCTTGCAAGAAAAATAAGGAATCTGTAAAAATTCACCTGCACTGTTCAGTACCCAGATATTTACCCGAGTCACACTGGTTGAATTTTTGGCTAAAGATGTCCAGGATTGATCTTAGGTAGGTGAATATACCAATATTAAGCAAGAATTGTATCTGCATCTACAAATAATAATATGAATCAAATAGTCAAAAAGAATTGTAACACCCCCACTAAATAAGCAAAAGATGGTGAAAGTGAGTGTGGAGTAGGTAGGTGCACAGAAAAACTGACAATATTTATTCATACTATTTTGTCAAAATTTATTTTTAATATTTAAAGTACTTTATGATTAAGAGAAACAAACTAAATTTAGCAACTTAGTTTTTGCTTCATGCAACAGAGGAAAAAAATGCTCAGTGGGCAAAAAAAAAAAAAGATCTAATCAGCCAGTTGAGTTTCACAATCACACTTTAGCATAAATAGTGCGTTTTTAACCTTCTGTAGTGCAATGTTTAAAAATGGTGGGACGCGGGACAACTCGGGTATCATGAAGTTATGAGTTGATGTCAGTTAAACAGTTGGCCGATGGACACCGTCAACTATTTAAGCCTAAATAATCAGTGACTGAAAATGACTAACCCCCGATCAGTGAGCGTTTCTGCCTGGTGCGTTTACTGAGCTCCGGACATCCGCGGCAGAACAAAGCAGTTTATCAGAGAAAATGTCAAACACCAGAAGAACTGATCAATTATGATTGAGTGTTCTAATTGTGTCGACATTTTTTTCTGACAAAGTGCTTTGCTTTGCAGCGGATTGTATAAAAATGAAAAAAAACTGTAGCAGACTGAATTGGGCTATTTGGGCACGCAAAGGTCGGGAGCTCACTGAACACACCAGGGCCCATAGTTCTGTCGTTCAACCAGCTGTCGGAGATTTTAAGGAAATAAAGGGAGGAGCGGGAGCATGAGACGAAATTAAGGCGTTTGAGGAGCAAAGCTCCACTAATAAATACAGAATAGAATGAAAAAAAAAACCTTTAGGTGAGCATTTTTTTTGCTGTTGTGAGTTGTCGGTGTGAGCTGTAAGGTGTTGGTTATGGTCTAGAATAAAGAGACTTCAGATTAAGTCTCGGCATCTCAGTGCAGGAAAGGGAGAGAGGGACGAAACATAATCATTATCTCAATATCACGAGAAAGCTGTCAAAAAAAAAGTATGCAGTTTCCGGCTTCCTTAGTCTATGACCACGATGTCCACATACATGAAACCTCAAGAATCACAGTGGAAAAATAATTTGTTTATGAGTTAATCTTAATGTTGCCAAATTTGCAGCATTTAATGCAATTTTAATTTATTTACATTAATGTTTCATGTTAGTATCAAATGATACAATTAGTCAGCCAAAATACTCTGAGTTTATATAGATATTACAATTTTTTCTTAAATTACAGGCAAATGTCTATTTTTTAATTGTATATTCTAAAAAAAAAAAAAAAAACAATGTTAATAAAGTCTTTGATTATAAATTGATCGTGTTTTTTTTTTTCATTTTAGTATTCTTTAATGATAACATACAATGTATTGTAAATATACTTTTAATTTGAGCAACTTGACTAATGATAGTTGCAGCAGAAAGTTGGATGGGGTAAGTTCTTAAAAGGGGGAGCGTAAGAGAAAATAACTGAAAAGCGCTGGTATTGTGGGTGTTTTTACTGTCCGATCACAGCAGGACCCCACTGGTTTCAAGAGAGCCTACCCTCGAAAATACGAGAATGTAAATTTCAGAAGACGTTTAAAAAACCAGTTGTGGTTTAAAAGTCCTCCTGGTTCAACGGGTTTTACCCTGATTAAATAAATGGAACGGGAATTTTAGTATGCCCCCACCCTCCTTGTTTACATGGACTGTCACAAGATTTCCATTAAAGGTTCAATAATGTTACGAGCCACGTGTTTTCTGTCGTTGAGCAAGCACACGTCCAACATGGACGGGAACACCTCCGTTTGTGAGCTACTGCTACCCATGTTAGCAAAGGGGTGCCGAAGTGCAAATGTATAGAACTGCCCGAAAACGATACTTGACAATACTGTTTGCCGATAAAAATGCAGCACTTCAAATACGAAAAGATTAGCACTTACTTAGTCAGAACCAACACTTCCCCTTTAACGGCTACATTTTATGTCAGTCACACTTCCGACCCAAACTGCACATGAAAACGGTGCCGTGTTTGCAAAGCGTCCATAACAAAGTTAAAACTTACATTCACTTAGAAAGAAAAATGTTTATCTGAAGAGATACTGAAACGTGCGAACTCCGGAAGCACATGTCACTTGACTATCGCAGCGCCCCGAGTAGTGTCGAATAACATTGCTAGCTAACTGCGTTTACACTTCCAAATGTACGGTTTAGTTCATACTCGTTTTATTTACGCATGGGGATAACACCTTAATTTAATTTAAAAAAAAAAAATAGTCAAACAAATTTTGACACACACGTCCAACTCCAAGTGAGCGACTTGTCGCCGCTTACTTTATTAGCATCGTTAGCATTCCGGTAAGCTAACGTTAGCCAACTGGCGCTAAACTGTTTTTCGGTTTTGAAAACTCTCAACGCGCTAACGCGTCAGCGAAGTTACAAAAGACCACAACCGAACTACTTACATTGTGTCGCTCGAAGTCAAGAGCCGACTTTCGGTAAGCGGGAGGAAATCCAGATTGTACGTCGTAGTCATGCTCAAAACAACGTCGGACAAACAATGAGGAGCGAAGCCTGCACCGTGTGAGACACTTCAACTCCTGCGAGAAGACGAGGCAGAGCAGGTGCAGGAAGGGCGGGGGGGGTCCTCCGCTTTCAAAGCTGCATAAGAAATAGAGAAGCAGTGTGCGCGCGCGCCCCGACGAAGCCT
This sequence comes from Adrianichthys oophorus, assembly GCA_036245035.1. Classification (NCBI taxonomy): domain Eukaryota; kingdom Metazoa; phylum Chordata; class Actinopteri; order Beloniformes; family Adrianichthyidae; genus Adrianichthys; species Adrianichthys oophorus. The sequence goes on along the minus strand of BSAI01000030.1, from coordinate 24,414,856 downwards.
CCTCTTCCTCGTCCCCGAGCGGAATAAACACAAGAGGCGAGCAAGTGTCTCAAAGCCCGGCGATCTGCAGCAAATCATAGGCGTGGTTTCAGCAGCGAAAGTGAAAAACACGAGCTTTGAGCAGCTAACATTCACCCCCCCATTTAAAAATTCTGTCTGTCCCAGCAGTCTTCCAGAGCTTTCTCTGACCTAATTTCACTTCATTATCATTACATGAAAACTGTGTAACCTTGCAACATAGAAACGGAACATTTGAACCACTCAAAAACACTTGGGGGGGGTCGACGTTTGCCTTTTTGAAAATGAATCAACACGTTACTAAAGACCCACTCCAATGAAAATCGTGTTTTTAACATGTTCTTGTAGTGTTTTCCTCATGATGGAGGACATATCAAGCTGTGTTTCTGGATAATTTATTAACAAAAAAGCCTGTAGCAGTGACGGAGGTGCTACAATGAGCGGGCCACATGCTCCCTGCTCCCCTCCCATTGATTGTATATATAGAACTGGACTGAGCAAGTGTGACGTCACCCTTTTGGTGCATTTACACCACACACCTGAGCCGTCAAATTCGTGCCGCCTCTCACTGCTCGACACCCTGGCCTCCGAGCAACCTGCGACAGACGTCATTCGTTGACCACATCACTGAGATGATGATGTTGAGCGAGTAGCTCTAGCAAAATTAAATCAATTCAGTCGCCATTTTTTTCTATGGCTACCACTGTCGCCAATCAAGAGTGAGCTTGTTGTGAGCTCTAATTTTGCTTGCCATTTTTGTTGCACTGGTGATGTTAGTTTGGGGTGATGAGGAGCTGTTAGCTAGCAGGAAAGCGTGTAAACAAAAGGATGATGGGAAGTCAGGGTAGGCTTAATTGCACCAATGGTCCCGCCTACAACTCAGAGGTGAACCACTGCAGCTCTGCAGAAACTATGTCCTAAAATACAACAGTTTTTTTGTTTGTTTTAGCCTAAAATGACATAATCATAATTAAAAGACCAAAGGGAACACTTTTACAAAAGCTCAAAAGAAAATTGGATTAGGACTTTAAAATATTTTTTTAATGTAATGTTAGATTTACTTGTATTATGTGCACACAGGTTTTATGAAAGTCAACTTTTTTAAAGAACAAATTACTTAAAATTTTGCATTTATTATTTGAGATTCTGCAGGGAAATTACTTATGGCACTACTCAAATATCTGCAAAGGTGCATTTTCTAATAAAACTGTTAAAGGTAAATGCATTTATGAGAAATATATGACTATTGATTGCTCTACAGTGCAGATAAATGTAAACAAAAAAAATACCCTGCCTTTCTACAGGTTTACTTTTCCCTTGGGTCATAGGTCATATTCCCCTTTGTGTCGGGCTGCTGTTTCTCTGGGGGAGGGGCAGCCAATCTTTCTTTGTTGTGATGGACTTGCAGGGCGAGGCCTCCATGTATGAGGGGGGAAAACAGAGGGGGAGCTGTTGTTGTCAAGTGCTGTTTGTCACAGCCATAGAGACAGGAGGGGTCTGGCCTAATTATCCAACAATTTATTAGTGGTTCGGCAGCTGCGCCATCCCAAAAATATTATTCAGCACAGCGGGCGCTAAGGAACAGCTCATTTACCAAAAATCTGACTTAATCCTTGCATCCATAGCAATCCTATCCTGTTGCCGGTGTCGGCTGTGCTGCACTGGACAGGGTCTAAAAGATTTATGTGCCTAATGTGATCATGCAAACAAATTTTGCCATACGTTTTAGACAATCATCTGAGTGCATTTTACCACTCAGCTGGAGGGGATGCAATAAAAAGTTAGTGAACGCCTCTAAAGAATTCTGTTTCATTAAGATGGAGGATAAAATACAATGAAATCTTCCCATCTGCATCACTCTTTAATGTAGTTGGAGCTGGATGCTTCTTTTATTGGATTGAAAGCATCAGAATTCTTCCTGGTAGATGAGCACAATGTTCAGCTGTCAATTTAGCAGCATCTGTTTTCTGGCATCTATCTGCTCTTCTAAGAATTGGTGGATTCCATAAAGGGTGATGTCTAGTTGCTGGCACCTTTTAATACTTAATTCCTAATCTCAGATTACTGCATTGTAATCTCATTTTAATCCTCCGAATGTACCATGCTTCTGTTCTTTACATCAAACATGTCTTCCTCTCTAAGTGGAGCTGAAGTCCCACCGCTATCGTCATCTTCCCTGCATTTTGGTGAAAAACTAGGTCAGGTTTGAGCCCTGACAACAACCACTTAAAGGCAGACTTTTTTCCTATAGATTTGTCCCCCCTGAAATCACTGACAGAATGGCGACTGGCTTGGGTGGGTGGGGGGGGGGGGGGGGGGGGGGGGGGGGGGGGGGGGGCTCTCAAAATGGAGAGGTTGAACTTGATCCTGCAGCACTCAGGCTGAATGTTACAACTGACTCATGCAAATATCCTGACGCATGTAAATGTTTGGCCTTCTCCTTTCAAAGACAATTGACAATCTTCTGTTGTTTTTGTACGGTGAGATTCAGATTCAGAACGGATCTGTCAGTGGATTGAGCGACAAACACTGATACCTTCAACCGCCTGTCCCTACTTGTATTTCTTGAAAGTGCGTGAACCCTTAAGGCATGAGAGGAGGTTAAGTCATGACAGCGCTGTGGAGATGGAACCACCTTTTTTGCATCTTATCGCTCCGGTTTAAAGGGAGATGAGATGATAAAAGCAGCAGAACTTCTCCTAACCAGCAGACACGCTTTGTCATGATGTTGAGAACATCTTAATTTGGAGGCAATACACCCTGTGACAATGTCCAGCCCAGACAAAGAGGCCGTTGCTCCACAAAAGCTTGCCCAAATTTGAATAAGGGGCCAACCCCAACGTACCTCATGGGCAGGTCTTCATTCCTGACAGAGATCCCAGCCGCAGAGGGGGGGCAGCGCATGCTGTTGGCATACAGACTCTGCACCAGGGCCAGCTCAGAAGAGTGTTCCAACATTGGTGCTCTGGAAAAATCCGCCCGCTGCAATGGACACTTTCTTCTCTTTTCCGTTGTTCACCTATGCGATTCTGTTCTTTTTTTTCTCTCTCCCGCCCACCCTTTCTCCTCGGTTTAGTGCAGCAGAGCGGCGCCCACCCCCTTTGCTGACTGTGGTGGCTGAAATAATCCTCTCTGACAGCTCATCGTGCGCTAATGCATTGTGCTGCCTGCGGCAGCCCGTTTCGCAGACTGTAAAGCTGTGTCCACAGCAGCACTTTTGCACTAATTGACACCCATATTTGGAAAACTTCTCAATATTGAGCATGGGTGATTTATTCTCATGGTCAGCGAAGGGAAAATGGGAGGAAACATGAATACTGATGCCAAAGGATCTCATCCTAGTCCAGTTCTGGTTCTGTGGATGTTCAGAAAACAGCACTAAATACGTCCTGAGCCTTGAAACAGTTCTATTAGTAAGTTGACCATCAGTGAGGGGCATAACTTCACAAACTGCAGGTAAACACTCTCCCCAGGCGTTAAACCGTCTCTATAAACTAACTGTTGATGATCTGCAGGATAACAGAGGCAGAGTTTTACCTGCTTCACATCACCGTGATCATAAAAGGATAAAAATGACCTTTCAGCCTGTACGCATTCATCACATCAAAATAAAACGAATGCAGAAAGCTGCAGGAGGACATGTTTCTGCATGTCATAAAAACATATGGAAGGTACAAACATTCAAATAGGACCTCCTCTCCTCTCTTGGTTTTCATTGAACATTTTTTCGACAGTGTTCTGAAGTGTGTTATCAGGAACATGCTGAAGGCCAAGCAGCTTTTGAAGCTGCTGCTGCACGCCGCAGAACGTTCATTCCATCAGAACTGAAGCCATAAATGTTTTCCAACCGTTTGCCGTTCGGTTAAAAATACAATTTTACAAACTCCCCCATAGGAGCGTTATGTAGGTCTCCTTCTCCCATAGGTGCTTTGTCCCATCAGAGTAATGTGACATTAAGTAGGAAAGTCATCGGAAACAGGGTCATGCAAGTGTGTGCCAGTGCCACACACAAAAAAAAAGAAGTACACTTCTTCCTCAAATTGTGGTAGCAGAAAAATCCTCTGCATTTCAGCTGTGCTCTCTCTACTTACATAAATATTTTAAACACTGATGTCGAAACCTTTTTTTTTGTATGTTGTGTTCCTGCTTAGTATGGCTGTCAGGCTCTGAGGCGCCAAACTGCTTCCAGAAAAACTCCTTCTGATCTCATCCATCAACTCATGAGAGCACTTCACATGCGTAGGATGATACTCCTGTAGATCTAATCCTTCATGCTCAAAAGCTTGCAGCGATGAAACTATGTCGTTTGGGCACATTTTATGGAGAATATCCATCATGTGTGAAAACAGACACACGTGAAACATGCATCCTGTCCTGGCACGCTTGCTTTGGTGGAAAAACAACATGTCTTCAGTCTATGGAGACCAACTGGACCACAGCTCTGCAGGTGGCCTTTAGAGAACTGAGCACTTTCTCCTTTCACCACTTGTCGCCCCTCTCGGGACTGTTTGCACAGACAAATATTGCTGGTGTTTTTGTTGGTTAAAACTGAAACCGTCACAGCTCGGTGAACACTGTGCTCCATGGGGTGTGCTAGGGCTAAAAACAGTGATTTTATCTCAAAAGGTAGCATGAAATAACACCAAGATGAAACCACTTTTTAACTGTATTTTAGATGTAAAATCATGGATGGCAAATAATTTTCTGCAGCTCAACCAGGAGAAAACTGAAATTTTAATTATTGGTCCTGAAGCTAAGAGAGAGAAACAGTTTTTGAAGTTAAAGGAACTTTCATTGGATTATTCAGAAACAGTAAGAAACCTTGGCGTTATTTTTGACTCTAAGCTAACTTTCATCCCACATATTGAACATGTGGTTAAAACGTGTTTTTATCATCTTAGAAACTTGGCTAGAGTCCGCCCACTACTCTCTCTCGCTAACATGGAGATGCTGATGCATGCTTTTATCACAAGTAGAATTGATTATTGTAATGCCCTGCTTGCCAGTCTTCCAAAAACTAACATAAAGAATCTTCAACTTCTCCAAAATTCTGCTGCAAGACTTCTTACCAAGACCAGGCGACAGGCCCATATCACTCCAATTTTAAAATCCCTGCATTGGCTCCCCATAAGCTTCAAGATTGATTTTAAGATACTTTTAATTGGTTTTTAAATGTCCTAACGGTCTTGCGCCTTCTTATCTGTCAGATCTTTTAGTTAAATATGAACCCTCGCGGACCCTGAGATCCTCTGGCACGGGTCTTCTAACCATTCCAGTTGTGAAAACCAAAACTTACGGAGAGACATCTTTTCAGTATTATGGTCCTCGTTTGTGGAACGGTCTGCCAGAGGATCTAAGAGCTGCAGAGAGCATAGATGTTTTTAAGAAAAGGCTCAAGACCCACCTTTTTAACCTGGCTTTCATATAATTTTTACTTTGTATCTTTTTACCTATTTATCTATTATCTATTTTATAATGTTTTATCAATTCACAATAAATTATTCATTTATTTTAAATTCCTCATTATAATGTTTTGTTGTTGTTTTTTTTTTGCTTTTATCAATATGTTTACTTTTTAATTTAATTTAATTTTGTTCCATCCTCAGTTGTGTTCTCTCTCTGGGTCGGCTGCTGTTCAGCCGCGGCTGCTCTGGATGGGGACCTGCATCGCTCCCTAGCTGTGGTGAGGTGAGTCCCTGCTTGTGTCGCTGCGTTTGGTTGGCTGTGCCGCTACTCACAGGGAGAGAGGTCCCAACTATTAGCGTTTCTAAAAACAAACTGTCATGCTCAGCCTGTTTCTCATTGCCAATCTCCATCAGTTAGGGGGTGGGAGGTCTGAAAGGGTTGGGGGGGTTTTGTACGGATCTGGGGGAAGGGACTTTATGTTAATTTATGCTTATTTTTATATTATTATTTGTTTTTTATTTGCTTATTTAGTATCACTATTATTTTGTGTAAAGCACTTTGTGTTATGTTTTATATGAAAAGTGCTATATAAATAAAGATTGATTGATTGATTGATTGATTGATTGATTGATTGATTGATTGATTGATTGATTGATTGATTGAGAACTGGAACAATTCATTTGAACAAAGATTCAATTCATATCATAATTCGTGGTCACTGATCTGATTCATAGTTAATATTGGTTCATTTTGAATGATCCAATTCACTGACCTAATATCGATCCAGGACATCTTTACTCAAAAATGTAACCAGTGTGACTCAGAGATAAATACCTGGTACTGACTGAACAGTGCAGGGGAAGTTTTCCAGATTCCTTGTATTTTTTGTAAGATAATCAAGTGTAAATTAAATATGTGTACAAACAAACAAGTAAACAAGAATTCATGATAAATCCATTCAAATTTTAGTTTCATAAAGTCCAGCCCACTGTTGTTCTTCAACATAAAACTAATACAAACAGAGCATTATTAGAACATGATACCAAACTTGAATGGTCATGTCTTTGCAAAATTCAAAGTGTTTCATTGGACTGGATTGATGGATTGGTCAGTTTTTGCTGCCATCACATGTGTGCAGTAGATATAGACCCAGAGAAACTCAGATGTAAGCCTTTTATGTTAGAACTCCGTAATGGAGACTTTAGTGGCTAAAAAACGCCTGCAGCCACACATTGAGCCTTCATAATGATATGCTTGGTAGACGACACCACTACCCACACAGCTTGACATTTGAATTGTGTAAAAAAAATCCCTAACGACGGTGCCTCATTACAGAGCAGCACACTGACTTATTCCTTCTTAGTCATCACAGGTCAGTACTGATGTGTGATCGAGCCGCCGTGCAGTCTGTTGCAAATGTTTCAGAAGTTACGCCACACTGAAATGTCAGCACATTTTTGGATTGTGCAGAAGGCGCTTTACATTTCCCCTTTTCTTTTGTTTGCACACCATTTTTTTTTTTTTTTACACGTCCTCTTTATTTAGCATCATGACAAGAATCGAGAGATTTCCAAATGAGCCATCTGGGGAAAAAAGATTCAGTCTAGAGGAGAGAGGAGTTAGTTTATAAAAAACTAACATGCACCTGCCAAAATCAAATGATCTAAAAGCAAATGCATACATTGCTTATGTCTTCTGAACTGAGACTGAATAAAAACAAGTGATCACGTTTTGATATGTAGTTAGAAAAGTGCTGATAAACGTGACTAAACAAACATACCTGGAAAAATCAATTAAAAATGTCTACGTTTTTTTTTTTAAATCACAACGATTCACAGAGATTTGTGGTTTTTAAATGACTCAGTTGTTTTCCTCTACAATAAGATTCAGTTGAACAATCCCAACCAAAGACTTCCCCCTATGCTCATGTGATCTCGTCACTGCCCCCAGACAAATATGGAGGAAAACATTGAGAGCAACCTTCAAGAAGTTGTGGGTTTAATGTCACCTTCCGCTAAACTTCAGGTCCAGTTTAAATCTTCTCACAGGGGTTTCATGGGTATAGTTTTTTACAGTTGGAAAAAGTAATCTTAAGTCTTGGAGGCCGTGAGTCATAAAGTGTGTGATAATGCGGCGTCACGTGTTTTCTTTCTGAACAGACCTGCCCTTGCTCTGCCTGGGGAGCATTGGAACACTTCATTCAGGTCTTATAAGGCATGATGCTTCTTTAAAGTACATGAAATAATGAGGGTTATAAAACAGGACAGATTGTTTAAAATTTGTTTTTTTTAGGTTTTGCTGGATGAGGATATTTTCTTTCGTTGCAATTTCTGTCTATTAAATTAAATCTATGTTTTATTTTAGAAACTGCTCTCATTTGACATGGAAAACTAGATAACAGAAGATACAAAAATTATTTTCAAAAATTGTGTTTAAAGAACTGTGGCAGCTTTATGGTTTGGTGTATTTTATGAACTCAAAAAAGCAGTTTAGCTCTGTAAACTATGAGATGGTTAAAAAAAAAAACCTGCTTGATTTTTATTTACGGAAGTATTGAACGAACAGCTTCCTGCATACAGAAGCACTGCTTCATGTTTTTGTCCCAAATCAGAGTGTTAGCTTTGTTTTGTTATGTTAATTCTGCATGTCACTAAAGTAAAATCTTAATCTAGAAAAACTGTGTTGAAGTGCGTTGGTTTGTTTTAATGATCAAACACAGAAGCAGGTAAAAACTTAGATGTTTATTCCACTTCAAATAGGAATCTAAATGTGTTGGGATATTATAAATTCCATCCATTCATCTCCTTAAACTGCTTTATTTCTTTTGGGGTCACGGGGTCACCAGAGCTTGTCTCAACTACCGTTGGGCGAAGGTGTGGTACATGATGGAAAGATTGCCAGTCTGTTGCAGGGCCACATGATCACTCACTCACATCTAGGGACAATTTACTTATAAAGCATGTTTTTGGTTTGTGGGAGGAAATCGGAGCGCCTGGAGAAAACCTATGCATGCACAAGGCAAACATGCAAACTCCACACAGAAGGGTCCCAGCTGGGAATTGAACCGAGGCCTTCTTGCTGTGAGGCAAGGGGTGCTAACCACTGTGCAATTTTATAACATAATTTCAAAAAAAATTTTTTTTTTACACTTACTGCTAATAAAACACTATCACATCATATTACTATAAACATTTAAAATATAGGCATCATTTTGCTTTAGTTTTAAATAGAGTTAAAAGAGAAAGACTAAAAAAAGAAAATGTATTTATCTGTAATATTTTTGTATCTGTTCTTAATCATGTGCCAATAAAATGCTCTCTTAAGAGACAAGTTAAAGTAATCATCAGAGATAAAGATGGAAATCCAACAATCTCCTCCATTTTCCTCCAATAGGTCGTCCTCTAAATTGAAATCTACCATGAGTCGCTTGAACACACATCAAGTTCCTTTTTGAGTTGCTGCAGCTAAAATTCACATTAAACCAGCTATTTATTGATTCTGTTTTGGAGTTTGATGATATAAAAAGACAATAACTTTGCACACTGCTTTAATACTTGAACATCATGCAGCAAACCATTAAAGCATCCAGGTTTGTGTCTAAATACATGGCTTTTTAAAATGGAAATGTATGTATAAATTTTTTTTAAGTCACACTCATTTCTTTTAAATAATTAGTCATTTATATTTATAGCTGATGCATCCAGGAGGAATCAAGGTAGTGGCACGGAGTATTTTCTAAAATCATAATGTAGTAAAAGGTGTTTTATTGAAAAGTTTCCCGTTTATGAGCAGGTGCAGCACTACTGCGAAAGAGTGACATCTAGTGGCTATCCGTGGTGTCACAGCTACAAAACAACACCCACAGATTGTATTGAAACTTCCTCTAAAGCCATCAGATTCCTGCAAATCTTAAATCTGATTCTTATGATGATAAGCGATCCTCACTGAGAAGACATTAGGTACAACAAGCAGCAAGTGATGCAACAAATGAACTGTGAGCTATATGTTACACAAGACACTTTCAACAAAAAATGCAGCAAAGTCCAACACAAGAGGCCCCTTCTGTTAAAATATACGATTCATTTTTTTAAAAAAAAGGAAGACAAAACCAGAATGTACTTAAATAAAAATTGATGTAATTAGGATGAGCATGCACAGAGTAAAAATAAACAAAATCAAATACATTGTTAGAAAATTGAAGTAAAATCACAATGTTATGAAATTCATTTTTTAAGTCTGTGAATACACAGACTGTTCATCTTTAATATTGAATCGGCAAAATCATATACACAAACAAGCACAGCTACAGTATAACTCCAGGACTAACTCATGTAAAGCAAAAAGTAAAAATACAAACTTTAAATTTAAGAATTGTACAGAAATTACAGAAACATTTTTAAAAACCGATTTCCGAAAATGTTTTTAATAAGTTTGAGTTGTAGGAACAAAATGCACTCGGCTTAGAAGTTGATATTTACACATTTATACATGCCTGAAAATCTTCGTATTTACATGACATTTTAATGATACTGCAAAGAACCGGAGTACGGTTTGGCGACGGGGGGTCATGCCTACTGTGGACGCGTGAAGGTAAAGTCCCAGGTTGCAGCTACTCCCTTGTCTGCTTTGTGACAGAGCTTTTATTTTGTGTTGCGATTTCAGCGCACATACAAAGCTCCAAGCAAACTCTGAAAAATGTGGTAAAACAGCGACAAAAATGGGGAACCACAGAAGATCTAAGGTTGATCATGTGCTGGTTGAGGCCCGTCTTATCTAATAGTTCACAATCCATCATGGCTGATCATAAAAAAAAAAGTCATCAGAAGATAAAGTCAGCCACAACCTTGTTTTTATTTTTACAGCAGTGCCACAAGCGTTCAGTGATGGCTTTCATCTAAAAAGTTCAAAATTTTTGTGCTATTTGTTTTTTTGTTTTTGTTTTGCATAGTCTCAGTGGGGTTTGTGTTTCTTTTTCTTATGTTTCTTGTCTTTCTTCTTGCTGGAACATTTCACACAGAACCACGGTTGGTCCTCGGGAGGCTCTGCCATGATCCCAACACAAGGCCTGGACAGATAAGGGAACAGAAAAGGAGTTACATACTAAATATATACAGACATTAGCAAAAGTCTTTTCCTTCTGCTGAAAGAAAATTACAAAATGTCAGCATTGTTATTGAACAAAAGGATTAAAATAAAATTCAGACCTGGACAAACATTCTTTACAAAAATGAAATCCTTCTGTATCTCCACTTCCAAACTACAACTCATCAGAGAAAAAATGTGCATCATTTACAAGCTCGTGTGTTGTTTTTGCCTGTTTTTTTTTTTTTTTTTTTTTTTATTGAGACATTTGTTCTAGTGTTTCTGATTAAACCCCAAAGTGGTCTTTTGCTCCATTCACACATTGTTGAGCATTGCTCTCTAAGCACCAGCCCCTCCCAATCCATGAAAATGTATGGTCAGCACCGCCCCAAACAACCTGGAAGAGTCTGCGCGGCCAGCACCGCCCCGAGGAGTTGCCAGCACCGCCCCCAGGTTAACACGCACTTAAAGTTTCTCCCCGGAGCTACTGGTGATGGGCAAAACGCTTTCATTTCAGCATTGACTCTGAGAAGAAGCGGTTCCTCTTGCACGTAATCTGCAGAGACAACAACGCAGACACGCTTTCGAGGACGGCTCTAGGCTGATGGCATGAAATAGACGGCACCCACAAAGAATGAAAGGCGGTGCCTCAGAGATCGAGGCATCTTACTTCCAGGTAGAAAAAGGAGCTTGCAAAAATAACTCATATTTCATTAATAAATGGTTATTTAGTGTGACAAAGGTATATAATCATATATATGGATATAGTTTACTCTAAAAGGCTTAGAATAGCATAATAGAAGCCCTTCAAAATACGAACATTATGAAGACTATTTATGAACCCACTGTTTTCTGAGGACGAAAACTTGGATGGTTTATAACAAAATAAATGTAGGTACATTCTTTTCACATGAAAAATTGTTCAAACAGAATGCATTGTAGTCTACGTTCCCCAATCTAGTAAGAATGGATGCATGCTAGTTTTTTGAAGAGACTTCTGGGAAATTTCTCAGGCACTGGATTTTGGAATTGTAGATTTCAACAACTCCACAAAATGGCGAACGCCCTTTATAGTGCACCAAGTCGTGAAGGAATTTGGACACAACCATGGAAAAGTTATACTCATTCATTCATTCATTCATTCTCTATCATGAATGAATGAAAAAGTTATGTTTCTTACTTAAATAAAGTACCAACTAGATATTTAAGAAAAAGTTATGGAAATTGTTGTGAGAATTACTTTAAAGCTGCTTCTATAAGATGCTTCTGCATGTTTAAAGCAAAGTAAAAAAAAATAGTGTAATAACTTTTTCAAGAAAACATAAAATGTTTTGTATTGCTTTGTTTTAAAGTACACATAATGCCCTCGTGGGGGCGCTGCAGCAGCTTTGTGTGGTTTCAGTTCCTGTAAGAGGATCTGGACAGTGTGAAAGTGGTTGAGCTGAGAACATTTTGGTTTCAAAGTATGCATGACAACTAAATTTGCTACGCATGAAGCAAACACACAACGCAGACACAACAGGAGGAAGTATGAGGTGCAGCCGGTGTGAGGAACATGTGAACAAATCCCTAAACTCTTCAGCAAACAGTTTTTTTTTCTCTCTCAGCCCTGGTACAAGGAAGTCCAAAACACGAAGGTCAAATCTCATAAAACCTGATTCAGACACAAGCAGCATGGTCACCATCACACTTCACTACTGTGTACGTTTCTACGGCAACAGCCAAGCTCCAAGATGTGTGGGAAGACTGGTCCAGATTGTCGGGGTCCACAACAGTGGACGTTTGTTCTGAAATATGTAAAAAACTAAACATCAAAAAGACAAAAATGTCCAAAACTGCTTTATAAAACTTAAGGTAGCTGAGTGTCTTCCCTCAGAAGTGCAGCCCTCTTTAGGAGCAACTGTAATCGAATTACTCTCAATAGGAAGTTACAAGAACTTTTTATTATGTCTTGCAGCAGTCCTGGACTACAAAGACCATATTGTTTTTGCAATTCTTCTTTCTTACTCAACATTTGAGTGACAATCTTGCCCTGCCATATACGCACAAACGTACCGAAATTTGCATGCACCTAGTCCGCGGTGAAAATACATTTTTGACATAGTGAACGACCCCTCTCCCCCAAAAATGATGACATCACAGCGGATAAAACAGTCAAAAAAATGAAGGAAGCAAAATCTCTTAAAGACTCAAAAAAAAAAAGTTCTAAATCCACAAACAAAACCAAAACACACATTCAAGCGTTTGAGTGATCTTCACTAAATTTTACCCACGCAGTACCAGGTAAAGTCTACAACCACTACTAAAGGTTCCTTGACCTTTGACTTCAGGAAAAGGCTGTCGTCTTGAATTTTCACTTAAAAAGAAAACCTTTAATACCATCGACAAATGTAAACTTCTCTTAGGGGTTTCAATCTTTTGCCTCCTGATCCCTCGAGCATTGTTTAGAACAGAGCTGCCTAATCCTGGTTCTCGAGATCTACCTCCATGTCTGTTTTCCAGTTCTCTCTGCACTGCTTTCTGCTGACTGACTGACTCGGGTCTCGTCTCTTCATTGTGATGACTGAACACACCTGATCCAGGTAATCAGCAGCAAGAAGTCAGGAATGTCTGGAAAACAAGCAGGGTGATAGATCTGGAGGATCAGGATTGGGCAGCCCTGATAGAAGCTACTTGGGGAAAAAATGATGGTTTTAAAGTTTGTATTTTTTGAATTAAGTAAGCATGTCAAGCTTGTAAAAGTTTCCCTGTTGGTAACACTTGTTTTTCCCAAAATATTGTGAAAATTGAATACACCAAAAAAAAAGGGAAATGATGTAAAAAGAACATATTAGGAATGTGGTCGTGGTTAACAGAAAAACTCAGTTGCCAAGGAAATCCGAAAAATTACTTTTGCCAATTTTCCTAAAAACTACATAGACCTGTTCGTCACAACCAGACGACCAAAAAATAAAATGGTTGCTATGGAGATAAAACCAACTGAAAAACTGTCATTTTGAAAACCTTGTTTTTTAAATGAATAACATGCAGCTCTGACTACATTTGCAGGGGCAGAAGATGAGAGTGAGGGCATGTAGCAGGGTGTCAAGTTAGCTACACAATGCTGCCTGCAGCTTTAGTTGTGTTTGTGCTTATATAATGCTATTCTACATGAAGAAAGTTTAAGTAGGATAACAAAAAAGATAAATCAACTTTAAAAGAAATAAATTTCAAGCTCAGCCAAAAAATGTTTACCAATAAAGTACAAACTTTAGAAAAATAAAACATGAACCGAAATAATAAATCAGACCTGATTTAAAACTCATGACTTTGGAATCTCTTACCAATGATACCAGTCGTCACACCCGTCACACCCTATCATGGGACTGCCATCGTCAGCTTTGTTGCATCCAGGACAAATCCAGATCTGGTTTCCCCATTCATCCCGAATCTCAGGAAACAAACAAGAAAAGTCTCAAAGAACAGCAATTACAACCTTTTTATTAAATTTAAAAACAGTAAAAAATTTAGCTTTCTCCACTATAATACAATATAATATAACCACGTCTCATGTAAAGTCTTACAAAGTGGATGGATGTTAAATCAATTTTTTGGTGTGAGAGAATCAACCTCACCACATAAGTACTGACAGTCTCTGTGACGACGCTGCGCACTGGAGTCTTGACAGAAGCAGAGGGAGGAAGCATAGATGGCACTGAAAGCAAAGATGAAGCTGGGGGAGGGATGACTGGGGGTGGGGGGGCAGCTGCAGGCAGAATTGGAACAACTGGGGGAAGAATCGGGGCTGGAGGGGGTGTTCGAGGACGATTCCCGGGTACCAATTTGGCGGCGTTAGCCTTTGGAGTTGGTGTCCTGGTCTCTGAGCTGGGAACCACTTTGCTGATAACTCTGTGGATGGAAAACCACACATGAGGAGCAAAAGACTTTAATGTCCAGGAGAAGGGTTGAGGGTTCAATCAACTGTTTGGATAGATAAGTCATAAGTTTTTTGGAATTGTCTCCTTTATTCAAGTTTACATTTTAATAGATATTATAACAAATAAACCTCAAGCTAAATTTGATTTATTTTACTGAACTTCTTCAAAATTAAGGTGTCAATTTCAAGCTTTTGATAAACATCTAAGTAGTTTTTCCATTCTTCTCCAAGCAGAGAGACGGTAAACTGTGTTTGGTTCTCCCAAAAAGTTATCTGTCAAATATTTCCAAAAACCTAGCTCCTTCACAGCCAAGAAAATACAAAATGTAAGTATATGTGTTTTTAAGGATGTCAAGCACCTAAATGAGACCTCTGCAAACAACAGAGATAAGTTATAAGACAGAAAAGCAAAGTGTTAAATCATAAATAGAGTAAAAGTGCATTTATCTCCACCCCAGCTTTGGTGGAATCACCCTCTTTTCAAAATTTATTACACATTTTTCCAACAAATTTCAGTGAAGATGAATGCAAAGCCTAAAACAAGCTTACAAATGTTGTATGAATGAATTAAAAAGTTAAGAAAAACTACAAATTAAAGTGTACGTTTAAAAAATATTTTTTTGGACATTTGTTTTATTTAATTACAAACAAATATCTATAAATTAACAACTAAACCATTATTTATCTAAGTAAATGACGCACATATTCATTTAAAAAACTATAACAATGTAAGAATGATGATAATAGCAAGCCATATATGCAATGCAATTTTTAAGAGTAAAAAACTAAAGAACTTATCCTACAGTAGGATGGGATTCAAAATGACATTTAAAGCATTTGAATATGTTTTTCAATTAAATAGATTTTTAATTTATCCTACAGAGTTTTTAATCCTCTAACTGCTGTCCTACATAATACAATGTCTAAATAACTGTTTTGATATAATCATCTAAAACATCTAAAAAATGTAGACTCACTCCGATGAAAATCACGTTTTTTTGTGTTTTTAACATGTTCTTGTGGTTTTTTTCTGATGATGGAAGACAAATATGAAGAAAATTAAGCTTAAAATTGAATTTCTGAGTATCTTCATTCAAATGGTTGTGAATCAAGAGCTGAAAAAAATGCACTTTAAAGAAAAACTTCTTTGTCGAAAATACGATAGATAATCTAACAGAAAAGAAAGTCATGAAACTTTGCTAAAGAAAGCTCCTTTTTTTTCATGAACAGAACCTCAGTACTCACATTTTGTCCTGACCTGCTCCCACTCTGAGGGTCAGTCTGGGGATTACTGGAGAAGGTAAGACCGCTGGAGGGTCCACTTTCACCTGAACACACACCAGCAAACCTATTATTTTTAAGCAAAACTCCCAACACGGTGGTGCAGAAACAAGACATTACCTTCTCTAATCGAATCTTCTCCTTTTCTTTCTCCTTCTCTCTCTTGTCCTTTTCCCTCTCCTTTTCTTTCCTCTTCTCATCCTTTTCCCTCTCCCTTTCTTTGGCTTTCTCTCGCTCTTTGTCCTTCTCCTTGTCTTTCTTTTTCTTTTTCTCCCTCTTTTCCTTCTTCTTCTCTTTCTCCTTGCTCTTCACCTCCTTTTCCTGAAGGATTGGGGCCAATGGAGGCAACATGGGGGGCATACGTAAGCAGGTGGAGGGACTGAACAGAGGAGGCACTTCGCTTAGAACGAAAGGCGGGAGAGCGGGCTGTTTCTGCTTGTCCTCCTTGTTCCTGTCTTTCCCCTTATCCCTCTTATCCTTGTCCTTTTTGCTCTTCTCTTTGTCCTTCTTTTTGTCTTTATGCTTGTCCTTCTCTTTCTTGGGGACTTCTCCATCTTTTGATTTGATCTTGATGGGGATGTCTGACAGCTGACTGAAGTCCAGCTGTCCAAAGTGGTCTTCGGTGCTCAATCCAAGCTCCTTCCAAGGTATCTTCATGTCCTTGGAAAACTCCTTGTTTTTGTCTTTGTTTTTCTCCTTGCTTCTCTCCTTCAGCTTTCCCTTGTCCTTCTCCCGGTCCTTGTCTTTTGGTTTCTCCTTCTCCTTCTTCTTCATCTTGGTTTTAAGCTCCTTCTTCAGCTTCTTCTTCAGATCTGGCGGTGGTCCGATCTTGTTCTTTTCCTCAAATACTTTGAGCAGAGGCTCAGGGGTGGGTGGCGAGGCCGATCCAGATGAAATGTACTCCGCCGGATTCTGAGGCGGTGCGGACGGACCGCCTTGATTGGCCTTCCGGACCACCTCGTTGATTGAATCGTCCAAGGTCCAGTTCCCGAGGCCTGGGTGCATCTGTAGGTGGAGCGGCGTTGACGTATCCTTTAATAGGTTGGCCATTCCGGCGGGGGCTTTTGGGGTGGCGGGCTCCATGATGGTCAACCTCTTGGGGCTTGAGAATCCGTTGCTGTCAGAATCTGACCCCGAAGAGAAGGCGAAGGGGTCGGGCTCCCGCTCAGCACATGCTCTGGCTATGACAGCAGCTATAGAGTCCTCAATGGCCGTGTTATCGGGCTCAAGGTTCTTAAAAAGCCCCTCTGGTGGCTCTCTGTCCTCTACAACGTGACGCATTTGAATGTTTTCTTTGCATATTTTCTCATTCAGCACTGGAAGCTGCGGCTTATGCAGGATCTCTGCTTTGCTCGGAAGCAGAGATGCTTTGACGGAGCTTATCTTTGGGCTTTTAGGACTTTTTGGACTTTTAGTTCTAGCAGGAGACTTCTTCTTTTCCTTTGACGGTTTCGGAGAGTGGATGGGACTACCAACTAACGGAACGGGGATGACCCCTTTGGGGGGCTTAGTCCGTTGCCTGCCAGGGGATGAAACCTTGTGCTTCTTCCCGGGCGTGGCAAGGCTCTTTTGATCATATTGTTTTGGTATTATCGGCTGAGTTCTGAAGGGCTGCAGGGCACCGGATGGCATTTCAGGTGACAGAGGGTCAAGGCTGTCATGCGAAGGCAGAACACCTGGAGGGACGCGTTGTGGGTTGAGCGATGTGAGAGGCTCCCGGGGCTCGACCCCCCATTCCGGGCTGAGACCGGGGTACATGCGCGGTTTCTTGGAGGTGGGCATGATGCCCAAAGCCGCATCGGGACTGTCCAAATGCCTCTTCAAAGGGTAATTTTCATCGTTAACCGTCTCTTCTTCATCTAGTTCCTCTTCGTCTTCCTCCAGCGCCACCTGCATGGCTTCAGCTGAGGTCCCAAAGTCCAGAGGGACCTCCTCCTCCTCCTCCTCTTCTGGAGAACAAAGAGGAAAATATTAGCCCAAAAACTTTAGCATCAATCTTCTACAACAAAACTAACTTATACAACCAAATTATTGGAAAAAACAGATGTTTTATGTTTTAAACAATACATTACATAAAAAGACATTATTATATATAGTTAATAAGTGAGAAAAACAACACAGTGTAAAAAACAAGAGGATTGGGATCAGAATCAAACATAAAGAAATGGGTAAAACCAAGACATATCGTTTCCTGTTATACATTTTATACATAACGAGTATTTCTGTACTCAAAGGTATATACTTTTTTTACTCCTCATCATTTTCCAAAAGTAAAAAAACTGGCTGCAAAAAACTGTAATGAAGCCTTTAAAAGAGAGTGGTCCTGAGATGGGGACGAGACCCACTGAAACCACATGCTATGAGGAGAGACATATTCACATGTCAGAAAGGGTATTTTTGGACTTTAACGTTATCTTATTACCATTTTATTTGAGATTAAAATATTTGACCTTAACTGTGGAAAAGTCTATGTACAACTACTGTTACAGGCGTGACATTTGCAAAAGTCCCACCCACAAAATTAAGGAAGAAACATTGAAATTAACTTATCCGACTAACTATAGATTCATCTAGAATAATTTGGTAAAAAATAGATGTAAACCAAACATTTCTTGTATTTTTTTTAAATAGAAATATTTTAAGCAAATAGGATAGTTGATCAATACTAACTGATCAACAGCAAAGGACCTAAACACTAGTGCTTTTTAAAAAATATATCAACTGCACTGTTTGTTTTTTTGGGGGCTTTAATAGTGAGAATCAAACGATTTGATAATTTATGTACTTTTTCACGCTTTCAACGTTACGTTTTTATTTTTTAATTATGCTCCATTATAAGGTCAAAAGAAGTAGATAATTTCATTTATTTCTCTTTCCATTATGCGCTGTTATTCTGCTTTAAAGCAGTGTAATACTTTCACTTATTTTCACTTTTTGCTTTTTAATGAATGACAAATAAATTAGAAAAACAACAAATGGAAACAATATTTAAAAATAATTTTGCAAAAACTGAGTAAATATTAGTTTGGCTGACATTTTTAATGACTTATTTTTATGCAGCGCTCCATCTAATATTAAGTAGATTAAATTTAACTCACTTGCACGCCAATATTTCTTTGCTAAACATGTCCATTTCCATCAAAACTAGCAAGTGAACTGACCTTCCTGCAGGGAAACCAGGGGTGGCATGTAATCTGGAATGTAATCCTTTCTTTCCTCTGCGTCTCTGGCTGCAGGCTGGGGAAACTGCAGCATATTGTTTTTGCAAACAGGAAAGAGCGGCGTCTGATGGGCAAAGACCACGGGCTCCAGATTGTGGACGTAGTCCTCCAGCTCGCTCAGGTTCACCCCCATGAGTCGGAAGGCCTGGCTGAGATCATCCAGCACAGGATCTGTTCTTCCATCTGAAAGACACCGTCATAGGGAACAATCACAAATCAAATGGACCCACATTCTGTGACCCTGCTAAACTGTTGATAATGACTCTTACTCTGCATGTACCAATAAATACAGCACATAATAATCATAGCAATGTTGAACAGACAAGTGACGTCATGTAACACCTACTCCCTCCATTGTGAAAAGTTCTGCGGTAGGCATGAGGCTATGAATGACAGTTTGTGCTGCTACTGTACTTTTTGACACATCACTTCTTCCTAGGGGGCGCCCGCCACACGTCAAGTCAACAACAACGTGATCTACTACTCCACATGTATTGGTTCAAAAGTAATCCGGACACAAAACACAGAACTTACACAGTTCAGAGTATCGGTGGCAGACCCTCGCCAGCTGCTGGATGTATCTATGCAGTACATCAGACAGCAGATCGCACGCTGTGACCTGGACTGCATCCCAGCCCAGAGCTTGGCAGATCTGCGCCACCGAAACACGCAGCAGCGAGCGGGCATAGCTCTCGCACATCTTGCTGACTTTGTTGCGGTATATTCCCGGTCAATTTCTTGTCAGAGACCTCCCTGCCGTCGTCATGCTTTAACGAATCCCACGGGGGGATGAGAAAACCCACGAACTCCGCTAATATCGTACATTTACTTCAGTAAATACATTGGCGCTTTTGCCAGGGCCGCCATCTTGATTCCATCGATAGACCCATCCCCGAAATCGGATCTGCACATGCGCACAAGAGAGCGTTTGTCTGCGCTTTCTCGGTGCTTGGCGAACCGCTTTGAGCATGCGCGGAAGGCCTTGTCGTTTCAATGAAGGGTTGACATAAACTGCAATATAAATATATTTATGTACTTAGAAGTGTAATAAAACTATAACGGTAGTATAAGAAATATTACAACAATTAAAGTAACTTTTTAAAGAGGTTTGAAATCAACAGAACCATAACAATTAGTTTCTTTGATTCCTACTGCTGAGTCTCGCATGGCCTTTCGCTGATAACCTCGCGGCAAATATTTATTTATGATGATCAGCCCGTTATAGCTTCGCATTTTAAAAAGTTGTCTTTTAAAAATGTTGTAAATTAACATCCCTTAGAAACTCAAATGGTATGTCAAGGTGCGATCACAAAGTAATTGCATGCAGGTTTCAGGTGTCGACACACGGTGGCGCTGCAGAGTTTTGTAAAAATCCCAATTTTCGGCATAGAACATTAACGCATCACTAGTTAGTTTAGTGTCCTCAATTCGAGTGTTTTATGAAGCTTGAAAAGAAATACAGACTTTTTCATTATTAATCACACAATTTACAACATGTATTCCTAAATAGAAGCCTTTTCTCATTATTATTCTACTGTGAGAAAGTAACGCAAATATTACACGTTTTTCAAATAAGTTCAATGGCAAACGTCATTTAAAAACGTATCTAAGTACTTCTGACTTTTCTGACTTTTTTTAAGAAACAAATCTCCCCTGAATCATTTTTTGCTTATTGTACTTTAATTTTCTAAAAAGATATGTTCAGGTTTTTTTCTTTAAAAAATACATTAGTTTTATCAGTAATCATGTCTTGGGCTTATAACCTAACTATCTTATCTTTCTTTTAAAAGCCAAAATTACCAGTTGCTGTTAAAAAAAAGTGAATTAAGGTTCTTACCCATCTCTGACTAAATGTAACATCAGAGGTGATGAATATTGTGGTCACAAGGTGCAGTCAACTTTTCAACTTTGAACTGCAGTTCAACTTTTTCTATTCATTTATTACATAAAAAAACGATTATTTGATGCATTTACAATTTAAAAAATCTTTTTTATTAAGTTTTCAAAAATTAGAGGGAAGGAAAAAGTAATGGTCCCCTGGCTGATTTTGCAGGTTTGCCCACCAAAAAAAACAAACTAACACTTTGTCATCCCAATGGCAGGGTCATTTGAACAGTGAGAGATAGAAAATAAAAAAAATAAAAATAAAAAACTTTTAAGAATTTGTATAAGTATATTTGCATGTCAATAAAGGGAAATAAGTATCTGAACCCTCTTGCCAAAAAAAAAAAAAAGTATTTTGTGGCAAAATCCTTATTGGCAAGGACAGAGGTCATATGTTTTTTTGTAGTTGATGAGTAAGTTTCTGCACATATCAGGAGGAATTCTGGTCCACTCTTCTTTACAAATGACTTCCAAATCATTCATGACGCATTTTAAACCTCCTAGTGGAGGGAAGGAGATTCTCACTCAGGATAAATGGCTCTATTCCTCCTCCCATCCACAAAGTGAAGTAGCCCTGTGCAGAAAAACACCCCCATATCATAATGTTTCCACCTCCATGCTTGACAGTGTGTATGGTGTTTTGGGATCATAGGCAGCATTTCTCTTCCTCCAAACAACGAGTTGAGTTGATGCCAAAGAGCTCAATGTTGGTCTCATCTTACCACGGCACCTTCTCCCAATCACTAAAATGTTTATTGGCAAACTTCAGGCAGACCTGAACATGAGCCATCTTAAGCAGGGTTGCTTTGTGAGCACTGCAAAATGTTGAAGCATTGCAGCATAAAGTATAACAAATGGCTTTCTTGCTTTGAGATCAACTAGCTCTTGCCGTGTTGTTTTACGCCCACTTCTCATTGTTCTCATGATCATGGAAACCCCACCAGGTTAGATCTGATTTGGAGCCCTAGACCTATAGGTGGATTGATGGTCCATTCCGGTCTTGTACAGGTCTACAATCTTCTCCCTTAAATCCACCAAAAGCTCTTCAGTCTTTCACGTTGGAGAGTTTGGAGTCTGACTGACTGACTCTGTGGACAGGTGTCTTGTCTAACAGGTGATTAGTTTAAACAGGTGTCTTCAATTCAGGTGACAGATTGATTAGGAGAGTAACTGCTGTGTAGAACCAGAACTCTTAATAGTTCCTATAGGGGATCAACTACTATCGAATTATCTAACTTTACTCTAAAAAATAACTCTTGTGATTAACATTTTTTAATCCAACTTAATTTGTCTTTACCTACATACTTAATTCAGGGTTGACAATATTTTAGGAAAAAAGATTTATTTAAAGCCATTGAACAGTTTAGCTTTACAAATAACGTTATATCTCTGTACATACAATAACCAGCATTTGTTAAAATGACACTAGAGTCTGATTTAAAAGTCAAAATTCTCAGGAAAATCTATAAACAATTGAGAATATCAACATTAAAGTTATAATATTTACATAAAACAAATGGATTAAAAGCACACATATTGGCACTATCAAGTAACTACAGTTTTACAACAAATAGACATTGAAACTGAAAAAAACTACAGTAAAAATCTACAAGAATTAATGTTGTTTAAAAAGGTTTTTCTTTGAAATATAACTAAAGGAATACAAATAAAAACATTTCTGGTGAAAAAATTTACTCCACAACAACCACATTTAGAATTGTTGCTTGGTCATGTACCGGTAGTCAACCTTTTGTCAGTTTGACACCTCTGAATTTAAAAGCTGTCACTTAAAAACGTTGTCAGGAAAGTGTTCAGAGTCATCGTCAAAATGCCGTTTTTCTCAAAGGCACCATCTTCTGCATCTGTAAAAATAAAAAAAGAAACAATCAAGAATCCTCCTTGCAGTGCATTTACAGGGCTAGAAGATGCAATGCAAAAAAAATATTTTAAAAAGCACGACTTCTGCTTAAGTTACCTTTATGATAACTTTTGCCATACATTTATTTTCTTTTTGCTTAATGAGTTGAGAGTTAATTTAAAATTTGAAAACATTCCATCTGTTTTTGCTGCAACAATTCAACATTTCCAACATACTGTAAACAAGGTTTTAACAATAGAAAAAAATATGTTAAAAACAAATTACTAATTTCTCAAACTGCATCAACCAAAAAACAAAATAAAAACAAATGAGTGGGTCTCTTTGCCTGTAGACTTGTTTAAGTGGAAGAAAATGTCGTAAATTTGTAATGGTATTGCTATAGAATAAGGTCACAAGATTAATATCAAACTATAACTCATTTTCACTATAGTTTCCTTGATACTTCTACTAGACCATGTGGCAAAAATAGTTGCAACTGTGTACCGAGTCACTTTAACCTAATCTCTGAAAGACATTTTTCCCTTTAGTTGATTCTTCTAATTGTGCATGTTCTTTTATTATGGTACACATTATTTCTGCTAAATAAAAATTCCTTTAAAATAAAGAAAATCATATTTAAAGATATGGTGAAAATGTTTATCGCATTCAGAAAACCTGGCTGACAAACATATTCGGTTAACAAAATAGTCTCACCAGTAATGAAAACAGAATAACGATAGGTTATATTCTGGACTTGGAGATGGAGCAAACACTTGAGATACTCGGGTTGATCTTTGGACATCAAGTCACATTCATGGTAGGGCAGGACCTCCAGGATTCCAGCATCAAGACCCCAGTTTAGGTGTTTCTTCATGTCATTTGCCTCTTTACTCAACCTGGAAATGGAAAACACAAATGTAACATTTAAAATAAAATTTTTAGTAAGAAACAGATGTCAACACTGAAAATACTACTTATTACAGCAATTTAGGCTCTGTAAAAAAAAAAAAAAAAGTTCTTATAAAAAGTAATGATTAAAAAATGTAAAAATCCAAATGCTCTGTTGGCTGTAGACAAACACTGAAATATGTACTGATGACAATTTTTCTTTTGGCAAATATGCAAAACATGTTTGCAGTAATAAAAAAAACATTATACATTACAATATATTCCAAGTTTGTGCAGTTAGCAAGTTTTCTCATGGACTGTTTTATTTAATAAATCACTAAAGCATTGAGCCTTAAGCCTATTACGTGTTCTGTAGTGCTTAGAAATCATCTAAATGTGTTTAGCATACATATTCCGGAACACTGCGAATAACCCAGAAAACAGTCTACAAACAGCAAAAGTCGATTTTTTGACTTAATGTTATCCATCCATAATTGATGTCAGAACTCATCGTAACCTCTGACAACGCAAAACCCAAATAAGCCAAAAAGTATGAGCACCTACGGGTTTAAGATTCCAAGGTAAGACCACTAGTTAATCATCTTGTTCCCAGCCAGAGAGGTGACATTCCATGTGCAAAGAATTCCCTTCAGTAACAAGATCAAAACACCAAAAGATCTTTGACCCCTGCTGCAAGAGGTCCAGTCCAAAGAACAGCATACCTGTCTAACTCTGTCAGGCTAGGTTCTGTAGGTATGTGTCAAATACCTGCTGACAAGCCCCTTCTCTGGGCCTAACTCTAGGGTGTAGTCCTGGTTAGCCCTTGTTCTGATAAGGGACACTAAATTCTTATTGTGGTCTTTGTGAGGTTGTTTTGAATCTTTTTTAATGGGCCTGTTGCCTGGAAAGAATTTGTCAGTACCAAAATTTTCATCCTGAATTCAAACTTACCAAGAACAGAAGGAGGTGGTAGGGCTACTGTTCTTTTTGGCAACACAATGTACAAGTCAGCACATTGTTTTAGGATCATTCTAGGATTTGTTTACAAATGTTCATGGATGTTGTATTTGTTCAGCGACTGGTGTTGGATGGAGTAGGTGCTGTTCGGGTGCAGTTTCAGAGTGCAAAATTAGTGCCCACAATTAGCTAAAATCCTTTCAGTTCTGCATGTAGCCATATATGTCAGCAACTCAAATGTAAGAACATGCAGAGCCTCACTGTCTGCTTTTGTTATCTTATTCTTCACATCTTTACCAAATTCTCACACTGTTGCTTCTCACATTGTTTTCCTGACAATCTATATATGGCATAGTCTAGGCCTGCACAATATGAGAAAAATATGCTATATGCAATATCTGTGTTTGAAACAGCGATGACAGTATGACTTGCGATTCAGCGTTTCAGCCAGTGTAGCATGGCTCACAACATTTTGGCTCATTTCATTTTGTTTAAACTTTTGGAATATACCAAAGAACATTCTGATGAGGAATCTAAACCACATTTTGGGATGAATCCTAAACATATCAGAGAATGGCGCAAGCAGATGGGTGAAGGACCAAAGACGGCTACAAAAAGAAAAGGAGCAAACCGATTTCCTGGTGTTTATAGTGAATGAATCCGTAGTTCTCCTGAACTTTCATTTTCTTACACCATTGGATCCCTTTCGGGGCAGTGAGATTTCTGGAGCTGTCCAGTCTGCTGTTGTTGGACTAAGGCAGGTACACTTAAAAGCTGGACCCGACACTCTCGCTATGGGCCAACGGGAGAGGAGCTGGCAGCCAGACAGAGAGCCGGTGCGAGAGAGCAAAGCAGTCTGCTCGGGCCTCCGGAACTTTATTTTCATTGACGCCTCAAAAAACTGTACCCTCATTTTATTCTTATTTCTATTTTTTCCCTTTTGGGTTAATGCGGGACAGAAAGCCATCGAACTCCGTAAGAGAGAGGCGGAAATGGCGCGGAAGCGGACGCTCAGACACAGTGGAGAGAAGTTCTAGGTAGCTTGTGGGAGATTCTAAATGTTTTCATGAACCCAAACATTGAGGCATGATCACTGATGTTTTTGTCGAGCTTTTCTAAATAAATCAACCAGATCTTTTAACATCATCCATGTCTTTCATGCATTGTAAATGAGATAAACACAGACATAGCTCTGTGTAGTTAACAAGCTAAAAACATTAGCTGCTGCCTCCATGTATCAATTCTGGGATGAATCCTAAACAGCAGAGAGGCTGCCGAAAGAAAGAAAAGGAGCAAGTCTGGTTTCCTGGTGAGCAGAGAAAGCAGCAACAAATGAGAAGAACTGGTTTGAACATGGATTACTGAGCAAAGGGAAAGGTGTGGGTGTCTCCAGGAAAATGATCGGCATGAAAACAAAGAAGATTTTTAATACGGAGATCACTGACTCAAAGAGAAAAGAAATGTTCACAGCCAGTTCTAATCAGAACAGAATGATGTTCTCATCATTTCAATATATCCTGAAAAGTTCATCTATTGTTTTCTGCATTTTGTGACCGAATTTCACCGCAAAATGAACCTATTAACCATCATCATTCTGTCTGTGATGGAATAAACACCGGTCTCCAATAAACGCTGGATTGACACAAATGTAGAGTAATATTTTAAGCTAAAACTCCTCCCCCAAAAAAAAGCATTAATGATTTGGGATTTTAGGAAATGCTTCTAGATAGACACTCTGTGAACCATGTCATTTAAGATTTTGTAGGCAATCTTTCGATCATGGAACCTCACCTTGCATTTTCTTTCAAACGACGGCTGTCTTTGTAGTGGAGCATCCACTTCCACTTCCCCATTCTGCTCAGCTCTTGCAAAGTTTTTGATATTTTTTTCATGTTACCTAAAAATCCACACACAGTTGAGAGGATGAGTAACAGCAAAACATCTAAACTGACAAAAAAAAAGCTTAATGCATAAAACATGGTTTTAAAGTGAACATACAAAGGCTAAGAGGCTCCAGGACTGATTTATTAAGTAGTATAAAGCCACCCCGCATAAATAACTCCTGATAGGTTAGATTCACAACATCGTCTGGTTCATCAATTCCGGTAAACTGCACGTCTGGAGAGATCTTCAGTTTGAGTAAGTGAGGAACCTGAATACACGAGAACCAAGTTATAAAATTTGGACCATTTTCTGTATGAATCTTAGGATTGCATCATTCTTTACCTTACAAATGTGCTCTGCAATGTCTTCATTTTTAAGGATAATGAGGAGAGATGTAGATTTTTCCTCACAAATAAAGAATTTAGAGGGTTGTACTTCAATGTGACCCTCCAATTCCAACTGTGCCTTTCAAGAATATCAGAAATAGGTAGATGTTACATACATTTTGATGAGAACTACATCTGACAAAGTTTTAACAAAACACTTGAATTATGAATACGATTAATGTGACACAAAGTTGCATATTTCCATAAAAAGTGCAAATGTTTTCGGCAGGTGAGAAAAAAACCTGTGAACAAAGGATGGAAATAAACTGCTCTAAAGTCTGTTGGGAGAACCATTGCTGATGCTGTAGAAATACCTTGTGTCTTGATGCTATGGTCAACCTTAACATATTATAGTCTTTCTCAACCTCACCTTGGTAGCAGAGATGTGCTGTTCTTCACCCAGTTCAAGCCTCCTACACAGCTGTTTGCTTCAGTTTATGACTGGGTTTTAACTTGCGTGTGCTACTGATGACTTAACACCGGTTTGATGTTACTGGTTGATCAAAACACCTAACTATGATGCAACAAAATCCCTGACTTTGTGCAAGTGTATTCATTGGAATTTATGCTGGTTTGTGGACAAAAGGAAGTCACATTTAATTGGGATTTTTCTTTTGCTTGCTCAGTTAATATTTTGGAAATTGATATACAGTTAATATTGTAACTCTTTGACCAAAGCATTTTTCACACCTGCTGACAACTTTTGCACAGTAATGTTCATATCTTGGTTTTTGCAAAGGATTACTCGGAATCTCCAGAAAACGCAAGAACTTTGTTGTCTACATAAATCTCTTTGTTACACAATACAATTTTCATGTAAAACAAGTAGAGTATTTCACATTAAATGTCAGATGAAGACTAAATTCCTTTAAAAAATGGGCAAATCAAAGTTCACAGAAAACGTAGGAACATTCAGGTAAAGGAAAAAAGTGCAAATCCTCGTCACAATGGAAGGAGACCCTAAAGCCTACAGAGAGGCATGGTTCTTCAAGAATTTACAAAGATAGATGCAAACAAAGGCAAAAATAAAAAAAAAACTCCAAAGACATTATTACAGCAAAGCTAACATATTAACTCTAATAGTGCAACATTCAAGTGTGTCCTGTACACTCACAAGAAAACCATAAATATTTCATGAACTTTTCTTACCTTAGTTTCTTCAAAGAACTGGTCATCAGATGTGACCAGTAAGAAGAATCTGTTCTTTGTCTTGCAGGATTTCTTCACAACAGCATTTAGATTACTTTGGAAAGTCTTACTCAACTCTTTCTTCAGTTTATCACAGAAATCAAAATGTTCATTGTGTTTGGTATCTGAGTGACTCTGTTGTAATCTCAAGGTTTTAGATTTAGACAGGACCTTCTTGGTAGAACATAGTTCATGCATCCTTGCCTTGTACAACTTTGCACATTCAGATGTGACATTTGACACCCAAGTACAATTAATTGGGCTCCTGGTTCCTTCAGACAGATTGTGGGCATCTGGTGTTTTGACTTTTTCCTCTGTAATGACTGATAGGTCTTTTCTTTTGGAAACGTCAACCTTTATCTGTTGGTCAAAGAGCGATGTGTCCAATAAATCAAATGAGTCATCCTGCTCCTCTAGGCTGGAGAACTTGATTGTCACAGGACTGGTACAAGGCATCCTCAAATTGTCGTGAGTTTCTTGGTGACAGATTTGTCTCCTTTTACTCTTTTTCAGGAGATTTTTCATTTCCTCCAGAAAAATAAGACACTCTTGTTCCATTGATGCCTGAGTGAGGTCTTCAGATAGACATCTTTGAGAGATACACTCCAGAAAAGATGTTTTTTTCCCATCAGTATTGAAAACCGTACACACAAGGGAGCTTAGAGTTGATGGATCTTGACTGCTGTCACTTAAAGCATCATCTTTGTAACACATTTGTGTTTTGTCTGTGAGGTCTTTCTCATTTATGCTTTCGGTGGTCTGATCATCGGTTTCCTTCAAACTTTGAACCAAAAAACCGGGACTTTCTTCATCAAAATTAGTGGAAGCTTCTGAAGATTCAAGACACTGCATTGGTGATGGAATCAAACTGTTTTTGAAATATTCTTTTTCCTGATATCGGATGCATGAAGGGTCAAAATGTGAAGATTTATGTTTATCTGAGTCAAAACCATCTTCCAAACTTTCAATCGACACAAAAGATTTGTGTAAATGACAATCGGGGTCTTGAGATTTTTCGTATTCATCAACATCTTCAAACTTAGATTCAGGAACCAATGATGTCTGCCTTTTGTAGTCCTTCAACTTAAGCGCATCTGAGGTTTTATTCTTAGCACTTGATGACAAATTGTTATCGGACGATTTTTTATTCAGATCTTGTGATTTGGTGACTGAGGAACCCACAATCACTTGTTGGCCCATTTGATTTTTCTTCTCACCAGAAGGTTGGCTTGGTGTTGAGCAAGTAAAAACAAAGTTCTCAATAGAATTATGTTTTTCATCAAAAGAAATGTTCTCCGTTTCAACATAACTGGGCATGTTCATCGTATTTGATTCAACGAGGAATTGGTCTATACTTTGAATAACTCTCATTGTTCTTAAGTTAATATCAGAAAGAAAATCCTTTTTGTGGATAGAATCAGTGTTGCCTGATGCGGTTTTAATTTTTTGCTCAGAAGGATGCTCATCAAGCCCTGCCAAGCATTGGCTGGGAAATTTGTAAGTAGTGTTTTGATAGCTTTTTCTACCACAAAAGACAGAACTATTGCAACTACTAGTTAAATTGAGTATGCCTTCATATGGCTTTTCATCTACAGTGGGAGTAGAGGACCTGCTGCAAAAGGCACTCTCTAAAAGTATTTGTTTGTGTGGTTCATTTACATCACACATCAATGTGTCTTGAGTAGATGCTTCCACTTTTAAACTACAACTTTGACACGTAACACAAACATCACTGGGTAGAGCAGATGTGCTATTGATATTGCCTGTAAAGTGTGACATTGTTTCTTGACAATGACAAGCTTCTTGAACCTTGACTTGTGGCTGCGCATCCATTTCAGGAATGTCCATTCTACAAAATGGAAGACCATTCTCACTGTAATTACCGTCTACAACCTCAGTGGCTTTATCTTCTTTGAAATCTGTTTCATTAGACATGTCAATCTCACATGAGTCTTTATCGTCACTCGTAGGAAAATGAGATTGTAGCTGAAATGTTTCTGTTGGAGTTGCATTATCAGCAATCCTATCAGTTGATCCAGGTTCCTGATCTTGATCATTAGCACCTAAATCAAAACTGAGGTCTGATACTTTGTCTTGAACTCCTGCTTCAATGTAATCCTTTGACTGGTGACCAGACAAATTTGTGTTGGACTCATCAAAAGAATAGGTCCTCTCCTCAGAGACGGGCAATGGTTCCTTCATACTGTTTGTGCCTAGTGTAAGACAAGCATCAGCCAAAAATGCTTGCTTAACTGCAGATAAAATGCTTGTAGGACTGTTTGAAACAAGACTTTTGTCATTTAAAGTGATTTGATTTTTATATAGGTTTTGACAGTCTTCTTTTGGACTGACTGCCAGAGGTAGCTGCTCATTCATTTGTGATTGAGAACTGTATTTTTCAATACAATCCTCTTTCACTTGATTGGGGTTACCCATCTGAAGTACTTTTGGATCCCTTAAATCATGGTCAAGTTCCATAGGTGGAATGCAACTGATTTTCTCATTAAGTTTATTTTCTTTCAGGTGATCCTGAACTTGAAAATCTCCTTCCATATCCACATGTCCATTTAGATCATTCCTCTGTTTTGGCAAGGCCGTCTCACGACTTTTTCTTAAAAACCACTTGTCTTTTTTCAAATAATTGGCCTTCAACACTATATTTTCTTCTTCTTTATCTAAAGCAGTACAATTTTCAGTACTCACTTTTAGTGAAGGCTTCACATTAGTTGTCATTTGGCAGGATTTTTCAATGACAAGTTCCTGTGGATCATGGTCATCCAAACAAAGCACATCCTGTGTTTTAACAACGTCTCCATTTTTGTTTGTCACAGAATTCGTTGAATCTAACTTAACGTGTTTCAAGCACTCATCTGAAGCTTGTGTGATAAGTTTTGGGAGAACACAAGTGTCATCTTCATAGTTTCCATCCATTACCTCTCCATTTTCAGAGAAAGCTTGCATTGTCTTTCCAGAATAATCGTTTAGAAAAATGGCCGTCCCATTCCTTTCAAAAAATGTAGCATCAGAGCAATCCAGGCAAGCATCTTTTGGAGTATCAGTTTTTTCAACTTCCCTTGTGGTTTCTGTGAAATGCTTACTCGCTTTTTCAACCTGAAAAACAAAGTAAACAAAAACATCTGTTTTCATTTTATACAATGATTGTAAAGTATTGAAACATTTTCTACACTAAGCTACATCTTCTTAACCTTTTAACACCGGAGCTTCAACTCCAGGATTGACATAACTCTCGGATTACTGTAACTCTTCCACCATTTATGCAAGTAATGTAATTCCAATGAATTCTGAAGCTAAGAAAGGCAGTTTTGCACTCATATGCCACACTTTACAGTCGTGAAGTGCTTTTGCAATTAACGTAAAACAGCTGATTCTGACACAGAGAAATGCAGCTTTACACCATTATACAAAACTTTTACTGACTTAAATTATGGCATATTGGCGCAAAGCTGCCTGTCCCTCAGTCAGAATCTGGCTGACATCAATTGGGTAAATAGACAAAGAGTTATGTTAGTTTAAAGATCGCGTGTCATTTTCCTGTCACCAGTGAGAGCTCCAGTGTTAAAGGGTTAAAGTCTTAAGACCAGTAAGTAGCATTGTCCCTATTTGGAATTTATTAAAAAGGTTACAAATTGTTGTTTACCAAATGTAAGTCCATATTTGAAACAACCATCATTTGGGCAGCCATATAAACAAACGGGGCAGGTTTCCCAACTCTGGTACTCAAGGCAAACTATCTGGCATGTTTTTCATGTTATCTTGCTGATGACACCGGTTTCAGCAAATCATCAAGCTCTACAGCTCTTTATAGTGATAACAGTTATTATGGACACGTGAGTTTGAACAGGATAGGTCTTACACCCAATCATAGGGACAGATAGAACAGATTTCTGATATGAATCCTCCCTAAATCAATTTTAGTTGAACAGAAAAAAAATGAGTATAAGTTCAGTTAAGTTTTCCATCATAAACAAAACTTGTTTGAGATCCTGGCAAGTAATCCTTGTTTTACTAAGAGTTGAGTGATTTTAGGTTGTATACTTACGAGAATTGTTATAAAAAACATAAACAAGAACTCAAGATAAGATACTGTAGAGCACCCATTTTATTTTAGACAAACAGTTTGATTTGACATCTGACCTGTAGCCAACTACTCTTAAGAATTAGTTTGGTAAATTGTGATCAAACTCATGATCCAAATGATTTAGAAGCTTACTGTTGATGTTGAGTTCATGGTTTAACTAGCCACAATTTGACACAAAACAGGAACTATTTTTGCTAGTTATTAACTGCTGAACCTAGCAAGATCGTTGCCGTTAAAGGTATTACAGTTTAATTTTGTCAGCTTGGCTAAGGCGCATTTGCAACACCCACCAGTGGGTGTTGCAAGTCATAGGTACGCACTTTAGATTTTGGATCCTCTAAAAGTTCACAAACTAAGAAGTTAGAACATTCCGATAAGGTATTAAAAATTTGGGGTCTTTGAGACTCATGTTCTGTTGCTTCTTTAACCATTTCAGCCGTTGCCGTTTCTAATCAGCTAGACATATCTGATTCGGACAGTCAACTGTCTAAAAAGCAAAAAGCACTGCAGCAGTCAAAGCCTGGAGTGATTGCTCAACACAATATATTGAAGTAGTACAAACCTTTGATATGTTTGACTCCTGAAGCTTCACTGATGACGTGCTCCTCCTAAGTTTGTTTGACAAGCCAGTCTTTTCATTGGAGTCCACTTTTCTGTGAACTTGTGAATTTAAAAAGCCACACTTTGCATTTGAGGTTCTTACTGACAAATCAAGGATGTCAGCTTCTGGTTTTAAGATGGCAGTCTCATCTTTGCTGAGATTCAAAGCTTTGGGTTCCGTAGAATGTGAGGTGTGTAGATTAACAAAAGAAGATAAAGATTCAGGCTTAGCTGGGGCAGATATCTCGTTGGCCACTTTCAAAGAGTAACTTTCCAAACATGAGAACATAAAATGAGAGTCGACATTAAAAAACCTGGCTGTAGTCCGACTGTAAAATAGGCCTATCCATATATGAAAGATGAGTCGCAGTTCTTCACTAGTGTCTTGAAAGGGGGAATTCCATGGTCTATCAAAAGTGTAAAAAAAAAAAACAAAATGTAGCAACAGTAAATAAGAACAAGCATACATCATGTGACAAAAATAAGGTAAGTCAAAGTACATACCCATGTAAAGCTCGAGTGACAACTCTGATCTTTGGGTCACTTGTGAATTTGCTGTCGAGATTAAAGTTATAGTGTTCTTGCCATTGCCTCGTTACTTTAATGGATTCTTCCTTAATAAAAACGGAACGAAAGTTTCTAAACTTTTGTTTATGTTTGTGCAGGCATTCTGAAGCCTTGTGTTCTTGAACGGCAGAAGCAGGTAGTGTTCTATCTTCATCAGCACACTTTGTTTGGTCTTGCAGCACTCTGGTTGAAACGCCTAAAGGTGTACCTGACAAACCAAACAGTGGAGAGGAAGATGGGGGCTGTGAATAAGCATGTTCTGCAAAAACCGAATCAAAGTTACTGTCTCCAACAAGAGGGGCTGGAGGAGATGGCTCAAGAGGCTGCTTGGGACTAATAGCAGGGTTTTTAAGCAGAGCGTGAAGAACTGACTCTTGTTCAGAACTTGTAAGACCTTTTGCAAGGTCACACCTCTCAGTTTCTCCCTCAACTGATGGATTTGGTTGCAGTGGAACCTGGTCATTACTGACACTGAGAGCCAAGTCAGCAAGCAAGTTCAAAGCATCTGTAGATGAACAAGAGCTGTTCATGTTTTTCTCAACAGTCTTCCTGACAGACATATCTCTAGTACAGTCATTGTTTTGGACTTTGTCACTGGCTTTAAAAACTGGAGTTTGAAAATGTAGCCACCCTGTAAAAACAAAACAGAAGGGGGGAAAAAAGAGAAACTGCATGAAGATGAAACACATTGGCACATTGAAAGCACATGAAAAATGAGTTTGTAAATATGAAGCCCTTTTCAGACCTAAGACTTGGGTATATTAAAAAAAAAACTTTGATAAAACCAAAACAAAGTTTCTTTCTTAAGTATTAGCAAGACCGATAAAAAAATGCAAATGCACTACATCCTATTGTCAAATTTTAATACAACATGCCGTAAGCCTTCACCTACTGTTCCCAAATTTGATGCAAACAAGGACGTACGAATTGCTGCAGTTACATTAAACAAAACACAATGGAAAAGGTTGGTCACAAAAAAGAGTAATTCCCAAGTTTCCCATGTTGAGAGCCAGATTAGCATGAATCCATTTGGTCTGGTTTTTAAGAACGTTGTAATGTTTATCGCTATATCAACTATTTATGACAACTGTGGGCAACAGATCTTTTTTACTTCAGGTGTTTTGATTTTATCTGAGCAAATTTTTTTTTTTGACTGGCAAGCAGATGCCCCTATGGGGTCAACCAACAGAGCTTACGTTTTTAAAGGTCTTAATGCCATTTTCAGAATGCTGAGCGAGAAAGATAAAACTACAGTACATGTGCCATTCCCATTTCAAGAGCATTCAGGATGTAATAAGCGACGTCAACAATTATTGTCCGACAATCAGATCTATGATTGTGAGCAGCAATTATTACATTTTCAAAGATTATATATGACAAAAAAGCTGTTCTCAAGAATCTGTTTTTCTGACCATAGGGCAAACTTACAAACTTTAAATTTTTTTCAAAAATTGACTACTTATGTATGCATTTTAGTTAACTAATTGAACTGAAAAGGGCTTTAGAGACTTTTTACCAACATGTTTTTACATGTTTCTGTTTTAAAAGGAACATATTGGACTAATATATCAATAAGAGTGAACAAAAACACTGCCGAAGCAAGACAAAAGCAGAGATTAAAAAACAGAAGTGAGTAAAGTTTTAAACTGCAGAAATGGCATGCTAATAACAGTTATGGTAAATAAAGGGCCAAGCAAGGGGACAGTTTTAACATCGTACTCAATATTAGTATAGTCACACCACTATCAGAGACGTTAAAATATAATAATTTTGCAATATTACTCACATTTTTTCTTTATATGTTCTGCAGTGATAACTTCGTGCTTTTTGAGTCTTTTAATCCGGTGCCTCTTTGTCAATGTTATTGGGAAGGTATGCGTGACCTTTGTTGAGGGTCGTTCTTGGTCATCATTTAGACTTTTCCTTTGCTGAGGCTCCTGATCCTGTGTACTCAACCCCTCATTAGGACTACTTTTTTGAGTCAGTCCCAGGGCAAAAGCAAAGCTAGGGTCCACTGATGACATCTTTTCAACGCCAGCAACCCCACCCTTTGTCTCCTGTGCCAATGCATTTTCACATTTTGTTTCTTCAGACTGTACTTTTACCTTCTTAACACAGGGTTCGGTATCCTGAGTTGTGCTTTCCATCTTCTCTGATGTCTCAAGCTGACCAATTTTGGTCTTTCTTTTTGAAATAACCGTTTTTAGTCTGCCTAGTACTTCACCCTCTGTTGGTAACTTTGTCAGAGAAAATGCTTCTGTTTTTTTATCCTGTGTTGCTTGCTGTAAAGGAGTATTGGTGTAATTGTTCTCTAAAGAAGTAGCATTTGTGTCTGAAGTCCATGCCACTAAATCTTCACAATGACTCTGTTCCAGACTTGAATCAGCTAAAAGATTATCGTTTTCCCCAGGAATGGATTTTGTGGTTTTGGTTTCCTCTACTGCTTTCACTAAAGCAATGTCAGAGTCTTGCTCTATTTCAATTGTCTTGAGAGTTTTCAGGGTTGCCCCATTTAGCACATTTTTAGGACAGTTTAACCCTTCTGTAGGTTGAGATTTGACATTGAAAGACCTTAAAAGATCATCGACTTGTCCTGAACCGTGGGGGACCAAAATTCTTCCACAGATGCTGATGATTGGCTTGAGGTCCCACCGCTCAGTTTTCCTTTTTAGAGAAAAAGCTTCACTTTCCGGTAAAATTGTTCCTTCTGAATTCAGATTTCCAGAGTCCATTTTTCGATTAGTGGTGGGTGTTGCCGTTTTCTTTTTTAATTTTCCAAATATTCGTTTACGTTTGTAAAATCTTCTGATATTTGTTTTGGGGGAATCACGCAACAATGGGTGATCCATCTCCTTAGTGTATTCATCTGTCCTGTAGTTCTGACTGTCAACCTCCATTGGTGTTACACCCACAGGTAAACTGTAAGGGTCATCACAAGATTTGGTAACATTCTGCAGTGCTTTGATAAACCCTCTGTGCTGTTTTGGTTTTATTCCCATGAGATTGGCAGAAACTCTTTGCGAAACCTCAGATGAGTCCAAAACTTTTTTCATTTTTTCCGTCTCTTTACTGAGAGACTTTTCATCCACTGATGTAAATGAGTCTTCAGTTGACAAACCAGAGAACTGAAAGTTGTTGGGATTAGCAGATGGTACTTGATTGATGACACTTTGCTCAGCAGAGGTGATGCTAACAATGAGCTCAGCAGGAAGGTCTTCCAACGTTGGACAAAGACTTCCTCCTGAATCAGCTTGGTTCAGTTCAGTCAAGTCATTGTAGCTTTTACTGTCTTTTGTAACATCAGCTTGTGAGATAGTCTCAGGAACAGTTGTAATGTCAAGATGTTTCTCAGAATTTGGCACACCAACACCCAAAGACTTTTTAATACTGACAGGAGACTGCCGGTGTGGTAACTTGTCTTCAACATCCAAGTCAAGATGATGTGCTTGTGTCTCCTCAGGTGAAGACACACAAATGTACACATCATCATCAAGATCTTCTCTTTGATCCTCTTGTCTTGCTGCCAGGATTTCTAAAACCGTTGCTAACGGGAGTTGAAATGTTTCTGGTTTGCTCATGTACGATGATAAGCTCTGCAAAGCGTTATTAGTCCATTCAGGTTTAGAATAGATGTGCCTATGGGCTTCAGCAACATCATACTGGTCTGGGAACATGCTCACATCCCTTGAGGGGCTTGTTGCCAGTCCTGGATTTATTAGCGTGGCATAACTCTGCATGTGCTCCAGCAAGACTTCACACAGCTTTTGGTCTTGGTCCATAAATGTTTTTTCAAGTTCGCTCTCGGCATAACTCAGGACGGGCAGAATCTGAAGGATCTCTGATGACACTGCCAGCCCTTTTGTAACAGGTTTTGTGTCTGTGACAAAAAGAAAATACTTATTGAACATGCAATCTTGTTTTTGAAGGACAACTTTGCATATCAAGGGCATATCAACTTTAAACCAGATTTATCACAGAGCTTATGTTTATCTTGATCCAATTCTGTGTATTTTTCCTATTTTCCTTGCATAACTCCATGCTTGTTGAGTCTTACTCAAACTGGGGAATCATATTTTCTAATACAAAGTTGAATTGATTCAGAGACTGGGTATAGATTTAAATGAAAACAAAAAAAAAAATCATTAGGGAAATCAATAAATAATTTGTCATTTTCACCTGGCCTTATAGCTGAAGACTCTGGGAACACAAAAACGCCCTGCAGTAGTCCCGCTGTAGGGAACTCTGTATCTAGAAGTGGGATAAGAAAAGAAAGAAAAGGAAAAACATCAATGGGACTTGAGGAGACACTTTGGTCATGCAGTGAAAAACTGGATGTTTATAACTTACCATCATATCTCAGGAAGTGGGACGAATGGAACAGGATGAGAAATCCATTTTCTTTTAAGGAAATGGTGAAAGCCTGTTGAAATATTTATATTTTGGTGTTAGTTGTAAAAAAAAGAAAACTTTTGGAGTTTTTAGGAATAATTTCCATTTAGCGTGCCTAAATCAATTTCAATCTTGATTCATCAAGTTATTTCCATTTCATTATAG
Source organism: Adrianichthys oophorus (assembly GCA_036245035.1). Classification (NCBI taxonomy): domain Eukaryota; kingdom Metazoa; phylum Chordata; class Actinopteri; order Beloniformes; family Adrianichthyidae; genus Adrianichthys; species Adrianichthys oophorus. The sequence continues at coordinate 24,377,067 of BSAI01000030.1, read as the reverse complement.
TATAAACTAGATTTATTAGGTTTCTGGTTATTATAAGATTGTTCTTGTTTAAAGTACAAATAAACTGTACTCACAAGATCTCGCTCCTTTATCTCCAATAGAAGTTGATCAAATGAGCTAGTGTCTTCTGATTCAGAGAGCACCAGCTCACATAAAGTGCAGTAAAGGTTGTCAAAAAAAACTGAAAATGACAACACAAATGTCAAGCAGCTGAAATTTTAAATGTGTCTTTAGTTAAATGGGATTTTAAGCAGCACACCCTCATCGGTGAAGGAGATTTCAAAAACAGCTCTTGGCAGAAGGCGTTGCACATCTGACAAAGAAGCAACATCAACTTTCACCACTGGTGGCCTTAGAAAGAACAAAAAAAAAAAAAAAAAACAATCATAATACAATCCTTAACAATACATGTGTCATTGAAATACTTTGCCTGTTGCCTTAGGTACATTATACTCACAATGTGGTGGGAAGGAAAGCCCTTGCAGCCAACCTCAGGTCAACACTGTAGAACTTGCTTCCAATATGAAGCTTTCCTCTCCAAGGCACATAATGACAAACTAAAAATGTACAACAGTTCAAATGATTACAAGTTGCTTAATTAACCTTGATTTTCTGTTATTAGTTTAAAACGGGCTCTGAAATTACTACCACTATTCTTGCTTTAAAAAGCCTTAAGCTACATTCACACTGCCCTTGGCAACGTGCATTCAAGTATCCACAGTTTCCGTGTTGATAGTTCTTGTGTTCATGCATTGCTACGCAAGTTTTTACGACCGTTTTCAGGCAATACATACGCAAAGCCATTGAATGCATGTTGCAAGTTCAACCAGGTCAAACTTTGACCAATCAGGGGCTCAGATTTGGCAGTGATGCATGGATGGCGTCCTTTTTAATTCACGGAACTTCCAACCGTTTGAAAACTTGATCATGGAGGAGAAATTAATTGGGGTTTCTGTCCAGTCGGAATTATTTGACACAAAGTCTTTCATGTATTGGAATAGAGCTGTGAATAAAAAAGCCTGGTCCAAGAGTCGCAAGCTTTGCACTACTTCAACAGTTCACACTAAACGTCCTTTAGTTGTAAGTGGCGGACATGCAGTAGTAAACAGTAGGCGTGTTTGAGATGACCCAGTGCCTCGCCTGGATCGTCGGCGAGACCAGGCGGCTGCGGAGAAAGGCGCCTGAGATAAAAGCGAACACTGATCTGCAGCGAGAATGAACGAGAACAGGAAGTTTAGGGTTGTCCTTAACATTCGATTTAATTTTAATATGCCTCTTTCTCTTGGTATGATCTGTGCTAGTATGTATTTCATATTACTTTTGTTTCTTGTGATGTGTGCATTTTTATCAATAGGTGTTTAAACTGTCTCACATTTGTGATTTTATTTTATATTCTTAGCTTTGTAGGTAGACAATTTTAACATCTGTCCGGGGAAAACAGATGAAAAACAGCCGCTGGGTTCATTTAATGTGCACTGTCCCAGAGAAATAAATACAATTGAAATGGAAGTGAACTTTTAAAGGCAACAATAAAACAGAACTACAGATGATTTGTGATTCCTAAACTTCAGAGTTCCTTTTGTTTTCTGAGTTTTCCATGAATGCAAATGTCTGTCTGATGTTTTTCATTAAAACCTAGATGATTATCAGTAGAAAAAAATACAGTGATGGAATGTTTTAAGTAAAATATGTTTTAATGATGAAGTAATCTGAGTGAAGTTGATTTCAATGATTACAACCATAAATAAATAAGAATCTTTTTTATTTTTTTATCAGTGATTCACTATTTGCAGAAAGAGTTTTAAAATACACAGATTTCCATCATTTAGCGTCAGTCATTTCCGTTCAGCATCACTGGAACTACAAGAACTGTCAGGACACTGTTTCCCACAATGCATTGCTTTGTAGTCAAAAGGCGGCTTGAAGTCAGTGCAGTACCTATTAGTAGAAGTACCTATTTTCTGGCTGCGCTGGCTTAGATAGGCACCTTGCTCCCACCCTTTTCTTGCGATACTTTAGTGACGGTGCACATGTGACGTCGGTTCAAAAAACTAACCAGCAACAACCACAATCCAGGCAATCTGTGCAGTGCTGCGTCTGCCTGGGTGACCTCAAACACGCGTAGTATCAAAAGCAAAATAAGTCCCTCCCTGCTTGTCCAGTGTGAACACTAAGCACGTTCAAGAATGTTCGTTTAGACGTAGTCTTGAACGCACAACAAATGCTCGGTGTGTATGTAGCTTTATAAAATCTTGTAAAGAAGATATTTAAGGATTTTATTTCTCAGTTACTATTAAAAGATAAGACAATATGCCAACAGCAAGATGAAAAAAAAAACAAACATTTCCTGTGCCGAGGAGAGAAATCACATTTTGATCTATCAGTAGACCTCCAGCTGTAGCCCCGAACCTTTTTCAAGAAGTTTTTTATGTTTATGAGAACTTGTGAAACTCACCCTGTTTTTGTAGTTCACTGAAAAAGAAAGAAAGAAAAAATAAATGAAAAATTTCAACTGGTTTTGATCAGAAACATGACTCCAGACCTTAAATGGAAAATAAAAAAAGAACCTTTTCTCTTGTGGAACAAATATCGTTGCTTTGGTATCCATGTATGAGAATGAAACAACTGCGAATGGACAGGAAGCGGCAGGCGACAGTCCAGTTCTGCAGCTTCCATCGTCTAATAGCTCGTATATGTAATACTGAAAGGCAGTGATTGAAAATGTCAGCTTTTGTTTAAGTTTTCTGCTTTCATATCCAGTGACAAAAAACACATACCTGAGTTCTTTCAAAGGCAAGAAACGAACTGGTTTTAGCAGACACAGAAGCTAATTGATCTGAGATGTGGCAGTGAAACCCCACCGTTGGTTCTGTAAATTTATCCGTGTAGTTTTCTAAAACCTTTTTAACTTTTCCCTGTTACACCAAAAAAAAAAAAAAAAGGATTGGTGATGATAGTGGAAAAGAACTACTACATTGATAATTCTTAATTTTTCTTTCATTACCTTTGTCAATCTGATGATGGCGATGTATCCGGATTTCCCATGATACCAGCGATTTTGATCCAAGCAGTCGGAGTACATTGAAATATAAATGCCTATAATATAGGAAAAGTTTCACTAAAAAACATGTTACTGATAAACTTAAATACAAACTGATTGCTGTTTGTTTTTTTTAGGTGTCGTAACGATAAGTTAAGTAAAGAGAAGTCAAATGGTTGAGTTTAATTTTTCATTTGTTTCCAAGTATTTTGTTTTCCAGAAAACCAACACACCTCTGACCGGCCACACCTTGAAAAAGAACAGTGTCATATCCAGGAAAAGACAAGCCTTATGTTGTACAGAAGAAAAAAATGCATAGCTTGACCTTCAGAACAGTATTGCACAATGTTTCATGAAGCTGACAAAGATGATAGTCATAAAAAAATCCTAATGTTGTCATTTTTTTAATTTAAAAACATAAAAAGTAGGTGATTGCTTTTCTGAGTAGTAATGTAATTATCTTTAAAACACTACAGTAAATTTGTAAAATTAAAATAAATAAATAATTTTTTTAAAGTAGGTGTTTGAAAAAATAATGGACGTTTATTACATGAAAAAAAAGGTTAAGCCAGAAATCTGACCCACGGGTGAAATTGTGTGGCTAACAACTAGTTTTACAGGTTTTGTGTTTCTTCCAAATCCTGCACCAGAAGTATGAAGAAATCATTCCTGATGAAAAAAATTCAATCAGGTTTTTGAAAAAGAAGGCAACTAAAATGTCATTTGTACAGAAAATCAAATAAAAAATTGATGTGAGGATAAATTTATATCAAAGTGAATCACATATAGGACTTGACTTAGCATGCACCACACTGACTTTTTATCCTTCATTTCAAAACTTCATGGCTGAAAAATACAATTTTTGCCTGATGCCATTCAATGCATCTTAACTGTGATTTTATACATTTAAAAAGTACCGAAAGAAAGAAGGTTGAAGCTCATACAGGATGGGAAAATTTTGTTTTGATTTGTTTTTTTTTTTTTTCAATTCTGCACGTCAGTGAGATGCCCGCTTTCTTCAAGTTACACTTTCTGTTTCAAAATATAAAAAAATTCTTCTACTTTCACTTGTAGGCATTAAGGCTTTTGTACTTGCTTTCATTTTCAAACGGCTCTGAAGCTCTTCCAACAGGGCAGCTTAGTCTTGTTTTGTCTTCAAAGTATATAATTTGGATCATCTCCATATGCGGATAATATACTTTGTTGAATCTTTTTGCAACAAGAAGCTGTAAGTAAAACTAGTCTTTTGTCTGTTTGTGCCGAACAAAAGCAGCTGCAGTTGTGTGCTTGAGGGGGAAGAGGGAGGTTATTTACCCTTCGACGGATCTCCTAGAATTGTACATTTGCTGTTTCCAGCGAGCACACCAGTTTCTGCGAGTGCATTAGCCTTAAAGCAAACGACATAAATCAGCAACTTTGAACAGAGTCGACTGAGCATGTTCCTGCTATGTCAATATGTCTGTACCTTGCTGGCATCGTCGAAAAGCAGAAATCCGTACGATTCTTTGAGGTCGTCCTCTGTGTATCCTGTATTTTCCTTCTTTGCTCGGAAGGCATTGTACTGAAGGGCAATGAACAGAAATCCCTTTAAAAGCTGAACTTCTACCGAATGTAACTACTAAACTTTTGATTAGAAGCACCTTGCTACAGACTAGGAGTGATACAACTTTACACACATAAATAGACATGAAGGATGGACTAACCTTTTCTTCCAATGCAGGATTCTTTATTAGAACAGCAGATTTGTATCTGAAAAACTGCTTTGACTCCTCATACAGGTGTGCACTTCGCAGGGCAGTCAAGATGGTATTCTGAAATATGTCTGCAGAGTCTGACAAAGGTATTAAAACACCTAAAAAAACGGACATAGGAAGAAGAAAACCCTTAGCACTGGAAAAATACAGCTGTATCCAACTCAACAGTGGAAAACCCAGAGGGGAGGAGAGAAAGCTGATTTCCCCCCCCCACACACACACACACACTGTTCAACCAAATAAACACTTAGCTAGACGGTTATTTTACATTTAAAGTCAAGAACGTATAAAATACAATGACACGTGTGTTGGAAATTTAGGAACAAGAGTGAGCAGAAGAGTCACCTTTACACGAGGCACTAGCAGGTCTACTTTCCATAGCTTAGGAAACCTGCCTTTCCCTCTTTCCTCTTGGACAAAAACTGTTTATTTTTTTTCTCGGGTCCAGCCGCCTTATTCCATGCCATGTGTCCTTTCACTGATACAAATCTCAGAGACACCGACGCGTTTCCAGCTGTTTTAACTGCTTTGTCTTCAATGTAACTTTGTTCCGTCTCCGTGGACTCGAAGGGTTTGGTTTTCGCTCTACGATACGAAAAAGAAACAGAAACCTATCTCGGGTGCGCATCCATCTTGAAAGTACACGGCAAACTGGGGTAGTGAAGCAACAGTTGTCGAAGCTAGCTCGTTCTTGAGACTCACGTCTCCACGCCGCTTTTCGACCTTTCTATCAAAAATAACTATGAAGACATGCAACTTGAATGCTGACACGACACTAACTTATTGGAGATAATTAAAAGCAGACTTTAAGAAGCAAAACGTTATAACTGGCTAATTTCGTATTTACTTTAACTTTGTTGGAGCTATGGAATGCTCTTAGTGTCAAAAAGAAAGTTGCAATTCTAGAATTAAAATGGTCAAAATTGTTGTCCATACTTCGATACTTGATCTTACAAACTTAATCTTTATGGAAGCCTATTGCATTCAATTAAAAAAAAGGGTGTTTTTCCTTTTTTTTTTTTTTTTTTAATAGAATGAAGTACGCTTCCATAAAAAAGTGTCAAGGATAAAGTTGACCACATCCACAATGTCAACGTCCAGCAGGTCACCCAAGGACTTTGCTGCTTTGTGTCCAGTATTGTCGTTGAGGATTGACTCAGCAAAAAAAGAGTAAACAGTCCATATTGGTCATTATTTGATACCTCCCAAACGTTTTGCTGTGTAATGTTTGAAGAAAAAGGTGATGCTTTAAAGAAAAGTATGTGTTCATGAAAAAGTTCGACATCAGAAGTGTATTTCATTAAAATAACATTAAATTTCTGTAATGTTATAAAACATAACATAAGACTACACTTTCAATTACTATTAGTGCTTTATTTTTGTGAGAGAATAATCATTAACGGAAACTTAATAAATAACGGGAATAACTTTTACTTTGAAATACACAAATTGTTTTTTCTGAGAAATGTTTGGCTAGTAGAGTCCAGATTTGTATGGAAGACTTCGGATGTTACCAGCCACCCCGGTTAATAACAACAACAACAAAAATCTGTCCAATTGTTAAGCATGGGGGTGGATCAATCATGCTTTGGGCTTGTATTGCAACCAGCAGCAAAGGAAATGTTTCACGAGTAGAAGGAAGAATTGATTCCACAAAATTTTGGACATTAAATTGATACAGTCTGTTAAAACTTTGAAGTTGAAAAGAGGATGGCTTCTACAAATGGATAATGATCCTAAGCACACCTCAAAATCCACGCTGTCTTACATTAAGAGGCAGAAACTGAAGGTTATACAGTGGCCTTCCCAATCACCTGACCTCAACATCATTAAAAATCTATGGATAGACCTGAAAATAGCAGTGTGTAACAGAAACCCGAGAAATCTCAAAGAACTGGAAGACTTTGGTAAAGAAGAATGGATGAAGATACCTCAAACAAGAATTGAGAGACACTTGGCTGGCTACAAAAGCGTTTAAAAGCTGCTGCACTTGCCAAGGGGAGGGAAGTACAGGTACATATACAGTTTGTATATATATATATATATATATATATCAGGATCACTGCTGAAAAACTGGACAGCATCGGGCCCTGACATGATACATGCATATTGGCTTATGAAACTCACTGCACTCCATGAGTGCCTGGCAGCACAAATGAACCAGCTGCTAAGAGATGGGACTCACCCTGAATGGCCAACGGAAGGGCGGATGATCCTGATCCAGAAGGATCCCTCAAAGGGTGCAGTCCCATCCAACTACCGGCCAATAACCTGTCTCTCCACAACATAGAAGCTCATGTCAGGCATCATTGCAACCAAAATACATCGGCACATGGATCAATTCACGAGCAACACACAGAAGGGGCATTGGTAGAGATTCCAGAGGAGCCAAGCACCAGCTCCTGGTTGACAGAACAGTTGCTAAAGACTGGTCACGACACACCAACCTGTGCACAGCCTGGATTGATCCCAAGAAAGCCAATGACTCAATGCCATACACCTGGATCACTGAATGCCTGGAGCTATACATCAACAAGACTCTACCACCATTGAAACCAATGGCAAGCCACTTGCACAAGTGTCCATCAAATGTAGCATTTACCAAGGAGACGCTTTGTCCCAACTGCTGTTCTGCATAAGTCTGAACCCCCTCAGTCAAATAAGCAACAAGACTGGCTATGGATACAGACTCAGGAAGGGGGTAAGCATCAGTCACCTCCTCTACATGGATGAAATTAAGCTATACGCTAAGAGCGAACGTGACATTGACTCCCTGATCCACACCATAAGGATCTACAGTACTGACATTGGGATGTAGTTCGGGCTGCAATTCAGTCGGATGGTGACAAAGAGAGGCAAGGTAGTCCACACTGAAGGGGTCTCACTCGCAGAAGGAACAATAGCAGACATTAAGGACAGTACCTTGGAATTCCACGGGCAAATGGCAATCTGGAGCAGGCAACAAGGAAAGCCCCAGCAGCCAAATACCTCCAACGAGTAAGGCAAGTCCTGAGAAACCAGCTCAATGGCAAGAACAAGACCTGGGCAATAAACAGTTACGCACTGCCAGTCATAAGATACCCTGCAGGAATAATCAGATGGCCGAAGGAAGAAATACAGACCATGGATGTTAAGACATGAAAGCTCTTCACCATACATGGAGGGCTCCACCCCAAATCCAGCATCCTGAGACTGTATGCTAGCTGCAACATCAAGAAGAAGGAATATGAGAAACTGGAAAAATACCAGGGACTCAGAGAGGAACTGGAGAAAGCTTGAAAGGTGAAAGTTGTCCGTGGTAACTGGAGGACTTGAGGCTGTAACCTCCAAACTGGAGGAGTGGCTATAGCAGATAGCTGGAAAGACTTCAGACATCTCAGTCCAGAAAAGCGCAGTGCTATGAACAGCTAAGATACTGCGCCAGACCCTCAAGCTCCCAGGCCTCTGATAGAGGACTCAAGCTTGGGGTGGGGTGAGAGGGGCGTTTATATAGTAAGATAAGTAGATAGATAGATAGATAGATAGATAGATAGATAGATAGATAGATAG
>BSAI01000030.1:24318460-24368714 GCA_036245035.1 Adrianichthys oophorus | reverse complement strand
TAGATAGATAGATAGATAGATAGATAGATAGATAGATAGATAGATAGATAGATAGATAGATAGATAGATAGATAGATAGATAGATAGATAGATAGATAGATAGATAGATAGATAGATAGATAGATTATTGGAATGGAATCATTTATCCTCAACAAGGTAAAAAAATTGCTGTATGAAGCCATTTTCCAAAATGATATTACCAGTGTGATGTGGCTGCTCTAAGCATGAACCTATGCCCTACAGCCTAGAAGAGTCAACCATTATCTACATCCATTGCATTCTGGATACAGTAAACATATTTCAACTGTCACGTGGAAAAACTATTGACTGTACATGAGAACTGGAATGAGTGACTCCTCCCCCTTGGCGTTCCAAATAGGAACTATCCTCTGGGTCCAAGAAAATCCAAAATCCCATAGACTTCTATTGAGAAATAAACAGCTATTGCTCAGTTATGTTGAAGAGAAAAAAAAAATAAATTTGGATCTGCTACCTTTTTCCTTCTTCTTACTAATCCTAACTTTTTTCAAATTTTTTTTGTAGTGCAAGTTATAAACTGACCAATCAGATGCCTCAATACAAGAATGTGGTCTTACATCGAATGTTCTACAGTTTTAACTACAAATATTTCTGTTAGGAGCAGCTGCAGAATACCACTGCGGCAGTGCTCTGAGCTCCAGCTCACAACATTTCTTAAAATAGTCTTGAAAAAAATAAAAGTAAAAGATCACAGTCCAAATACTTATTCAGTCGAGAACATTTAAACATATGGTGGATGCACATATGGCCATGCAAAATGCATAATTTACGAAATATCAAACTAACTTGGATTTTTTTTTTCAATATTATTTTGACTCTTTTTTTAAGATTGTCGATCTAAATTAAAAAATCATATGTGCTTATACTTTATTTTTTTAAATTTAACTACAGTTATTTTTTTAAAAGGTAGCTGGAGGAGCTTTGCCTACATATCCCAGAATCCCTTGCCATTGTTTATCCTACCTGGACCTCCGCTGCTGCTTTAGCTCAGCTCTCTGTACCGGTTGACCGTGTTGCTTGCTCGGAATGCATCCCGCATTGTTTCTGTTCTTCTATTTTAAAATTAAGTGCACATTTGGTTGAATCTACGTGGCCGACAGAGAAAAAAAACGAGAACATGTAATGGAGATCACTCGGACCAGACCGTCCTTGTATGGAGAAATAGGTAAGAAGCTTAGAGTTGGTGACTAACACAGCAACCTAAGGCAAGAGTTTCTTTTAAAGGAGCTTTCTATTAATGGATCTGAACTGGTTGATGCGGTTTGGATTCAATTCGGTTTAATTTCATCCGGAGTCCATGTAGCTCAGTCCGTTCTGGGGTATTTTGTTCAATAAAACGTTCATTTCAGAGCAGAGGAGAACGCCTTAAGCTTGTTTGTGAGGTGCACAGGCTCTCATTCATGTTACAAAACGGCAATTGTGCTGTTATAATGCTCATTTGACCTCACAAGCGTGATGTTGCTGTGTAGTTTTATCATTGTTTGTGTTTTGTAAGGGTGTGCATCAGCTGTTCAGTAATGTCATTGTCATGTCATTGCCCTCTGCACATGACCCCACCTCATTTTTGGATGAGGGGACAGTAGAATATGTCCAAATGCATGCCTTTAACCTCCCCAGTTTAAATGAAGTGCCTTGTGACAAAATGTCTTCTTTTTTTCCCCCCTCTCTGCTTTGCCTGGCATTGCAGCCCATGGCCTTGGATTCTGGACTGACCGCTCAGCGGTGCATGAGGCAGCCGCGCAGGGCAGAGTCCTTCAGCTCCAGCAGCTGATTGAGGGAGGTGCGGCTGTCAACATCGTGTCTATGGACTCCATCACCCCCCTGCATGAGGCATGCATACAGGGTCAAACGCAGTGTGTAAGGCTGTTGCTGGATGCTGGAGCTCAGGTCAGCTGGTTTCTTGGTTTGCATGAGCTAGAGGTACTAGGTTTTCTTCAAGCAACCTGGAACCATTGAAATAGGCCTATAGGTTTACATACACATTCTGAAAACTATCCATCACAATTTTGTATATCAACAAACTTCTGCACTGCTCATTGCTCTAAGACAAAAATTCTCTGGCTTCAATTTAGTTTAGAAAACCAGGTTTCCTTTAAGACCCACTCCAATAAAAATTGCGTATTTCTGAGTATTTTCCTATTGAAATTGTTGTGAATCAGGAGTAGACAAAAAATGCCATTGGAAAAAGCCTGTAGCTGTGAAATATAAGCTACTACAGCTCCCTGCTGCGCTCCATTTTGACTCATCCACTTGTAGAAAAATAGATCCACGTATGTGTTCGTTTTCCTCGTCCGACCTGGCATCTGGCTCAACTGTACGGCTGGATAGCTCCGCTATTGCTTGTCATTTTTTTTGCACTGTAGATTGGGGTTGTGAGGGACTGTAAGCTAGCATGAGAGCATGTAAACAGATTGATGATTGGAAGTAGGGGCGGGCTTACTCCGCAGCAATGGTCCCGCCCATAACTAAGAGGTGAATTTCTAATGAACTACTGCCATTCTGCACAAACTTTGTCTTAGGAAACATAGGTTTTTTGATTTTGGCTAAAAATAGCGTGATCATAATTAAAAGACCACTAGGAACACTCTTGCAATAGATCGATAGATGATCGAAGCAGGACTTTAACCTCCTACCATGTTTACAGAAACCAAGTTTCCAGGTTACATAATTGAAATTACTCCATGTTATTGAAGTGCATGTAAACACGTTGTGTTTGCAGAGTCAGTGCAGTTGGATCATGATTGTGCTCCACATTATTGGTATGTGTGGGATATTTATGGTCTGGACCTACAGGTGGATGCTCGCAACATTGATGGTAGCACTCCGCTTTGTGACGCCTGTGCGGCTGGGAGCGTGGACTGTGTCAAACTGTTGTTGGAGCGTGGAGCAAAGGTCAATCCTCCACTGTTCACTTTCTCTCCCCTTCATGAGGCATGCATGGGAGGTACGATGTGATGCATGTAGAAAGGTTTATTGCAGGTCTCAAACTCCATGCCTTGAGGGGCGAGTGTTCTACATATTATCTAACTAACCTGTTACTGAAACTTCTTATTGGCAAAACTAATTGAATCCATGGAATTAGCAGCAGGCACCGGCTGTGTTTTTACAAAAAACGTCTGATATCTCTGAAACTACAATTGTAGTAAATTCATATTAGAGTTAGGGTTAGGGTTTAGTTTTTTAGATAAAAAACTTAATAAACTTACAAGACAAAACAAAAATCAAATTTAAAAATTTTTTGCAGATATGGGATATTACTTGCAAACAACTTGGAAAATAATTTGTCTTTGAAATTGAAAGGTTTCTCATTGTCATTAATAAAGTAGTTACTATAGTTGTGTGCTGATCTTAATGTCACCATTCTTCTTTTTTTTTGTTTATTTATCTTGGGTTTGTTAAATTTCTGTTCTTTCAGGATTCAGAGTAAACAGTTTTTAATGAAATGCATTAATCTAGTTATCTGTGTTTAGTTCATGGAACACTTACAAGGCACATAGATTAGATTAGATATCATTCAACTTTATTGTCATTAAACTGCAGATAATAAAAAGTTGATGCATTCACTGCAGTTACTCTTCTCTATAATGTTCATTGCGTTCTCTTTACAAAAACTACTATTTTATTTTTTTTGCAGGTAACTCAGCTTGTGTTCAGCTCATGATAGATCGTGGAGCCTTCATGGAAGCACATGACTGCCACTATGGGACACCCCTCCATGTCGCCTGTGCAAGGCAACATTACAAATGCGCCAAAGTGCTCCTCATTGCAGGTGAATCCAGACTTGCTTTAAGCTATGTAGCGCAGTAAAAATGTGCCGTTTGTTGCATGTTTTTGTGTGGATTTTGTTCCTGAACGTAGAACAATTTAATTTTACTTTTTAAATGTTTTATTGTATTAGATTTTAATTCTTTGGACATTTTATGTTTTTGTTGTACTTTAAATTAATAGTTTATATTTTAGAATGTCTGTATGGTTTAATTGTTTGTATATATTTTATTCGGATGTGCTAGTGTTTGTTATAAATGCAAGCAGCTGGCCACTCTATTCTATTCTATTCTATTCTATTCTATTCTATTCTATTTGCAAGACAGGGTGAGCCATGTCTTTTGTTGTTTTTATGTAATGCTCTTTGGTGGAGAAGAGATTTACAATGATATTTATGAAATACAGTTTTCTTTTATTTGTTCTTGTTTGTAATAATTACCTTGAACTTATGAAGTTATCCTGAACCCTAAGTGCTGTAGGATGTATATATTTATACGATTTGTGCAAACTTGCCTTTGTCTGCTAAGGAGCAAATGTGAATGCAGCCAAACTCCACGAGACGGCTCTTCATCACGCAGCCAAAGCAAAGAACATAGACCTCATCGAGCTTCTTGTGGAGTTTGGGGGAAATGTATTTGCCAGAGATAACCTCAACAAAAAACCTATCCACTACACCAGTGCGGGATCCCCTTCTTACGCCTGCCTACAGTTCTATGAGAGTAAGTGTGTATAAGGAAAGTATATCATCCTGTCACCTAATGCGACAGTAAAGTTTACCTTATGGTGCCTCTTCTCCCCCAGACAACCCTCTGAGTCTGCAGCAGCTCAGCAGAGTGGCTTTCCGGAGGAGTCTTGGTCCAAAAGCGCAGGATGCTGTACCCGAGCTGGGCCTGCCCAAAAGCATCATAAGCTTTCTCTCTCACACACCACCTATTGTTATCAGACTTTAGCAGATTAAAGGCACTTCAGTGTTATTTATTCCCCCTGTTGGTTTTGTAATATTCCATGTGAGAAAATGATGAAGATTGTCTTTGCAGCAAGTCTACACATGATGGTTTTCGTAAAGTCCCTCTCTAATAATCTTTGGATCTGTTTTTAAAGTGTACCCAGCGATCTTTTAATTATGATTATGCTGTTTTGGCCAAAATAAAAAAACCCTGTCATTTTCTACAGGATAGTTTCTGTAGAGTGGAAGTGGTTCATTAGAAATTTGCCTTTGAGTTGTGGGTGGGACTGTTTGCATGGAGTAAGCCCACCGCACTTCCCATCACCCATCTGCTTACATGCTCTCCCACTAGCTTAGAGCCTTTCACAACCCTAATCTAAGTAACTAGTGCAGCAAACATGGCGAGCAGTATTAGAGCTATCCAGCCGTACAGTTTTGAGCCAGATGCCAGCTTGGACGAGAAAGTCTGCAAGTGGATGCATCAGAATAGAGCAGAGCAGGGAGCTTGTGGCTTGGTGATTGTAGGCTCCACCTCACACCTACAACCCTTTTCTAATGGCAATTTTTATCTGCTCCTGATTCACAGCGATTTGAATGAAGAAATATTCATATATGCAATTTTATGTCAAATTTTTATTATGTATGTCCTCCATCATCAGAAAAATGCCACAAGAATATGTAAAAAACACTAAAACACAATTTTCATCAGCATGGGTCTTTAAGAAAACTTGCTGTAGCTTCTCTTTAGAGTTCTTTCTCTCTTGCTCTTCATTCTTAAGGGCCAGTCTGCTGTAGGTTATGTACAGGTATTGAGATAGTAAAGTTTTTTAATTACTCTCTCTTAAAGTCAGTAACTGTAATCTCTACTTGTCATTTCTTTATTTATGCAGATTTATATTTTTATTAATCATATGTGTGGAATCTGGTTCTCCTTTGTCCCTACTTGCACTAGTAACCAGAGCAAGTTCCAGAAATATAATGAGTTTTCCGAGAATAACTATCCACTCCCATCTGAGTGTGAGGAAGAAGTTCGTTCGTATCATGTTCGGAGTCATTTCTGGTAGTTCAGCGTTTTTTTGTGTGAATTGAAAGTAGTTAGTTCCTAGACACTTGACTTGCTCATTTGAGTTTTAACCTTTTTGCATCTTAAGTAAAGCTTAGTTAAACCTAAGCTTGTATGTGGTTTGATAAGTTCCACACTGTTTTTTGTACTATTTATAACAAATTTGCTGTAAATGCGTAAATAATGTAGATGATTCTACTTGTAAAATCCATATAAAAAATAACAAGTTGAAAAAAGTTCATTGTCATTTTGTCTTTCAAAACCAGTGACTTCAAATAATCAGATTAGTTGATAGATGTTAATGTGAAATTTTGTTTGTTTTCATCTTTTAAAAAAAATTCTAGTTCTATTTTATAAACTGAACTTAGACTTATTTTAACAGAGAAACCAATGTTTTGAAACAAACTTCTGAAAATGTTGATTGCTTCTTAAATAACCCCCTCCACAAACACACACTGCCCTGAAAAAAATAAGTAGAAAAAAATAAATAAAACTTAAAATCTATTGTAATAAAAATATTAAAATGGTTTATGATCACTTTAGTTCATTCATCTAATTTAAACAACAAATACAATGATACTTAACCCTTTAAAGCCCACAAGAATTGACAGAAAATTCACATTTTTAAAATTAAGATGTTTTTAAACCTTTTTCTGAAATCTGCAAAATTGCAATATTGCAATATAATATTTGATTAGATATAAATAGTATCAATTAGGATACGCTGGGTGATTTGGTAAGTTTTTGCTCACGACAATGTTGGTTTAAGAAGCAAAATTATTGGCACGAGTGTTATTCATCCACTCTCTGAAATTTGATCTACACATTTTTAACATGGTGTAACTGTATCATAAAAAACTATTGACAAATTTAGGATTATTTCAATAAAGCAAATAGTAATTACAAAGATTTAATAACAATAGACGAACTACTCTCGCCAGAAAGTTTTGAAAATTAACAAAAAATTTTGAGTGTTTTGGAGATTTCATGAAAGCAGCACTGGAATAATAATGAGATAGGGGTCTCAGAAATATGTGTATCAAATATGATCGAAATGGTTATATATGGTTAATGAACGTAGGTTTAATGTACCATTAAAATTAAATTATAAAATTATGATTATAGAAAAACTTGTTTAGCCCAATATATTTAAGTTAAAAATCAAAAAACGAATTAAACAATCAGTTGAATTGAAAAACATGAATGCAATCTAAGAACAGCTACATGATACGTACTGGGTTATGATTTAATTTGTAGTAAGATGATTTGGAGTATACTTTATTTGCCACAGTTTTTTTATAACTTTAGGGGACTTGAGTTATTACCAAATTAATCCATCCATCCATTTTCCAAACCCACTGATTCTCCAGAGCCTATCCCATCTACTGTTGGACGAAGGTGGAGTACCCTCTGGACAGTTCAGCAGTCCATTCCAGAAACCAAATTCTTTCAATAATATTTTTTAATCAATACAAAACCCAAATACAGCTATTTTAAACATGGTGTGCAGTTGGAAAGTAAATTTGTAAAAAACAAGTTGAATCTTTGAAAAATATGAATAAATCAAACCTGTTTTTATTTAACTGTGTGTTGGAATAAAAATATATATTGTCAAACAGTATTTAAGTGATCCAGTCACAACTTGAGGAATTTTTTTGCCAACTTTGTGAGCTCGAGGCAAAACAAACCCACTCATTTTTTTTTAAGTGTCTTCATTACTCCTCAAAGCATGACTGAGCTTGTGAAGTTGCAGCAAAACCTGAAAAATCGTCAGTAAAACATCTGTGTGAATAAGAAGATTAATCCTGCGTTTATCATCTAAAATCTGGATGCAAGTTTTTGCTGCCTCACAACTACAACTTTTTTTGCCAAGATAATATTTTTTCAATTGCAGCTAGCATTTTTCAGATGTTTTCCGATTTTTCTGCCCTGAACACAAATGTATTTTTTTGTTAAATACTTTCCATATTTTCTTCTGAAACTTAAAAAATAAAATTCTGAACTAGATCTTGTAATGCCTGTTTTCTTTTAAGCAGGAAACCAGGTTAGTGAGTGGTGTCAGATCACCAGACTGTGTGATCTGTTGAAGGAGCCAAACATGGCCAATCACAGGGAGAGGTTTTACTGAGCTGAAGACACATACACAGGAAGGGGAATCAGACACCCAACAACTGTCAGTCTGGTTCTTTGATGATCTTTGGTTTCTTATACTCTGCATCAACAACAGCTGTTGCTGGAAGCAGGAGTTCAGGTTTTGACTGTTAAGGTAGTGGATGGTAATGACAGCAAGAATACATCACTTTGTTTTAAATGAACTATTGTAACCCCGACTGCTGCATCTCTAAACCTGTGTAGCAGCTTACAAATGTTGATGGTCCAGAGGTTGACACTGTCCCAGAGGCCATTATGCCTTGCAGTAAAATAATATTTTGTACAGATTTATAGTGGAAACACCAAGAAAAATGCACTCAAAGACCCACTCCAAAAAAATTGTTGTTTTTGGTATTTTTAATATGTTCTTGTATTTTTTCTGATGGAGGACATATAAAATTAAGCCTAAAATTGCATTTCTGAGTATTTCTTTATTCAAATCATTGTGAATCAGGACAAAACATATTGTTGGTAAAAGATTGTATTTGTTTTGGGGAAAATAGGCTGGGTTTAACGGTCCAGCCTACAACTCCTTTCCCATCAAATGTTGTTCAAACATTTGCATGACTCTGTTAGAGAGCACTTCTCATTTGCTGATAATGTATCCATGACAGTGTGTCGTGGATGTGTGTTGCTGTTGTTATTGCAAAGGTGTGTCAGGCTGGCTACAATGATCGTTTTTAAGTATAGTTACCTGGGAAATTATATTACTGTGTCAGACTTTGAAAATGTTAAAGGACGTTAAAAATGATAGCTACTTTCTCTGACTAAATTAAGTAAAAATTTAAGTATGACATACACTGTCAGGTCATGATTTTCCTTTTTTAAAATGTAAAACCAAAAATCTGCTTAAGAATAGAAAAAATGTAGCTAGAATGGCTAAAAAACAGATGTTTGGACATAGTTTTCTTATATTAGCCCTATAGGCATCGGTATGGAAAGTTGAACTTGTTGGTGCATGCACCCTCCTCCTGTAGCCCCTGCTTTTATGTACCCAACAGGCTTCACTGAAAGAAATGTATGGCCTGGTTATTGTTTAAAAGCTTTAAAAAAGCAGGAATCTAAGTCAGCTTAAAGTACAAGAAAACATATACATTTTATTTCACGAGTTTTGAACTTTTCACACATAAAACAGAAAATGTGCTCCATATTTTTCTTCAAATTATCATTATGTGGTCATTTGTATTAACAGACGAGCAGCTGCCAGTTTGGTCGGTTTAAGAAGTGTTGCAACACAAAGTTGAAAAGCAGAAAAAAGCAGAAGGAAGTGACTAAGTGGTCAGAATCAAGTCAAAGGTATGTTTGCTGCATTAAAAAAACACACACAGACAGTTAAACTCAGTACAAAAAAGTAAACAGTGCTTTACTTCTCTCTTTTCCCATTTTTACCAGCTCATTTCCGCTAAATACATACTTGTAAAGAATATTTGTAATTGTTTCACATCTGAAGTCAGATTTTCAGTTGAATTTCACTCATAATCCTGCATTAAATATCAAGATTTTTCAAAGCTGTGTCACCCAGGGGCTTTTCTAAGGGAAGCGCAGACGATGCAACATCTCAACTTCCCGATTCCTTATTTCAGCTCTGTTAACATCACACACTATTGTACGTTACCGAATTGGTAATGGAATAAATGTAAAAAAAAAACAAACACTATGAGTGGTATAAAATTGTTTAACGCACACAAGAAACTAATTCCACACGTGTAACTAGTTTACACAGACTGACTGACGAGTGGCATCTTTTGCTTTTTGTAAACTAATAACACATTTGAAGCAGAAAAGCTTCAGATCCATCAGGACGGAGATGTTTGAAACTGATTTTCAGTGCAGCTAGAAAGAACAACATAATACAATTTGGCTGCTTTAAAACTTACTGATGTATAAGAGAAATACATTTTGAAAGATGTTTAAAAGTAAGTAAACGCTTAAACTTTAGTTTCCTTTCTCTTCTGTGGCTCATTTAACTTCTGGTCCAGTCTGCCTTTAGAGAGAGTCTGACGTCTGAGTTTGGGACCAGAGGTAGGGGGAATGTTCTCGTCAGTTTTTGCATCGCAGATCCTGGCAGTGGAGCGGCGCTTTGCCGGGACGGGTTCCCCCTCCTGGGCACTGGCTGAGGCCTCCTGCTGTTGGGCTATCGCTGTGCGTACACAGTTGAGCCACTGCTGCTTGTGGTAAACATCGCTGACATGCAGGGTGTGGGACTGGCAGTGGGAAGAATCCGTGGAGCTCACTCGGAAAACATTCTTAGCTAGAGAAACAGACAGGAAGGAGGTGTTTAGACGACGTGAAACTGCGTCATATCATAAATAAATATTTGTGGGCCAAAACTGAAATTATTTCTGAACAAACAAGCAAGAGCAGAAAACTGAACCTGCAGTCTCTGCAAACATTACTGCCTAGAATTTCTATAGGGTATATTTAAAATCTTCATTTGGTGAGGCCATTATGATTATATTGCAGGTTAAAGCTGTTTGATTTAATTTCTGAGCCAAGAGTTACCTTAAACATGGCTTATTTTGCTGTAATAAAAAGGATTCTGCTGTTTTCTATAAAAAAGCTCAATCGACTTCCTGCTTCACACCATAAGCAGAAGATTGAGAAAACAGATAAAGAGGAAGTACTGACCTATTTTAACACCTCACTAAAACCAGAGGCAGAGAAAGGCAGAATCAAAAGCCTAAGCAAAATCAACAGGGCAATGTTTCTACTGCTGCTTCTATCTTTCAAAACTTCACTCATATTTACTTTTAAACCCAAGTAAAATGGTCTGTTCACTCCTATTCAACATGTAGAACTGCATTAAACCATCTTTTAGCTTTCATGACAGGGGCAACATTTTTTTCAAAGCAGAAACTTTATCTTAGTTTGTTGGTTTGTTTTTAAGAAATTTGTGAAATAATTAACTTGTCTTTCTACAATAAACATTCTGCAGTTTCATGTAAAAAAACGCCAACCTGCTAATTATTATCCAAACAACAAAGACTGAGATAAATAGTGTAACTTGAAACCCCATTACAAAGATTACCTGGAGTGATAGCTTGTAGGAGATTAGGAATCAAAAGTTATGAATGGATGCGTGTTTGTTTAAAGGTCCACTCTGATGATTTTTTGATCTATTGTAAAAGCGTTCCCAGTGGTCTTTTAATAATGATTATGCTGTTTTTAGACCAAGAAAACAACAAAACTGTTGGCACGGATAAAGCCTGCCCCACTTCCCATTATCCATTTGTTTGCAGGTGCTTACAGACCCTCACAACACCAGCCTGACAACAAAAATGGCGAGTAACACTGGAGATATCTGTACAATTTTGAGGCAGATGCCAGCTCAAACGAGGAAAACAAAGACGTACATGAATGTAATTTGTCTGCAAGAGGATGTATCAGAATGGACCGAGCAGAACGGTTGTGGCCTGACCATGTGTAGCATCTACTCCTCAAATATCTGCCTTTTCAAATAGCTTTTTAAAATCTGTTCTTGATTCCCAATGATTTGAAGAAACACTCTCCATCAACAACTCTTCTGTCACCTCCAGTCTCCATGTGAAGAGTCATCCTGGACAGCTCGCTCTTTCCACGACCACATCAATAACATCACCAAGACTCCATCCTACCATCTCAGAAACATTTATCGTCTCCGTCCTGTCCTCACCCTGGTTCACAGCCTCATCACCAGTTGTCTCAAACACTGTGACTGTCCTCTTTGGCCTCCCTCACAAACTTCTCCATAAACTTCAACTGGTTCAAAATTCAGCAGCTTGGAGATATTTAGCTGCACTGGCTCTTGGTTCAATCCAGAATACACTTCAAAATCCTCCTATTTCCTTTTAAAACCACCTACAACCTCGCCCCTCTGGACCTCTCCGGTTTGAATCACATTGCAACACCATCTTGCTCCCTTAGATCACTATCCTCTCTGCACCTGACTGCTCATCTCAGCACCATGGGGTGCAGAGCTTTCAGCTGCTCCACCCCCAAACTCTGGAACTCACTTCCACCTGACATTAGGAATACAGATTCTCATATTCCTAGTTTTTTCCATCACCACTTCAATTTTATTTTGTTTGCTGTTTTTTATTTGTCTTTTGTACAGCGTCCTTGAGGGCACTTTTAAATAAAAAGTATTATTATTAATAATAATAATACTATATAATAATACTTATTAAGAAATACTCATAAATGCAATTTCAATCTTAATTTTTTTTATATATGTCCTCCACCATGAGAAAAATGCTAGAACATGTTAAAAACATCAAAAACATCATTTTCAGAGTGAAAGTGTACAAACACTTGAACAATCTTAAAGTTGCAGTTTGAATACATATTATTGTGATTAAGTACTAATGGGCAGCTGTGCTCAATCGTAGAAGAAATAAAGACATAATTCAATCTTTATTGTATTTTTTTGTACTTTTGAAAGTTATCCTTCTTGTCCTCTGACAAGCCAGGCACTTCCAGAGTCTAAAAGGTTTGCAAAACCTTGCATTTAAAGGTTGTAAATGGCTGATGTAAACTGTAGAAGTCCATTTTGTTTGGTAAGCATTTAGGAGAAACTGGAATTACAATTCAGGTGGAGTGCAGCTCACCCTTCTCTCCGTTGGTGAAAGCCCCTCTGAAGGACCCCCCCATGCGGATCTCTCCATCCTGCAGGTCCTCCAGAGCCAAATCTTTCACAGGAATGGGCCGGCGGTACACCTGGAAGCAGCTCCTGTCATTGCGGGTCACTGGTCGGGTCAGAACCAGTAGCTCAGAGAAGAGAAACACGTGTAGCCTCTGAAAACAGGAAAGGAGGGAGGACGGAATCAGCAAAAAATAAAATGTTCCCACAAAAATCTAGAGATAATAGGAAAGCCCCTACCGAACCACTCTTAGTGCGCAGCTCGCCGTGACACAGCAGGGTCTTGCAGTTATCAATGAGAGGGTCCCGCTGCTTCTCATCCAGAAACTCCAGCTTATCGACGTAATACTGGCATTCAGACTCTCCTTTTCTCACATTGATGTCGGACAGAATCTCCTGGATGATTGTGATCTAGATTATATGATAATAAACATGGGTAACATGACCACATTGGTGTAAGATCACTCAAAAGGAAGGAAAAATGGTAGAGCAACATACTGCTTTCTCCAGGCTGGTCACATCAGGGTGATCAGGAGGAGTATGTCTGAGGATTTCTCGCAGCAACAGTGGATATTTCACCAGGCGCGAACGTGGAATGTCGAGGAAGCTCCAAAGGTCCAACTTCCTGCTAAAGGGGGACTCAAGACAGCGCTGCAGAAAGTCCTGGACCCGTATGTCCTGTTTCTTCTGGTCCAGCAGAGCTTTGGCTGCCAGCTGGTTGCTACAGTAGTTTCTATAGGCGTTCAAGCCAGGCAGCTGGGAAGACAAGTAAAACGAGTTTTTAACACTAAAATCAATCTATAGTACTACTTCAGTTCTACTTAACAATCTCAGTGCCTACATACCCAGTCTATTACTATTTGTCCGATCTGAGCTACGGTCCCATCTGGGCCAGTTTCCTCTGTTAACTTAATCAACAGGTCTGTTGATAAACACAGGAGTTAGCATCAAACGAGGTTTTAAAAAAGCTAAAGGCAGAAAACTGGTTATCCATTTACCCTCATGCAAAGGGATGTAAGCATCCAGGTCACCAAAAATGTGAGCTAGCTCCTCCTCTGTCATGATGCACAGTTTCAGCATGGGGTCATGGTATGCCTGAATGCAAAAAGCGCCGACCACAAAAAGTCAACAAAGGTGCAATCAACGTTGTCTTTCTGTGATTTGGGGCGTTTAGGGTTTTTCCTGCCTTTCGTGCAAGCTGAAGATCCTCTATAAGGTCCTGCTCCCCCCTGAAAAGTTCATAGATTGCCTAAAAATACCAAAAAAACAAAAAAGGAGTTATTTGTCAGCTTTGTTTAAAGACGGATCTTGATTGAACCTGAACTGAACAACCTCCTGTCTTTTGATCTCTTTGGTAGAGAAAGTGTTCTTCTGATGGACGTCCAGCATCTCCGACCACAAAGTACTGTTTCTGCGTTTGGTGGGAGTTCGACCTAAAGATTTGCTGTTGACTTTCAGAGTCGTCCCCGGCGACTTGGTATCAGTGCGTAATGACTGGAAAAATACACACGAGTGAAGATTTGACCACAAAAACATTAAAAAACTACATTTTAAGACAATTGTGAGGGTTTAGAACATGGATAGGCAACTCCAGGCCTCGAGGACCGCATTCCTGCATGTTTTCCAATATACCATGGTCTGGCATGTTCTAATTGGCTAGACACACCTGAACCAGGTAACCAGTCATAAGTAGGGCTTGGATTTCTGTAAATCATGCAGACACTGCGGCCCTCGAGGCCTGGAGTTTCCCATCCCTGGTTTAGAGGGTACCTGAATGGTCTGACCAAAGCGCCGCACTGCTCCGTTCTTTGAGGGTGACATCAGATTAACAAGGGATGAAACTTTGGCCAGGGGTCGAACACGCTTGTTACTGGGTTCCTGAAATACAGAGTAAGGTGCAGGTTTAATCATTTTTTGCCACTCCAATGAAAATTGTGTTTTGTGGCATTTTTCTGACGATGTAGGCGCATATATTAAGAAGATTTAGCTTAAAGTTTTCTTTATTCATACTGTTGTGAATCAGGAGCAGACAAAAAAAATGCAGTTTGAAAAAGGGCTTTTATGCGATGTAAAAAAACACACTGAGCGGGTCACAAGCTCCCTGCTCCACTCCACAAGGGAAGGGGAATGGGATTGCTCCACACCAACATTCCCGCTCAGAGGTGAATTTCAAATAAAGTACTGCTGCTCTGTTGAAACTATGCCCTAGAAAAGGACACAGGTTTTTGGCTTTTTTTTTGGCTATAAACAACATAGTTGTTAAAAAATAAGAATTAAAAGCTCACTGGAAAGGCTTTTAAAATAGCTCAAATTAGAGCGGGTCTTTAAATCTTTTTTGTTGGGTATTTCATATTGGCCTAGAATTAGCTTCTAAACTGTCTAAATCTACCATCAAATAAAGGACTAAGCTACCGAGCGAGCTTAGGGACACATGTGGCCAGATCTTCTGTCATGAGTGGTTGTACCAGTCTAAGTGATTATCCTGAGCTCACACACATCAAACACTCATGACTGTGTGGTCAGGACCTGAGTCATGCAGAGGGATTAGTGTCTACTGCAGGGATGCATTCACAGGTGCTTGCTAGGCCTGCGGTAGACAAGAGTAGAAGATCTCACCTTGAGGTCAAAGCTGGACAAACTGATGGTGTCGTCATCTTTCTCTTTGCGTTTTCTTTTCTGCAGGAGTGTAACAAAAAGACAATGGTTAGTTAAGAAAAAACAATTGCACACACTATAGAAACATATTTATTCTGAAAAACTGCCCAAAAATTGAATATGTACGTTGATTCTATGTTTTAGCCTGCTTAGAAGCATTGGCACATGCCACACTGCATCAAGGTAATCCGATTTGCAAATACGGTGAAGGTTATGGTCAAAGCGTGGTTATGCTGTATCGTGAACTCACCAGAGTGAAGTCCCAAGGAGTACCTGGTGTAAGAAATGTAAAGGAGCTGCCCCTTTGAAGCGGAGGTCTACAGGATCCAAGGAAGATGGATGAAAAGAAATTTGATGAGTTATTTCACTGGTGTATGCGGTGAAAGTGTGTCAAAGTGTGTTATAAAATAATATAAACATAATTCAATTGAAACATAAACACTATTTTCAGGATGTTTGCCAGTTGCATCCTATTCATTTTTTTTAAATAACAGTTGAAATGAAAAGGGAATGATTTTATTTAGAAATTTTTAAAAGCTTTGATTACAGCAAGAAAAATGACATGACAACAAGAGGGTGATGTCAAAGAGCTGCACACAGTGCTATATACTGTGTTGGTGCTCATCACATGAGGAGCACAAGCATGGCTTATATAATAAGGACATTCTTGTGGTATCTGAGAATAACATGTCTAATCTGCAGAAATAGATACATAAAAATTAATACATATTTTAGGAAGACATATCTGCTGTTTTAATATACTTTTGAATAGTTGCAGCATTTGAATAAGCCAGAATATTTGATTTTTATTGTGTTTATAAGCTGCTATCAAATCCCTCCTGACTGAGGTGTAATTGAATGACCATGAGTGGGAATTAAAATATAAGAAAAACTACTTCTGCGTAATAAAAGGTAATAAACAATGAGATATTATATTTATATGTATGTATAATTAAGAAAGGAACTATTAAAATTGTTTTAATTAACAGATTAAATGCACTACATTCTGCTACTGAGACGTTTGTAACCAGTTTTTAAAAATCTAACAATTTGACGCTATATTTTTTAACAAAATCTATTGTTTACAACTAAACCTGAGAACGTTGCATGCTTTTTGTTTGAGGTATATCACTCCTCATTTATTAGTTTAAACCCCAAACAAAGCTATGATAGCAAAATTGTAACGCTAAGAGGGTAAAAAGTGTAAACATAAAACGTAATTTTCGAGGTGTACTTGAATGCATCATTAGTCAATGCTTTACTCCGAGCCGTAACGTCTTTCTCGGTGTAAATGAATTGTTTAAGTAAAATAATACCGCAAAGTTCGATCAATAGAGACATTTTAATGTTCCACATCGACGTACTTCTTTGAGTTGCTTCTCTGAGGTTTTGGAGGAGAGGACTCGGCAGCGCTGACGATACTCGTAGTAGACGTTCTCGTTGACATTTTGCGGAGTGTGCGCTTTTTGTTTTCCACCGTCCGCGGGCAAAAATCGTCAAAGCCGTCCATTTTCCTGGAGTCTTCGTTCTGAGACCAACTAAGTTTGATTTTTAATCAAAATGATTCCGGAAAATGGTTTAAGATTAACTTAAATAATTGGTTTGATGTGTAAAAAAATAAAAAGAAAGTAAAAAGATAGATGACAACAGTCCACACACCGCAGCGGAAGTTTGAATATGGCGGATTATTGAAAACTGACCAATCAGGAGAGGCCAAACGGCATATGGGAGGGGTGTATTCCTGGAAGACTCAAATGCATCAGAGTCAAACAGTACTTCCGGGTCGATAGAAAAGTAAAAAGACAAACTAAAGAAAGATGCAGGAGTCTATTTATTTTGGACAAAATTATCTTTGACATTAATAGTCTTAGTTAACAGTTGATCACTATACTTCTTTTTGTGAGCTCTTTCTACAAAAATATGAAATATGCTTCAGGTTTTCTTTCCAAGTCCTCGGCAGACCTTTTTTTTATAAATGCTTGGCACTTGTCAGCTGCTTTGCTTTCACTTTATTTATTCACTCTTACCATCTAGTTCTTTTATCCTCAGGTAGTTCTGACATAGTTGAGATGTTTTGGGTCATTATTTTACAGTACAATAAACACCTGAGAAAGTAGGCACTCTGAGAGGGACAAAAACAGTAGTTTAAAGAGAAGTAAACTTGTCAAATTCAAATTATAAAATGCTTGAAGAAAAAAAGGAGAAAGTTTAGGACCTTTTCAAAGGAAACTGGTGTTTTTGACATGCTTTTGTAGCATTTTGTTATGATGGAGGACACTTATAAAATAATTTATGATTAAAACTGTTTTTTGTTTCTTTTTTCAAGTCACGTTGGATCAGGAGCAGATAAAAACTGGATGTTTCAAAAAGCTCTGGTTTGAGATGCACCAACTGCTATGGGCGGGCCAAAGTCTCCCTTCTACCCTAGTATTCTGAAGGATCCACTTGCTGACAAATAAATCCATTAATTCATTTTCCTCATCTGAGCTACCATCCGGCCTTAGAACTGAAGGACTGGATCACTCAAATATTTCTTGTTGTTTATTTATTTATTTATGTTGCTACGCTAATGTTAGCTTGGGCTTGTGATGCTCTAAGTTTGTGAGAGAGAGAGCATAAAAAAAGGGTTGATGGGAAATTAGCTAAGGCTAACTTCTGCAACAACAGTCCCACCCATGAGCTCCTGCTTCGCTGCAGACAAAATGTCTTAAAAAGAGACGTTGGCTGCATTTATTTATTTCCCTGTAATGTTCTCCCATTTGATTGCTGTAGCAACTGTTTGTTCAGTGTGCTCACATGCAGATGAAATTACCAACCCTGGATCCAGCAAAACAGTCCCATACCATCACACTTCCTCTTCCATATTTGACAGTTCATGTCACACACTGTGGAGCCATTCTTTCACCAATTTGCCTGCATAAAATAAAAAATGTGTGGGATGATGAACCAAAGTTTGTCTAATTGGTCAATAACACCTTCTTCCAGTCTGGGTGAGCTGTCCAGCAGCAGTGGTTCTTGGTCCAGACTCCGTCTTATTCTAACTTTTCAGCATTGTATTTCCTGCTGCAACTTGTCCTCAACCTCACAGTTCTTCCCAAGTCAAACTGAAACTGGCTTTCTTGAAAAACAATTTGAAGTTGTTTCCTGAACTTGTTGCCCAGTGATCTACCTGTCATTCAGGTGATCGCTCTCAAAGACACATTGCCTGACTCAGTTGTGAAGTGTGAATTTTATTTTTTCAAATGATTTATATTTTTGTTTCAGTAGTATTTATATTTAATTCTAATTTCACTAGTCCTTCTGTTAGTGCACCTTGGATATCATGAGTTGTCTTCAGTTTTTGAAGGTATGGGATTGTTAAAACGGCTCACAACACATGACAGCATCATCATCATCCTGTTTGTCAACTTTATTAGCAAACATTTGAACATGTTTAAAAAAACATTAAAAAATGAGGAACTGTCGATACAATTTCAGTAGCTGCCATGAAAATGAAGGACAGATTCATGGGGTTCTAAATAGTTCAAATATAGTTTCCACGTGCAAAATACTTGGAGGATATTCTAACAGTATCCTCCTAAACTAAACTCTTCCTAAATGAAATAAATCCCCTTAAACAGTGAGACAGGCAACTACAATTTTGGCTTTTTTCACATTTGCAAAAAGGTTTTGGATTTTTGCATATATTTAACACTATTTCCCTTAAAAATCTCTGTCCACTTAGAATATCAGACATGTCCAAACACAGAATAGTTTTTTTCCTCATGGCATACTTGCCAATTTCTCAAAGAAACATGACAATCTCTTTAAAAGTGGTGCCACATTTAACACATTTTCTTACCTGCAAACAGTGCAATAATATATAACATTTTTCTGTTATCATAGTTTTACATCACTCATTTTGCATAAAATAATGATAGTAAGCAGGGGATATGCCAATAGACTTACAAAAAATACTATGATGAAAAACACCATAAAGGGGTGTCATGGTTTTTTTAAGATGTGGTTTAAAAAGTGGACACTAAAAAGGCATCAGGTTAGCAAATAGGCCTGACACCCAGAGCTTCTCCTGCACACTTTCACTCACAAGAGCATCCATCAATCTTCAGAACCCACTGAATCCGGTTTTGGGGTCACAGGATTGCTGGAGCCAACTCAGCTACTGTTGGGTAAAGGTGGGGTACACCCTAAAAAGGTTGCCATTCTGTTGCAGAGCCACACAATGAGCTCTATTGGGGCAATTGGCATGCAAACTCCACATAGAAATGTCCCAGCTGGGATTTGAACCAGGTCCTTCTCACTGTGATGTAAGAGTGCTAGACACTATACTATCTGTGCAGCCCCACACAGGAGCAGCTGGCTTGAATATTAACTTGACGTTAAAATAATTCCTGATTGTTTCAAAAGACACATGAAATCAGCTCAACAACACCAGAACATGTGCGCTTTCTTTTTCTTGTTTTAGTTAAAACACAATTGAACAAAAATAAGCAGTAGGACTGCAGCTGTAAGAAGTCATTCGATGAAACAGTCATTTGTACAGAGATGATCTACTTTTTAACTTTACCCAGAGTCTGCTGCTTGTCCAGCATCAGAACACTGAATTCATGTGGTGCTAGAGAAAGACGAAAAACATCTATGTCACCAAATGAAATCAGTTTCTGATGGCAGATCCATACACATACTGGAAATCCACATTCAGGTAGGTCACTGCAAGTTAGTAAAACACACATGTGGGTGGTGAAAAACAATTTCTGCTTATTCCAAAAGGAAAACAATTTGCTAATGTGTTGTTAGAGTCTATGAAGAGGTGCAGAACATTCATTAGAAAATTCTTATAAAATACAATGGGATGTTTCTGGAGGGGGCATCAGCAAAGCTGGAAGTCTCCTGGTGCTCCATCCACCTGTGTCAGCAGCTCCTTAAATAGTACAGAAAAAGAACAACATGAAACATCAAGACATATAAAAAAAAAAACAGAAATATCTACATTTTAAACCATGCTACCTTTATAGACAAAGAGTTTTTCTATGGACACAAACCACAAACGCAGTCCTACTACTTATCCTTCAAATACACAACAAAGAAAAGATCTAGCAAACACACAATTATTTATCTTTGTGCTGGAATTTGGTTTTCCTATTAGTCTATTATTTCTGATATGTGGCAATCAAAAGAGTGGGTTCATGCTATATTTGTGTTATTTCATTACAGCATTGCACAAAAGTACGAACAAAGCAGAGTAATTGAAGACAACACAAAAGCAATGTCTTTTTTTAAACTCTAGAGACCACTTTAGTGATGCTTCTGCATTCTGACTCTGTCAAGTTTGTTTACCTAAACACACTAATACCTCAACCCTCAACATAGCATGCTTGTTAGCCCCACAAAAATAGGTACACAGTCACTGCAGGGTGAATCAACTCCTGTATTGTTGCTCCTTGTTATGGATTCAACTCTGTTTATCTTCTTACTGCAAAAACATACTGCATATTTTCATTCCCAGAACAACACTGACTCATGCCCCGCAGGAGATGACAAGCAGAGAGGCTTTTAAATATTGGCAGCAGCAATAAGAAGTATAGGAAGTGTAATGAGCAATACAATAAATATAGATCTGGGGTCAAGATGTAGAAAAAAAATCAGAATTTTTTTGTTTGAACAATGATTATTTTGACACAAAGAAATTTCAGTCATTAAAATAATTTTACATACAGGAAAATTTGTGTCTGACTCAATGAGATTAAATCCTTCAGGTAAATGAATGCAAAATAAGTACAAATCATGACACTACCGCCACCATTACAGATGGTCAGTTCTTGCTGTAATGTTGTGTTTCACTTCTACAATGCCTTGTATTATGGCCAAATCTCCACTTTTGTCTCACTTGTCAAAGAATTTTTCTTTTTATCTGGGGTTTGGTTTCAGCTAAAACATAACCTTATGGGGCTTGTATGCAATTACCCACAAAAATGCAGTTCTTTACGATGCAAAAATATTACTGTGAAAATAAATGATTTGACTACTAAGTTTTAGAAAAAGAAAAAAAAAAGTTATTTTCCTAAAATATTTCCTGAGAGATGTTTTTTTATTGGTTAGCACTTTTAGAAACCACACAGTTCATCTCTGAGTTAGAAGCCACATAACCACAGAAGACTGAAGCACCAAATAAAAAAGGAACCAAATAAAAAAACATTTAAAGTGTAGAGAGGCGTTGTATGGCTTACAGGCACAACACTCATTTTTGACAGTTTCTCTCGCTGTGATGTTATCATTTTTTTGGTGGGAGTTGTTCACTATGTCAAAAATTCCTTTTCACCAGGTACTAGGTACATACAAGTTGTTGTGAGTTTTGGAGTTTGCGCAGAGGGGGAGACATTTTTGCTCAAAGGAGCAGTAAAAAAGAAGTATTCGAAAAAAATATAGTCTTTGCAGTCCAGGTCTGCTGTGGGCCATAAATATGTCAATCTAAGTGTAGCAGGTTTGTTAACAACGTTCTTTTTGCAAGAGTCATATTTAACCACTGATAACCTTAACTTTGCTAAGTGATAAATACCCTCTCCTTCTCTTTTCAGTTCCCTTAAATCTTTCTCTAAGGCTACATCTGATCGAAACAGTGTCCAAAAAAAACAGCAACCCTTTAATATGAAAGAAAGTGAGTCAAACAGCAATGCCATGCATCACCTAAGTGGACTGGTGACTCATCTTAATTAAACTCAGGGCCTCTATAGCTTTGAATTTTAAAGGGCTTTTGGATGGTGTCATTGCCGTCTGAGAACAGGAGTGAGTCTGTTGGTCATCACCAGGATATGATGAGCAAAAGCTGGAGGAAACATTTGCAGGAGGAAGAGGAAATGAACCCCTCCTAAAGGTGGAGGCCTTCATTCACATGAACTTCTTACAAGGCTTTAGTGAGCTCATTAACCAGAGAGGGAAAGCTATCGAACGTGGAAGGCAGGAAAATGTGGAATCCAGTGCTCATGCAACAGAGATTAAAAACAAGGAAACAATTGTGAATTTTGAGGCTTATGAACTCTGCAAGCACCCTCATTTGAAAAAGAGAGGACTGGGTTTGATCCGTTTAGGGTCATGCAAATCTAAGCAGAATGAGTTAAACACTGTTTAAGATGAGAACAGATTTAGGACCTTTTGACCTCATTGTGGTGGTTTGCTGGGGAAAAACCAAAGTAGGAAGCTGGTGAGATGTGTTTCACTTCTTGATTCATTCTAAACATTGTGGATTTTAGATCCTTCTGATGTATTTTAGCTTGGGTTTTTGTATCATTTCCCTCCTTTCAGACAAATGATAATTGGGATCTTGTCTCACTGATAGCACAACAGAAAAAAAACTCACTAAAACATCAAACTTTGAATTTTAATAAGTGATGGAGTGGTGGAAAAGCAGGGTTCTGGGAAGTTGGCTTCATGGTGCAAACTCACTTCTGTCTGTCTCAGAAATGATGGCACTGACAAATTAATCCTTTTACCTCCTTGACCAACAACAGCTTGTGATATAAAAGGCTTAAAATGAGACATGTGACACATCCCCATGCCGCAGCTTTGCTTCCTGGATTTAAAGCAATCAGCCTCGTGATGGATGAGTCATGAAACCATTTCCTGGGCTTTTTGTCATTGTTCGTGAAGCACTTGTTTACACATCAGGCTTGATGTGAACGATGTTTATTTATGAAGATCAGCACCGAAGGAAAATGGACAGCATTGCTTGTCAGAAAATGGAAAGAAATGTCAATTTGTTTGAGGCTGGAAGATGATTAACTAGAGGAGATTTCAGAGATTTACCAGTCTTTAGGTCTATATCTTTATTGTCTCACCTGAGATTAACAACAATGCAGACAAAGAAGTAATAGGATTAAAATGTTAGAATTGTGTTTGCAAAGAGAATTCTGGATTGATGCATAATAAAACCCTGATGTGATGTCTAAGCAGAGAGTTAGTAGAGGATGAGAATGTGTTTAAAGACTCACTCCAATGAAAGGGATGTTTTTGGTGTTTTTAACATTTTTCCCATAATGGATGACAAAAATTAATTTATAATTTTAATTTCTGAGTATTTCTTTATTCAAATAGTTGAGAATCAGGAGCAGACGAAAATATGTCGTTGGAAGAAGCTTGTAGGTGTGATGTAGATTTTACTACGGCAAGCCACAAGCTCCCTGCTCCACTCCACTCGGATGCATCCACTTGCAGACAAATAGCTCCACTTATGTATGTATGGCTCAGGTGGTTGAGCAAGGTCGACCAATAATCGAAGGGTCTGCAGTTTGATCTCCACTACCCCAGTCAACTGTCGTTGTGTCCTTGGGTAAGGCACTTCACCCTCCATGCCTCCAGTGGTGTGTGAATGCGTATGAATGTCTTGGTGTCTGCTGCGTACTAGCATCCATGCCTCTGTCAGTCTGCCCCAGGGCAGCTGGGGGGCTTACCATCACCAAGTATGAATGAGGAGTGAATGAATAATCTATGTCCATTGTAACTGCTTTGAGCGTCTGGAAAAGCCCAGAAAAAAATCTATTATTATTAATATTATTTTCCTCATCTGAACTGGCATCTGGATCAAAACTGTAAAGCTGGATAGCTCCAATATTGCTCGTTGGAGCGGTAATGTTGGGTTGAGGGTGTGAGGGGCTGTAAGCTTTCAGTGGAACACGTAAACAAAGAGGTGGAAAGTGGAAGCAGGCTTACTCTGCACCAACGGTCCCGCCCACAACTCAAAGGCAAATTTCTAACGAACTACTGCCGCTTTGCAAAAAACTTTTCAACCGTTTGTTTGTTTTTTACCTTTTGTCTAAAACAGCATAATCATAATTGAAAAACCTCTGGGAACGCTTTGGTAGCTCAAAATATGATCAGAGTTGGACTTTAATGGCCATTGAGGATGGGGTCATACTTAGAAAAGACAGAAAATGACTTTTAGGAATCAGAGATCACCTCAGCAACACTGAAAATGTTATAAAAGGAGGTGGTGGGATTAGATGTGTAGTAAAGTCCTGGAACCTGATGGTAGAAAGTCAGGTTTGACAAATGAAGCCACTCAACTTTAAAGTTTGCAATGGTTTAAGAGTACAATGCCGCATTTCCTGAATACATCTTACTCAGTACATACAAAGCTAACTGACTGGTTCAGAAATACACTAAAAAGGAAAATGCAATCATCATCGCAACCACTATCCCAAACTGTGACACTGTAAAAAGTCCAAATGTGATCATTACAGATACTCACCTGTCATAAATAGTCCTTTTCTTGACACTCTTCCTCTCCCAGGCTGAAAGCCAGCCGTGTGTTTGCGGGGAATTTTCATGGTGCAGTCCTCTTTGTAGGTGTGTTTGCTCTGAGCAGCAGAGGAGCTCTGAGACAGCAGTGCCAGAGTGAGCTCAGCCCTCTCACGTATCTCTCTCCTCTTTACAGTCAATGTGAGCCCTTTTATCCGCCACTCTAAAACAGTCATTATTGTACCGGTGAGTCATGAAAACACACAAAGATGGAGCGACCGTTCAGGGTTCACATCAGTTTTAAAAAAGGGATGAAGGACATTATTAGTAAGTATCTGATGCTTTAAATGATAGAAATACTGATAAAGTATATCAGGGTGACAGCAGATGCTGTATAATCATTTCAAAACCTTTTTTGAAAAAATTCCTGATTAGAGTTTTATTTTTCTGTAAACAGGTTTTGATTAGTGAACATTAACTGTAAGCGAGAAAAACAGCTTATCCGGAACCTCCTCAGAAAAAACACTAAACACCTAAACTGGGAAATTCCCTCAGAAAAGGCAGGATGTAATAGTATCCATATGGAGCTTGTGAATGAGAGGGCAGGACTCATAGAGGAGTCATGCCGCATTCCACCGGTGCAACGGGAAAGGAAATAATTGTTCTTCTGTCGAGGACCAAAGGCGTTTGTACGGATGTATATCCCGGAGCTGAGCTTCCTTTCCCAGAATACGTTCTTCTTAAGTGTGTCAGCTGACCACACAGTGACTCGCTCCATCACCTCCTTTCATCTGTCTGCTCTGAAGGTGCCAAGAGAGGAGGTTGTGAGGGCTGAGTCATCTCAGCTACTGAGCTCCTCACCAAACTCCTCCTCTAGAGGATACTGGAAGTCATTCAGAGTTTGGGAAAACATACAGTTGGTTTTAAGTTTGGCGGCTTCTCTAAAAGCTTGGATTTTGAATCATAACAGACAACAAATTGAATTTTGACCTAATATGACAAAAAATCATGTCAACAAACTTCAGTGTTTGTGTCTTGTTTAAAGACACTGCTTTCACGCAGGTTACATCAAGAAGAGGAAATGGATTGGTATTTTAAGCTCAAACTCAAGAAAAGCACCTAAATGTCACAGTGAGACAGCATTATTTGACAACTACTGCTTCATAATGAAACTAGATCATATTTCTTGTCAAAGCTTGTTGGATCACCAGACGTGTGAGCAACAAGAATAACAAAAGGGATGCAGTCCTTTCACTTTTTGTAACTTGTCTGGAAATGTGTAGAAAACGAACTTTGAAAATGGCAATCTGCGTCAACATGAAGGTTGAAATCATCCACAAAGCTGCCGGAGTCGTCTTTGTTTAAAGTCTTTGTGAAAATAAACAACAAACGTTCATTGCCTAAAGAAGCAGAGTTAGTGCTATATTCAAACAAAAAGTTGGAAACCTGAAAAAAATGAAAAACTGGTGAAAAGATGTACAAAGCAGCTTGAAATGTAAAACAAAGCCCATTCATGACTTTTTGGAGATTCACAAGGAATGATGTGCAGCCGGAGACAAATCATCCTATTATTCATGTTATCCAGGACAAGGCCGGACATATACATGGGCAAGAGGGGGTCAATGCCTCTCCGAATGCCATTACAGACCCCCCAAATGTTATGGCCTGCATAAATACCTCAATCGAACTTAACTTAAGAAATAAAAAAAATACGCACACAAAAAACAAAAACAAATAAACAAAAAGAGAATCACACACACACAAAACAAAAACAAATAAATGAAAAGAGAATCACACACACAAAACAAATAAATAAAAAGAGAATCACACACACAAAACAAATAAATAAAAAGAGAATCACACACAAAAAACAAAAACAAATAAATGAAAAGAGAATCACACGCACAAAACAAATAAATAAAAAGAGAATCACACACACACAAAACAAAATAATAAAATAGAAGACAAAAAAGTAAGGATGGATGGACAGACAGATGGGCAACTAGACAGACAAACAAAAGATAAATGGAGCTTCAGCAGAGAACAAACTGGTGTCCTGCTTGTACCTGTCCCTAGCCCAGAAATGCAGAGAGTAGTGTCAGGAAGAGCATTCAAGATAACACTTATAACTCATATCAAATAGACCAAAGGAGATAGATCTATGGATAGAAGAACTGATATGATGATAGCATGCTTTTTTTAAGTATTTTACAGGCTTGGAGGGATATGACACCCCAAACTCTCAGCATACCCAGACTCACCCCCACTGATATTCTACTTGCACTCCATAGAAGGCCTGGCTAAATCTAGATCCAGGACATTAACTTTAATGTTCCTAAAACTTGTGTAAGCCACTTTTAATTTAGAGACAATGTCAGCAGCATTGTACCTGGACTGAAGACAAAGCAGCTGAACTGCTGATCAGTGGCTTAAAGTCCCCCTAAGTAACAGTATTTCTTTAATAATTTTAAATGGTAGACTAGAGAAGGCAGCATCAGCATCAGTCGCATGAAGATAAAAGAGAAAATGCACACATGCACAAAAGGTTATGTAACAACCATACTTCAGGGCTGTGAAGACTCAGATTTGCCCTTGGTGATGCTTTGTTACAGCAGAATCAATGAAAGGATTTATTGCATAACATCAAACTCATTGCTGTCTAAATGCAGCTGAATTCACATCATTCAGGACTGATGCTGGATCTTCAGTATATTCAGAGAACATGCAAGCCTGCTTTGGAGGACAAGGATGCTCAACAAAACCATCTTCTAAAGGAAAATACAAAAGGTTTCCCATCAGGAGGAAAAAGAGAATCTCAAGTTTGTTACTTTCATCAACTTTTCAATTCAGAGCATAAATGCATTCTGATGGTTTTTACTAGATTGCAGAGCAGAAGCAGCTATTCAATTTTCAGTTTAACACTCAACTGTTCGTGGATTCATTTGTACAAACAATTCTGAGAGAGCAAATTAAACTATTAGAAAACAGAACATTTTACAGTGTTATTTACTATTATTGCAAGACTTGCTGCAATTTCAAGAAATATTTACAAAAATAAACTTTTTATAATCTATTTTTCCTTCTTCTTTTATTTGATTGATTTTCATGTTCTATTATTTGTTTTTATATTATGAAGCATGCTAAAAAGAAATAGAAAACGATTTTTATCACATTAACTACAGACACATCATGTGTTCGGGAGAATTGTTTCTAAAGTTTCATTTGACTTTAACTGGTGGCTAAAGTGTGAATCCTGTCAAGAAACCCTCTAAAATTAGTGACAAAACCAACACACAGAAGTAAAAAATAGTGGCTGTTCTTCATTCATTCATTCATTTTCCAATCCGCTTTATCCCTTTCGGGGTCACGGGGTTGCCGGAGCCTAACCCGGCTACTCATGGGCGAAGGCAGGGGACACCCCTGGACTTGTCGCCAGTCTGTCGCAGGGGCCACAATCACACACCCATGCACACTCACATGCACACCTAGGGACAATTTACAGTGATCAATTAATCTATGAAGCATGTTTTTGGACGGTGGGAGGAAGCCGGAGTACCCGGAGAAAACCCACGCATGCACGGGGAGAACATGCAAACTCCACACAGAAAGGTCCCCCAGCACTTGAACCGGGAACCTTCTTGCTGTGAGGCAGGAGTGCTAACCACTGCGCCACCGTGCAGCCCGTGGCTGTTCTTATAAACCACAAATGTGTACCTTGATGTAGAAAGAAAAAAAGTCACACAAAGTTAGGCCAAGTGGTCACCGATTCCTGTGTGGCTGACTGGCTTTAGCTTTGGTCTGCCGAGTTCAGCTTCACTTCTGTTTTTACTCCTCTGGGTTTTACTGCCACACACTGCAGCTGCACCAACAGCGCGTATGCAGAAACAGCCAATTCCATCTGACACAAAGCAGAACACGGTGCACCAGACATCACATGACAGGAACGTTCACAGTTCATCTGATGAAGCACTGTGCTAGTTTCAGGTGAACCAGTTCGCACAGTTTTCAGCATTTCTTCATTTGTAGTTTTCAAATTCGATTAAAAATGATCAGCAACAACCAAAAGCCAAAAGAAAGAAGGAAAGTGGTTGAAAATTGAGCTTGTAGGGTCAAATTCAAGGACTTCTGAGGTTTATTCTCAATCTGTTATACATTTTTTTTAGCAACTATTGCAAACTTCATTGGGGGGGGGAGTGTTGAAGTAGCCTGAACTCTGAAAATGTTGGTGGAGGAGAACTCTGTGCAGATTCAGAGGAGTCCTGAACAAGAGCCACCCTCTGCACCTCCTCAAACCATATGAGCTCTCTTAGTAACAACCGGATGCAACTCAAGTGCTCCACCAAGAGACTAGGAAGTCCTTTTCTCCATCAGGCTCCAGAACATCACAGGAAGGACCTTCCTGAACAAACCAGGTTAAACGAACTTTTCAATCACCCTTCTTATAATTGTTTAAACATTTTTTTTTGCCACAACTGATATTTGAATCCACATGTGGTTGTGGATGTGTGAGCAACAACCTCCTCGATTTCCCTCAGCATCATTATCGGACTGTTTAAAATATATTTTTACTTAAATCCCACCAGAGGCAACCTACTGATGTCATAAACCACTGTCACGTTTTTAAAGCATCTATACAATGCTGTTTTCTACACTAACAAAGGACCAAATATTAAATTACATTTTTCCAGTGAAGACATGTAAATATTCCTTCCTGAACTCCTCTGAAAGGTGGTGCCAGTTTGTTGCTGCTTCAAAGCATCACTACTTTTTAGCCACAAAAGTGCCTGTTTGTAGCTTAACAAATAATCATGAATGATCCAAAAGTTACAAATCCATTTCTAGAAATGTGTCATCCATCCATCCATCCATCCTTTATCAAAATCACACATTACTTCCATAAAGAAGTCCAGCAGGTGCCACAGTAACATTTATTGATGTTTTCCATCAGAACCTTTACTTATATTTATGTTTTAAAACAAAGCTCAGGTGTCACTAAAGAGCATAAAAAATATGAAACAAATCCATGACTTTTGTTTAAATTTGCTCTTGATTGGACAACTTTTACAGTGATCAGTATGTAGTGTAACTATAACTTAAAGTTTTGTGACTCTAACCCTCCTCCCTGTAACTACACCTCACGTTGAATCTGTTGAAGTATGGCACATTTTCAGGAATATCACAGGCTGGGTGTGACTCCTGATTCCGGTCTCCTGGTTTTACTTCTTTACAGTTGTGGGTCTCATGAAGTGTTCCACGTTAGCCTCCAGGAATCAGTTTATCCTGCATTAGGGAGAAAATCGAATTGGGGTTAGAATTCTGTTACTGGTTAGTAAAACATTTTAGCACAATTCAGCTAAAAAGTTAACAGTTTTTACTTTTTTGGCTTTGTTCACACACTGCATGTAGGCCGATGCGATGCTCGAACACATCAGAGTTTTTCCAGTGTTCTCCTTGTAGCACTTCAGTATCTGACTCTGCAGATCCCCACATACTGGCTGGATGTTGAAACGCCTAAAAACAAAACATATGTTAATTATCTTTTGAGATTAATATTCCCTTTTTATTCTATTTTGTTTGTCACATGGAATGCGCAGAATTACACGTTCTATTTTTTAACCAATTATGTAAATAACTTACAAAAAACGGCTTTCAGTCTCCTCTTTGCCTTTCTGGAAGCTCTCAGCTGACACTCTGTAAAACTGTGCACACTATCAGGAAAAAAAACACAGATGAGATCAATGTAAAATCCAATTGGCCTCAAAGTTCACAGAAGAAATTATTCAAAGAATTCTTTCAGTGTGTGGTGCTTCCCTCTGGTGGCCAGGAACACCAACACCATTAGAAATGATCTCTTATTTTCCCCTCTGATGCTGCTACAGTTTAGCAAAAAACAAACCAACAGTGTTCCATAAATTATAAAAATTAATCAACTAAAAACTGGAAGGTTAAAAGTGAACAGATCGCACATTCATCTCACCTTTGCTTCAAGTTTTGCGACTTGTTCCTTGCGAAGTTTGCCCCTTTTCTTCAGCTCCTTCTCTTTTTCGTCAAGCTGGCGAGCCTGCAAGCATTTACAGAGATGAGCACAGTGGAAAAATGCTAAGCAGTGTTACCCAATGTTCAACATGCTACCAAGACACCATTTTCACCTTTCTTTAAAAAAAATGAAATGGAATTTTTGCCACAAGCTGGTATATGTGTGATTAGAAGAAACTGGAAGTAAAACAATTGGGCATGCACAGAAGGGAAAGAACATCTAGACTCACCTTCAGCTCCATCCACTGAAACAAGAAAAGTGTAAGAAATGCAAAGAAAGACAATAAGAGGATGAAACAACCCAGCTTCAAAGGGCAAACGTGACATAAAAGCTGGATTTTGTGAGTTTCTGCTCACATAAAGCTGTGCCATCAGCTTCTCATCTTCTGACTTGACGCGCTCTTTTGCAATAGACTCCGTCAGTTTTTCCACATAAGCCGCTTTCTCCTCTTCCAAAGTCTTCTTCGCCTGCTCTTCCACCTGTGCCCGGAATGTGGCCTCCGCCTCAGCTTTAGCCCGAGCCTTCACCTCCTCCAGCCTTTATGAATTGCACAGAAGTAAGTTTATTGGCAGATGGCTGGTACAACCTACAGCTGCAATATAAGGGTTCCTACTTAGCTTTTAAATAGAAAAATGCAATTAAAAATAAAAAAAGTCATCCATGTGATAAAATTAAATAATCAGACACATTAATATTGAAGGTGAAGCAAATTTTTACTAAAATAAACTGATTAAAGGTCCACTTCGATGAACATTATGTTTTTTAAATGTTTTTGTGGCATTTTTCTTATGATGAAAAAGAAAAATGAGATTAAAATTGCATTCCTGAGTATTTCTTTACTCAAACTGTCATAAGTCAGGAGCAGACAAAAACATTTTGTTTGAAAAAGATGGTATTTGTGATGTATAAAATGTGCAGTGTGGGCAACAAGCAATGGGAAGGGGAAGGGGGGGTGTGGTTGCTAAGCACCAACTTTCCCACCTACATCCTAGGGGTGAATTTCTAATGAACTACTGCCAATCTGCAGAAACTATGTCCTAGAAAGCAACGTTTTTTTTATTTATTATTTAAGCTAAAAATTGCATAATTATAAATTAAAGACCACTGATCGGAGTGGGACTTAAGTTATTTTGATTTTTATAACAGTTGATCCTTAAATAAATAATCTAAAAACATCTATCAAAAATATCTCAAACAGTTGTGGCAGAATGTTGTCATCCCCGAAGTTGCAGCATTCAGTCCTTACTGTCGCTCCAGCTCCTGCCTCCTCTGCTTCATCTCCTGCTGCAGATTTTGCTCCATCTCTGCTTTGATCTTCCGCCTCAGCTCTTCTTCTACCACTTCAGGAGAAATTGGTAGAGCTACATAGGAAAATACATGTTTTAGGTGAGTTACTGGTTTGATCAAATCAAACTTTTTTGTAGAGCACAAAGTGCTTAGCATAAAAATATTTTCCAAATTTACAAACTGAAAGGAAAAGCCAAAAAAAAAATATACATTATAAAACACACACTACCTCCCCCCCACAACCTAATAAAGCATAAAATTATTCAGTAATATGATGCAAAGTAGACCTAAGCAAACACTTAAGTTAAAGTAATTATGTATTTCCTTGATAAAGCTGAAGAGGTTCATTTAAAAATGCAGCTTCAGAGGCTTCTCAAATAGTTTTTCCCCCATTCTGACTGAACTAACTGCCTTTAGATCTCAGTATATTCTATCTCACAGATAGAGTAAAATATGCATAAAATTCTATGTCAAGGTTGAAAAATAAAGATGCTATTGACCACACTTCCATTTGCAAAGTGACCAGGCAGACTCTTTTTAGCCCTTTCTGCACACAAATAAGACAGCCAAGTAGAAATGAAATGAACAAAGCATAAAAAGTGGGCTGTAAATTGATTAAATTCTTAACTTTCATAAATGCTAATGTATTCTTAAGTTTTCAACTTATGCATAAGGCTATATTGTTAACAAACTATAGTTTTTGAGGGCCACTATCCAGCAGAACTTCCTGATATCCATGCTTTATTTATTCCAAAGGAATCAAATGATATGACAGTAAAAAGCTGCAACAATGATGGGGGCAGTTGGAAAAGAATTAGGGCATTGGCAGGTCTGGAGTTTGGCCATTAGAGACAACCAACCTGTTGTAGGGGGAGAAACTGGGCAAAAAGGTTCCTCATCCTCATCCTGAGGAGGCACAGATGTGCTCATGGTGGATTCCCCAGTTGGAAAGGTTGGGTCTGGAAGAGGTGGTGCTGTAGGCTCACCTGTGGGAACCACAGATGGCTCATCATGGCAGGGCAAAGAGGTTTCCTCTAAAGAAGCAGGCAGATATGACGCAGGTTCAGACGGTGGTTCCAGAACTGAAGGCACTGCTTTGACCACAGCAGGAAGGACTGCACACGGAGTCGTCTCTGCAGCTTCACTGGGAACTGAGGGAAGAAAGGGCTGTGCAGAATCAAGAGTGGGAGACAGACTAACTGCTTCTCCGGGTGACGGAGCAGCAGATTCCAGAGGCTCAGCAGCACCAGCAGCAGGTTTGATTGTCAAAGCAGGGGTTTGGGATGAAGGCTCAAGTGGAGGGGACATTTCCACACCAGAAGAATGGCTGAGGAGTTCACCAGTTTGCTCCAGTGCCGGGGCAGGAGTTTGGGTTTCTAGCTTTGAATGAGTTGGGGTCACCGGCTCCAAAACAGGAACCGGATATTCAGGCACCGCTGGAGTTTCACTCTGTGCAGCAGAAACAAAAGGGCACGTTTGGGCCTCTACAGGTGGCGTAGACACAGCAGGCTCCACCGATGAAGGAGGAAGGGAGTGAAACTTCACCGGAGGAGGGACCAGTTTGGCAATGGGAGGCTGTGAGGGTGGTGAGGCTTTCTGAGGAAGAGGAGGTGGTAAACTTTCTATAGGTGATGTAGGAACTGGAGTGAATGCTGGTGTTTGATGCTCAGAAGAGACACAAGAAGTGGAAACTTTAGGGGAAAGCTTCATCCGGTTGATGACATTGTCTGACAGCTGCAAACGAAAAAGAGAAAACCAGAAAATTGAGAGTAATGTCTCTTTTGATAACGACAATTTTATTTTTTACTCCCAGGTTTTGGTGTTGTTTTGCCACGAAAAATGTCTTAGGTTAGAAATACTGGTAAAAACCTGGTTTATTTAAGATCAACTGCTTAGACTTCAAATTAATCCAAACAAAGAGGTTGTAAAAAATATCTTTGCAAGTTTAGTCTCCAAGCAGGGTGAATAACCTCAGAGTTTAGATATTGTGGGAAAATTGGTTTTAAACAATACTGTTTTCCTGCTTTTTTTTTTTTTTTTTACACAACTACAGAAAAAAAACTTTCTTCATGAGGCTTTAAATATAAGAAAAAAAAATAATTGACTGATGATAAAAAAAATATGAACAAATAAAAATTATATATTTAAAAAACGTTAAGATTGTTCCATTTCTTTTTTAAAATGTGACTGTTATCGTTCAAGAACTAAAGACAACAAAAAACAAAAAATTCTCAAGTAATGTTAAATTTGAAAAAATTAGATAAAAAATATACATTTTTAGTTACTGTTCTCTTTATTTGATGAGTTTATTTAAATGAACAATACTTTCTTCCATTCTTTTTTTAACAACAGAATAAAAGAAGCAGTATTTTTAGAGCTTTAAGTGCAAGAAAAAATATTGGATAAAATTTAAAGATTCATTTAAAGAAGATAAAATGATATAACTGAATAGGGGAGGGGGATTGTAAGTTTGCTTCCTTCCGCTCCTTTTCAAGCAATGAATCAAGCTATGCTTGACAAGTTAAAATTCACTAAATTTAATAAATATAATGTGACTTTTTTTCAATCAATGAATTTCAATGTTTCTGTGAGTTTGATAAATCTGTGTGATTTCTTTTTTTGTCTTGTATTGTCCACAATTTATGCTTGGAATTACCCAGGCCTGCCTGCCCGTCTGCTAAACCAACCAAAGATTGATTTAAAAAAAAAAAAAAATAGGGTGTTAAGAATGAAAAATATTTTATCTTGCACTAAAATAAAGCAAATAGAAGAAAAATTAATCATCTAGTAAAAGTGAAATTGTAACAATCGACATAAAATATACAACAAAATCCTTTTCTTAGTAACTGTTGTGTTTATTGGATAAGCTTATTTAAATAAATAAAAAAACTTTTCCTTTTTTTTACAAGAGAAGAAAAATTCAAAACCTTGTTCATTCAGCTTTAAACATAGGAATTAACAATTGATATAATTCAAAAAATTATTTAAAAAATATATATTATTAAAAATATACAAAACTTTAAGGTTGTTAAGAATTATATATACGATTATCTCGCAATAAAAAAGTATATTGAAAATAATAATCCAATGGTAATGCTAAATGTTAATAACTGTTTATTTAATCAATTTATTTAAATAATGCCTTCTCCATTTTTTTTTTTACAACAGAGCAAAAAAATATTTATTCGTGTAATAATAGATATAAACAAAGCATCTGCTTAAAAAAGTATTTTACAAAATGTGGTTGTTAAGATA
Source organism: Adrianichthys oophorus (assembly GCA_036245035.1). Classification (NCBI taxonomy): domain Eukaryota; kingdom Metazoa; phylum Chordata; class Actinopteri; order Beloniformes; family Adrianichthyidae; genus Adrianichthys; species Adrianichthys oophorus. Next base: position 24,333,667 of record BSAI01000030.1, on the reverse strand, counting down.
AAAAAAAAGATAATCTTGCAATAAAATAAAGAGAAGAGTAGACATAACAATCCTCTAGTAACATTTAATTTGAATTATTGACATAAAAATATCATTTTTTAACTAAGTTTAACTAGATTGCAAATAATTTTAAACACACAACATAAACTTGTTTACATTTATCAAAAATCGTGAATTTGACTTGATGCAGGACAAGCCCAGGAGGAGAAAACGTCCCATCCCAGCTGGAAGTGTAAAACAACACCAACAGGGACATTATGGTGGTGCACTTTCTCCACATAGACGTTGTTATGACACTTCACTCACCCGAATGCCCTTCACAAAAGTTACCCCCCTGCCTTTATTCTCCTCGGAGAGGTGACTCGGGCTGTTGCCCCCCATCCCCTCCCGCAGCCGTGCAGCTCGGACGGGACAGTCGAGAAGACAGAACCTTTTCGGTCCAGATTCACAAGCTGGGATGGAATCTGAAGCGAATCAACTCCACAAGCCAACAACAAGCGGCCCCTCCTACCTCCTTTCTGAAGCAACCCCAGCTGTGATTGGTTGAAGCCGAATAACGCCCCTCCTGATTGGTCCGCTGGATTAGCAACAAAGCAAACCGGATGAGTACAGGGCGTCCCAAAAACTGTCATGCTGCCAGGAGAAATGGAAAGCTCCTGTGGCACGAGGACACCTTTAAACTGTATTTCGATGCATTCATATTAGTTTGTTTATTTTTTCTGGTATAACGTTTGAAACATGAGGGTGCAGTGCTCTTATCTGCACAGTGAGGCTTTTGTTTTTTTTTAAAGAAGCACGATAAACTTGGAGAGTATAAATTAATTTCATGGAACCCACAAGAAAAATAATCGACAGAACATGTGAACATTAATTTTAAGACTAACGCAATTGTTCGAGTTGTATGGTTGGGGTTAAAAGAAGTTCGAAAAAGTAGTTTTAAAAAGTTAGTTACACACAAACATTTAAAAACACTATCTATTGGTTTTACATGTAACATATTTATGCTTATAAATAGTAATGCTGATTCATAGCTTTGTAGTAAATACAGTTTAAATCTTAAAAAAAGCAAACATATTTGTAATGTAATCTTAAATCTTTTAGGTGAAAATCTAGTGAGCTTCCCAGACATTAAAGACCCACGTCAATGAAAATTCTGATTTTAACATGTTCTTATGGCATTTTACTGAAGATGGAAGACATATATCCAGAAAATTAAGCTCAAAATAGTATTTCTGAGTATTTCTTTACTCAAAATGTTGTGAATCAGGAGCAGTTTTGAAAAAAAAATTTTTTGTCCCGTAGAAAATACACTGGGTGAGCCACAAGCTCCCTACTCTGCTCCATTCTGATACATCCACTGGTAGACTAGGTCCATGTACACCTTTGTTTTCAGGATCAAAACTGTACGACTGGATGGCTCCAATATTGCTTGACATTTTTTGTTCACTGGTAATATTACAGTGAGGGTGTGAGGGGTTGTAAGGTAGAAGAGCAAGTAAACAGAGTTCTCAGCAATGGGGAGGGGAAAGGGGAGCGGGGTTGCTCTGTGCAATGGCCCACAACTGGGTGACACATTTCTAATTAACTGCTACCGCTCTGCAGAAACTATATTTTAAATAACACAGGTTATTTGATGTTTGCTAAACTACCATAATCATAATTAAAAGACTATTGGGGACGATTTTTAAATAGATTAAAAAGATGATCGGAGTGGGTCTTTAAATCCATAACAGTTGCAGAAAAAAATAAATTATAAAAAAAAAAAAAAAAACTCAGACAGTAAAAGATCAAACATGGCATGACCTATGCTGACATTGTTTATAAGGTTGGTTTGGTGAAATCCATGTCACATAAAATCATGTAAAAACTGTTTTTTGAAGATTTGGAGTCAGAACAAACTCTTTATCCCTTTCAGATCAGATACAGAGGTAAACAACACATACATGGGCAAATCGATCATATTTTATCAGGTTAAAGAGGCACAGTAAAGGTCAAAAAATCCTCTTGCAAATGAAACAATACATAATTTACAGATACTTTAGTACTTTTCAGTTGGAGTGTCAACTAAAAAAAACACATCAAGTTCTGACTAATGAAAACAACAACAGTAAACATGATTCAATCCATATTTATAAATGAAATATAACAAATTGTTTTTTAATGAGATCTTATTACTGACACGATTCAAGTATCACAGCATAATAACCTTAACTGTATAAAAATAGCTGTGGGTGTATAAAAACGTCTAACACGATGGAAAATGTTACCATTCATCGGGCTTTGCTGCGTTACTCTGCCTTCTTTGTTTTGGTTCCCTGAAGTGCCGCCTGGATGCTGCTCAGCACCTCGGTGTAAAGCAGAGTTCCCACAAAGACCACAAATGTGCCCAACCAGTGCCACGAAGTGAAGGGGTTTTGGAAGTAAATGATGGAGAAGATGAGGCTGAGGAACTTTCTGAGCGTCACCACTAAGGTAACGGTCAGCGATGTGCACTCTGTGGTCAGGATGAAAACGCCACGAATGCAGACATATCTGGAGACACGGTCAAGGTCTTTAACAATGGCACGGAAGTATAAAAAAATATGAAAATTTGTATAGCAGTACATTTTTCTAGCATGGCTCTTTAACTTCAATGATAAGGGTGTTGATAAAACATGTAAAATTTAATACAATTCTTAAGAAAAAGCCATCATTATGATTTAAAATAGGATGGAGTTGAATTATTTCCCCCAATCTAAAATTGAGTAAACAAACAAAAAATGTTAAGAAAATTAAGAGGCAAAACACTTAGTACATACTTCTAAAAAATGTTACTCAAAAGAAAAAAAGTTAATACAGCTATCTAGCCTAATGTTTTTTTTTAGATGGAGCATCAGTGAAGACAAAAACTTATTTAAAAGAATAATAAAATAATTGGGGGAGAAATACTCTATTAACCAAAAATCAACGCGAAACTATTATTAGTTGCATTAATTATACATATATGTGAACCTTGAAGAAAATATTTTATTGTAATTATTTAAATATGACTAAACAAAAGCATTAAAAAACAATAAGATGAACATTTTAACCTTGGTAAAAATTGAATCAAGGCTAAAAATAGTTTTTTTTTTTTTTTTTAGTGTTTTTTTGAAGGATACTGTGTGATAACGTTGATTAGAAGGTAGATCCACATGATTGGCACAGTCAGTCCCACCACAGGAACAAGTATGGGAGCTGTACGGGAACAATCACCACTGTTTACACCTGAGACTCGTCCCAAACTGAATCCTTTCTGAAGAGTTAAAAACACTCACTGCTCTGGCTGAAGTGGTTGCAGTAGTTGTAGATGTCTGTGGAAAGAAGCAGGAACCCTGGCAGGGGCAGGCAGTGCTGCAAATAGAAATGCATTTTTGTCTTACAGCTGGCAGTTGTGTAGTAATTTTTACCTCAGTGATGGAAGGGGAAAACTCACGTTGTAGAAGAGAGCCTCTTTGGGGTGTTTTCCGTACTGTTTGTACAGCATCTCCTGGAAAATGCCCATCCGAGCCGACATCAGCAGAGCAAAGGTTAACATGGCGATGCCTGAAAGGAGAGCGCCAACAAACACCAACTGTTCATGAAGCTGCTTTCATTGGTCACTTTGACAAATACGCACATTTTTGTCCCATTTAGCCTTTAAGATTTCTTAACAGGTTTACAGGTCCAACAGTACCATTTATATTAAAAAAAATACAAATTTGCTTCTTTGATTTTAAATTCAAGATATTAGTTTGAATTTAAATCGTTCTTACAATTAGTTGCAAAAAGAAAAAAACACTCATCATTTTGGATTTTGATCAGATTTGAGCATGTTCCTTAATGACTACATAGATAAATATGTAGAACATCAGTGAGGTCAGACCCCCTCATTTTTTTCTGAAAACTAGGAGCGGATGTGGTAAAAGCGTTATCAAGCGAGTAATCAAGCTCCCCCACATAAAACTCATCCATCCATGCAGCAGGTTTTTATTCCAGAGAAGAAAAGTGAATTTCCTCATTATAATCCAACACTGAAAAGCATATGGCCTTCTAAACCTTGAAAAACACAAACTATTATCGCTTTTCCAGAAAAAAATATTCAGCTAAAAGATGGGGGTAACCTTCTTCTGGCACAAAAAAAAACTAAAACAAAAAAACCCACATGTGACTGTCAATTCACAGAAGTCAACAAAACTATGCTATATGCTTTTAAATCAGTTTGGAAATGAAGCTACTTTCACACCGCTATCAGCTTACACTTCCACTGAAAAGCCTATGTAAATAGACTTTTCATAAATAGACTAAAAATAGACAGACTAAAATAAATAAATAAATAATAATAAAATAAAAAAAATAAAATAAAGAGACTAAAAATAAATAGCTACGCAAGTTTGTGACTGTTTTCAGGCTCCATGTTCAAAATGCTCAATCACTGAACGTGCGTTGCAAGGTAAACCAAGTCGAACTCTGACTTGGTAGTGACTTTTAATCAGGGAAGTGCCAACCGTTTGAAAATTGGAGGAGAAATGAATAACTGCTGTTTGTGCCCGGACTGAATTATATGACACCAATATATCGGAAAATATATATCATATATGGGAATAGAGCTGGGAAAGAAAAAACCTGGAGTAAGATTCACAAGATTTTTACCACTTCAACATTTCACACGAGAAGAGGCTCTAACTGTAGGTGGTGGACATGTGCTAGATTTCTCAAACTGTCTGATAGCAAAATAAAAAGTCATTTCACACTCTCTACCATAAAGGAAGTCAGTGATTTTTCAAACAAACGCATGTTTGTGATTCACTTTACACATTAAGTTAAGAGGTTTTACTCTGGACCAGTACTCACCTATCAACCAGTGAACAAAGGCAGAAAAGCTTTGCTCCTCTGACTCCCCACTGGATGCGTTCTGCAGAAGTAAACCAGTTTTTACCACTGCAACTCAGCTGAAATACGATCAACTTCCTGACAACCACCAAAATAAAAATGTCCGACAGCCACTCACCACTTGCTTGGCGGACATGATGGTGCAGATGAAGATGCCTGCTGAAACTAGAGCTATAGACAGATATTTTCCAGATGAATACCTACAAAGAGAAACAGTTAGAGGCAATCAATGAGCATGGAAAAAAGCAGTAAGTAAAGGATTAGTTACCTTTTCTTAAGGATGATTACACCTAAGATCATATTGGCAATCAGCGACCCCTGCAGAGACATCCCACTGGTATTAACCCACAAAGATCATGCTGAAATGTTATTATGCTCTCAGGGGCACTTACTGATCTGAAGATCATATGCAACGGCATAGCAATGTTGAAGTTGAGAGCGTAGTTATTGACCACACTTACGGTGAAGAACATGGTCACCATGATCACATAGTTACTAGGAGAGACAAAAAATAGGGAGAGACGTAAGTTTAGCTTATTATCAGAACGTTAAGAGGGAGCTTCAGGCCCAAGACACACCTGATGGGGATCACGGCTTTCTTTCTGCCAAAGTTAGTCTCGAAGATGAACCCTTCCAAGGCGATGAACAAAAATTGAGCAAAGGTAACCAGGTTGCCACATCCTGGAAACTCTCTGAGAAAGAAATAGACACAAGTTAAAATTAAAGCTTAAAAAAGAAGAAAACAACAACAAAATCTTAAAACTTAGTTATACAGACTTTTGCCAAATATTGAAATAGCAAGTTATCAGTATAATATTGTTTGTTACACGTACATTTATGCATCTTACTAAAAAAGATGACACTGAGGGTTTTCACTTGTTCATAGCTGCAGAAAATATATGGCTCAAGAAGGATTACTACTTTTTAGCAATCCTGAATTTACAAGGTTCAGGGAAAAAATACAAGTATCACAGTTACTTTGTTTAAGAATGAATGCAAATGTAACAAAAAAAAACATATTTATCTTAAATCTAAACAGTATGTGACAGAGAAATAATAATACACACAAAAATAATAAATCTCTGCTTACATAGCAGTGATCTTTAGTTTTTTTTAATCATGCTCATATTTACTAATAATTTTGATCCTCATGCCTGCTCTTCTTAAATGTTATATAAATGTCTATTTTTAAAAGTAAGGTAAGCGTAAAAGATCCATAATATGACTTTTTGTTGTATTGTTATGCTCTATAAATAAAGCTTTATTAAAAAACGTTATTAATTCAATCGGTTTCCGTGTGTGTGGGTAGAATAGGAGACTACAAGGACACATTTGCTTTGCAAGTCCATGTCAATGAAATATGACCTTATACCTCAAGATTTCAGATGAACACAATATAAAAAGAAAATAGAACTCCCTATTTAAAACTTCTGTCCGTAAACAGAGTAAACCGACGAAAACCGCGAGAGTAAAAATGAATACTGTCGTCCTATTTGATTCAAACGAATCAAAAGCATGCTGTGTCGGAACAATTTCACTGGTATTATCAGAACCTCCAGGCAGCAAAGTCCACCGTCTAAGTTTGTCACTGACCGTACAAGCAGCTCAAGAGTTACCACGTTACTACAACACCCGACAAAAACCAGGATAATGGCCAACACGATCCCCATGATCTTCTGCAATCAAACTAAAGCGCCACTATTTAAAACGACTAAAGAAGCGCAGCATGTTTGGAAATAAGCTGGCCTGGCGTTCCAGAGAGATGTGTTACGTTTCTGAAAACTCCGGTTACTGCCTTGGTGTAAAATGTCACACTTCCTGTTCGCACAGCCTTATGGGAGTTGTAGTTTATACTACATGGCAAAGATGGCTTGATTGTTTGAAGTATGTTCACCATAGCTGGTATAACAATAATCTTCTTCTTTTCCTTTTGGCTTTTCCCTTCAGGAGTCGCCACAGCGTTTCAGCTTCCTCCATCTAACTCTGTCTTCTGCGTCCCCTACTCTAACACCAACTACAATAATAAAAAAAAAATAAAAATAAAAAATAACAATAATAATAATAATAATAATAACTAACTATGCTTTTACAGTAGTCGCTAGAATAGAGAAAAAGAAGTCGAAAATTTTGTTGAAAAAAACAAAATGAAATGAAACCTGTATGCTTTATGTTTAAGAATTATTTTCTCGTGGGCTAAAAGTATTTGTTCTGAGTTGAGGGGCCAACATTTCAGACAGGATCATTTTGGTTTTCAAAAAATGACTCTGGACCATTTGGTGTTAAAAAAAGATGTGCACTAATTTTTTTTTAACCAAATATAAACTATAAAAAAAGCATCAAACGAGTCTGCAGAAGTGTATAAAAAATCAGTTCGTATATATCTTTTTATGGTTTGACAAAAATGTACCGTTTTGTTTTGTCAGAGCCTCCTTTATATTAAAATGACTGATTTTCCCCTGAACTAAAAATTGTAAATACAAGTACAGAAAGTATGTAAGTATAATTTGCACAAGTCAACAAGCTGCAAATAAGTGTAAATCTTGAATATTAAACAAACCCTCATTTTAAACTATGCATGATTTTGCTGATAAAACCAACCATCCAACCAGCCAACCAGCCAACCAGCCAACCAACCAGCCAACCAGCCAGCCAGCCAGACAGACAGACAGACAGACAGACAGACAGACAAACAACCAAACACCTCAATAAAGTATTGTCATTTTTATACTGAGCCTGTAGCCATTTGACCAAAAAATATCATACGCAAATAGTGGTTTGGGGTAAAAAAAAACAAACTTGCAAATATATTTTTAAAAAGTGTATCAAACTGCAAAAACATACACATTTTCAAAGTAAATGATTCGTTCAACGACGCCTATTATAGACGATCTTTGATGGATTGCGTACCTACGTGGCTTCGGTTGACGTAGTCTCGTAGGCCGTACCGCTAGCTCTGCTTCCGCCGGTGCTTTAGCTGCCTCTGGCATCAGTTTTTCTGGCATTCTCTCTTTTTGTTAGTTTGTAAGTGAGCAACGTTTCCGACTCTGTGTTAGCCGATTTGTTTCAAAGCAGCTGCCAAAATGATCTCACTCACGGATTCACAAAGTAAGAACTATTTCGGTTTTTACCGCTGTTTATGGGGGCATCAAATCTGGTTTAGCAGCTAGATGTATGAAGCTAGTAGCTTCAATATGATTGGTTGAGAACTAGTTTACGTCAATTTAGACATTTTTTTTGGAAACACTGGGTTATTCAAAAAGAAAAAAAACTGAGTTTATAACAGAATTTTGTATACATACACACATACACACACACACACATCTATAAATAATACTACAAAACCTCGACTGAGTCGCAAGTGTTCTGCTTACTAATAATGTTATTTTCCATTTAAGACAGTGTTGAATCTGGCCACCACTTGCAACACGGTGTATACTAATGTGGAAAAAAAGGCACAAAAGTACTCGAATATTTGCGACTTTGGTTGAGTTTTTAGTTACTTTTCCTTTGTTAACCAAACCATGATGCATTGAATGATTAAGTCAATCCGTCACCCTTCCTTTTACTGCTTATCTGGCCCCGTGTCTATGCAGGGATCCTCAGACATCCACAGATCCTCAGACATCCACAGAATTCTCCTCTTTCGGGGGACCCCATGGGGCTCCCAGGTCAGCCAGGAACCAAAGTTCCTTTAGTGCCTCCTGGTTCTTCCCCAGTACCTCCTCCTGGTGTTATGTGAATAAAAAAAAAAAAAAAAACCTTCGTAGGAGCCTTCTAAAGAGATGCTCCTGCCACCTCAACTGGGAGTCTGCAATACTCAATCTGTCTCTCAGTTTTACGCTCCATCTTTCCCTCATTCGTGAACAAGACTCCAAGATACTAAAACTCCTCCACTTGTGGCATGAAATCTCCACCTTCCAGGAGAGGTTCATTTTTTTAAAATAAGCACAAATAACAACATTTACATTTTTTGTATATGCAGTATGCAGATAAATGATTTTTCAAGAATTAAACTGTTTATAATTTGAATATTTCTTTAACTTAAATGTTAAAATTGTTATTTTATTTTAGTTTTTAGGTCCAGGCATTTAATTTTTGTTTTGTCTGCTTTTGTCTTAAGATCATAAACTACAGTGAATGATCTGATGCACTCTCATAACCACAATGATAGCCTTTTGTCACTGAAACTCAACAGAAATTGGAATGGGGCTGACGGGCTTTGGAGTGTTCTTCCTCTTCTTTGGAATGGTGCTGTTCTTCGATAAAGCGCTCCTTGCTATTGGCAACGTGAGTCATACAACTGCAAACTTCTTCTTTTTTTTTGACCCCATTGGAGTTGGAGTTACCTCATTAGAAAGCTGTTAAGCCTTCAGCGCTCTGTTTCCCAATGCAGATCCTGTTTGTCTCAGGCCTGTCGTTTGTCATCGGCCTGGAGCGCACCTTCAGGTTCTTCTTTCAGAGACACAAAGTAAAAGCCACCAGTTTCTTCCTGGGTGGAGTCTTTGTGGTTTTGATCGGCTGGCCCATCATTGGAGTTCTCCTGGAAATTTATGGTTTCTTCCTCCTGTTTAGGTAAACTGAAAAAAAAAAAAGATGGAAACATTCTTTTGTCAAAGAATTGTGTTGCTTCAGTAAATCTAACTTTTTTTTTCTCCTTTCTGTTAAAAGGGGATTCTTCCCAGTGGTGGTCGGATTCATACGACGGGTGCCTGTCCTTGGATCATTGCTAAATTTACCAGGGATTAGTGCAGTAAGTTAATGAGCCACAAACTGCAAAAGCTTCAAGTCCCACTCCAATCATATCTTAATCTGTTTTAAAAGCATCCCCAGTGATCTTTTAATTGTGATTATGCCGTTTTTAGCCAAAATTAAAAAACCTGTGTTGTTCTCTGCTGAGCGGCAGGAGTTAATTCAGAAATTTGCCTCTGACTTATGGGTGAGACTGTTGGTGCAGAGCAACCCCAACCCCTCTTCCCATCACTCATAACTGAGCTATCTGTTTACACTCTCTCTCTCTAGCTCACAGCCCCTCACAACCCCCAACCTAACATTACCGGTGCAAAATGGAAAGCAATATTGGAGCTATACAGCCATACAGTTTTAAGGCAGATGCCAAATCGGATGAGGAAAACAAAGTCGTACATTTAGACGTGGAATTATTTGTCTTTATATTTGTCCTCTGTGTTAAAAAGCACAATTTTCATTGAAGTCTGTCTAACAAACATATGAGGCATATTAAAAAATTATAGATTTTTTATGTGTAGTTTTGTGATGAAATAGTGACTGTTTTGGTTAAATTTAGTGTGTTCAAAGCCGTAACATCCCAAACTCTAAATCAAAATATTTTTTTTGGAAGTTGCATTATTTAAAGAAGACTTAAGAAAGAAGAAAGAAAACTAAGTCTATTCTTACTCTTCCATGTCATGATTATAATTTTTTAAAGAATCTTGTTTGTGAACTAAATTTAGACAAATTTCAGCCTTAATGACTGAATACTTAAATCAAAGGAAAAAATTTCTGATTTAAGTTTCTAGATATTTTCCAGAAAAACTCTGGAGTTAGAAAGTTCAAGTTTAAATTTGCTTTTTGTTTGTTTAACTGAGGCTTCATTGTTGGAAATTAAGTCTCAAATGTTTTGTTCTCTTTCAGCTGGTGGACAAAATCGGTGAGAGCAACACTATGGTATAACGTGGAGCAGCGTGTGCTGCTGAAGACAGATGGATTATTTATCAAAGCTTCTGACAGTGACTGTGTTCGGATCAGGAATCCCTAAAAAGCCACAAATGGAAGCTCGGAGGCTCCACTGACCTCCTGGTGATTTTCCTGTTTGACTGCCATCAGACAGGAAGTGATTGTTTATATTTTATTTTTGATCTTTTTTTTTTTTATCTTTTATGTGTAATATTTATGAACTGTATTCCTGGGACCATTGGACCAAGTCAGAAGAAGATCATGATCTACTGACAGTGTCATCCTTTCCAGACTGAGAACTTAACTTTTTTTTTCTAGCTGGTTACTGAGAACTTTAACTTAAAAACATTTGAAGAAGATTTTTAGGAAACCTGACTTATTTTGAAAAAATGATTGTTTTGGATATGGTTAACATCCTTTTTTAAAAATGCATATAAGTAAGTGTGTGTGTTTTTTTTTTTTTTTTTATACATTACTCTGATATTTTGGATTTTCCAGTGAATTCAGCTCTTGATTCTGACAGAATTAAGTTATCAAAGATAAAGTTAACCATAGGAGCAAAATCCTCTATGACTGTACTGATATGCAACACCTGAAGTTACACCAATGCCTTCTCCAACCCCGTCATGGTTGTAATGTTACAATGGATTTGTGTACATTTTTACAAATATGTACTTATTGTTTCTAGTGGCTAAAAGAAAAATAAATTATTTGTTACATTTTCAAGAAACATTAAACAGATAAATCTTTTCTATTGTTGACTTTTAAAATAAGTTTTGGTATCAAAGTCTGTGTTTTGTGTCAATTACAACATTCGTCTTTCAAAGTTGGCGTCGAGCTGGGTTTTAGTCTGACGTTTGTGCTTTAGGAAAACTGCCAAAGCAAACGGCGATGTTTAAGGAGATCCCCTATGACTTTTGTCTCCTTTTTGAGCTAACTATCTTGCTACAATGTTATATATTTACAATAAACACAAAGAAGAGTCAAAAAGTTTGCTGTTTGTGGATATGACTTTGTAACAATTATTCCCATCCTCGATTCCCAATGGGAATCTAAAGCTTTGGGCCTTCATTAAGGTAGAAAAGGTATACAAACAAAGGTATATGCAATTAACCATTTATAGTGACTATTAACCATTTATAGTGACTACACATCTCAAACTGATGAACCCGCAGGGTTAGTTGTCTCAACATTCATTTGTGGATCTTGTGGGTTTTGATAGATGAGAACTTGACTTCATGGATCCATTGTGGGGTGGGGTGGGGGTGTGTGTTGCGTGATGGTGTAGTGGTTAGCACTCAACTCACAGCAAGGAGGCCCTGGTTCAAATCCTGGCTGGGTCCTTGCTATGTGGAGTTTGAATGTTCTTATGTATCTTGGCTCTGGCGACCAGTCCAGGGGTGTTCCCTGCCTTCGCCCATGAGTAGCCGGGTTAGGCTCCGGCAACCCCGTGACCCCGAAAGGGATAAAGCGGCTTGGAAAATGAATGAATGAATGAATGAATGTATCTTGGCACTCTGGCTTCCTCCTCAGTCCAAAATATGCTTCATATCTTACAGTGGCTTGCAAAAGTATTCATACCCCTTGAAATTCTCCACATTTTCTCACATTATGACCACAAACATAAATATATTTTATTGGAATTTTATATGAAAGACCAACACAAAGTACACACACTTGTCAAATTGAAAGAAAATTATACAAGAGCTCTTTTTTTTTTTTTACAAATAAAAAACTAAAAGTGCAGTGTGCAGAAGTCTTCAGCCCCCCTGAGTCAATACTTTGTGGAACCCCCTTTTGCTGCAATTCCAGCTGCAAGTCTTTTTGGGTTTGTCTCTACCAGCTTTGAACATCTAGAGACTGAATTCTTTGCCCATTCCATACAAAACTATTCTGAGTCAGATTAGATGGAGAGCGTGTGAACAGCAGTTTTCAGATTTTGCCACAGATTCTGGATTGGATTGGAGGTCTGGACTTTGACTGGACCATTCCAACACAGGAATACGTTTCATTTGAAGCCATTCCATTGTAGCTTTGGCTTTATATTTAGGGTGGTTGTCCCGTTGGAAGGTGAATCTCCGCCTCAGTCTCAAGTGTTGTTCAGACTTCAACACGTTTTCCTCCAATATTGCTCTGTATTTGGCTCAATCCGTCTTCCCATCATCTCTAACCAGATTCCCTGTCCCTGCTGAAAAGAAGCAGCCCCAAAGCATGATGCTGCCACCACCATGTTTAACAGTGGGTATGATGTGTTCAGAGGTATGTGCAGTGTTTGATTTCCGTCACACGTAGAGCTTTGCATTTAGGCCAAAAAGTTAAATTTTGAGCTCCTTCTTCCACACGTTTGCTGGGTCAATGGGCTTATGGCAAACTGCAAACGGGACTTCTTGTGGTTTTCTTTTAACAATGGTTTTCTTCTTGCCACTCTTCCATAAAGTCCAGGTTTGTGCAGTGCACGACTGATCGTTGTCCTATGGACAGATTCCCCCTCCTGAGCTGTAGATCTCTGCTGTTCATCTCTGATCAGTGCTCTCCTTGTTCGCCCTGTGAGTTTAGGTGGACATCCATGTCTAGGCAGGTTTGCCATACTCTTTCCATTAGCAGATGATGGACTGAACAGTGGTTCATGGGATGTTCAAAGCTTGGGAAATCTTTCTCCAGCCTAACCTTGCATTAAAGTTCTCCACAACTTTATCCCTAACCTCTCTGGTGTGTTCCTAACACATCATGATCCTGTTTTCTCCCCAATATTCTCTTGACAAACCACAGAGACCGTCACAAAACAGCTGTTTTTGTATACTGAGATTAAATTACACACATGAAGTCAACATTTGATCAGTCACCAATCATCAAGCAACGTCTGAAGGCAATCGGATGCACTCTGGCATGTTCTAATTGGCTGGACACACCTGAACCAGGTAATCAGTCATGAGTAGGCTTGGATTTCTGGAAATCATCCAGAAAAAGCAGCCCTCGAGGCCTGGAGTTGCCTATCTATGCTCTAAATTGTCCTTACGGTGTGAATGTGAGTGTATACTTGTGTGGCCCTGCAACAGATTGGCAACCTGTCGCAAGGTTTTGGCTGTAAATGATGAGACGGAAAGAGCTGTGAAACTGGGAAAGAAGCTGAGGTCCCAAAAATTTACATTTGACCCTTTATTGACCAACGGTCTGCAGGACCCTCCTATTCATTCATTCATTCATTCATTCATTCATTCATTCATTCATTCACTCATTTATTCATTTATCTACCTATGTTTGTTATAATCAGGATAACTATTAAAATAAACCATAACAGAATCAGCAGCAAAACATATTTTAACGTTTTAGGAAGTTTTCTTCTTTGTGTTTTATTGCCACATAATAAAAAAAAGGTTTGTGCATTGTATTGTTTCATTTATGTAACTGTTTTATGGCAAATGAATGAATGAATGAATAAATTAATATAGGAATACATTTCAAATGGCTGAGTAAAAGCAAATATTGATGATAACAAAGCACACATTTTTTCAAAAACTCATAAATAAGGGAATGTTAGAAAAATGTAAAATCTATGGGGTGGTAATTGTTATAGATTTTTGCTTTCTAACAGAAAAGTTTATTTTTTGGTGTTTTTTTTATTGACAGAAGGTAAAATTGAAGAACAGCATTGTTTTATTTTGTGAAACCCATCTATTTATTTCAAGCTGCAGTTAAGACCAGACAATGTTCACTACAATTAACTTGTTGAAACCTTTTTGTTTAAATACACTTAAACCACAAATACGATGAGGTTGGTTTTCATTTATATGTTTTTTCCCACTCATATTTTAATTAAAGTGGATTTTTTTCTGCTTCAAGAAAATCTATTTAAAAGAAGGCAAATTTAGGATTAAAATATGTCACTCAGTCATGCAGCTTTTTCTGGAGCCGTCATCACTGGGATGCCCACACGCTGGCCTCCTGCAGTTGTCTACACCCACACACCCACTAACATGCTGTCATAACATCATGACACTCATTGATAAAGTCTGAGGGAATCTTTCTGAAGACGCTGCTGCTCATCAAATGCTCAAAGTTCAAACTTCTGCCGCCTGTGATTGATGTGCAGCGACGGCTGCAGGCAGCACCTGTCACCTAAGGTGTGAAGTAACTCAACTACTTTACAGCACCGAGGCTTTATAACTGACCAGCGTGTGATGACACAAGCTGTGATCTGAAGTCAGAGCTTAGATTAGAGCCACTGACACAACGGTAAGACAGTATTCATTTTATTGGTATTAGTTTTAATAATGCAGTTGTATAACATTAAGTAGTAAAAAAATAACTCCTTAATATTAACACTATAGAATTATTTGAACAGTGTTCTTTAATGTGATCAGTACAATGTCAGTGACTTTAACACCTCACTGCAGCAAGAAGCGCTTTCACAGATAATTTTTTCTGTCAGCTGTTAGACTTTACTATGCCTCATAGACACTGGACAATAATCATTATTATGATTATTTATTTTTTAAGCACATATTTACTGTTATTTGTTATGTATCTGATTTTTAACTAGAGCTATGAATGGTGACAAGATAATTCCTCCTTTGTGGGATCTATTCTATTCTATTCTATTCTATTCTATTCTATTCTATTCTATTC
>BSAI01000030.1:24212262-24318450 GCA_036245035.1 Adrianichthys oophorus | reverse complement strand
TCTATTCTATTCTATTCTATTCTATTCTATTCTATTCTATTCTATTCTATTCTATTCTATTCTATTCTATTCTTCAACAAGTCAAATTCTGCTGTTTTAAGGAAAAAGTTTCTCATGAAAATGTTATAACTGTGACTTCTCAGTGAGCTTTTATTAGAAAATTTTCCACTCAAATCTTTAAATTTGGTGCTTTGGGGGGATTTGTGTCTGTTTCTACGTCAATCTGTTTGAAGACATTAAAATATGAACTGTGGTCTGTTGTTTTTGTAGAATTCAACAATGTCTCTGAAAGTCACACTGCTTGTGATGACTTTGGTATCTCAGTGTTGGACTGCCCCGCAGGTGAGTGTACATATTTTTATTTTTATTGATTCATCTTTGATGTTTTCCTGTCTAAAACCGAATCTTTCCATCCTTTTTTTCCAGAGAAGAAACTGGACTCCTCAAGCAATGTTATACCTGAAAGGAGCACGTAAGAACACGATCAGAGAAACAGAAAACTCCTTTTAGGCTGCCTTTTGTTACAGCTAAATGTTATGTTATGTTGCTGCATTGCAGAGGGACACCGCTCCCCGTTAGAACATAACAGCAGAGAAGAGAGAAGCATCTCAAACTCAGGTTTGTCTTCATCTTTTACAGCATATGTCATATTTAGAAAAACACTGATAAAATGTAATAGTTTCTCAGTACTGATCATCGTCTTTTTTCTTCTGTCACTTTTGTTTCTCAAATAACGAAATGTATAACATTCAAATAATTCTCAAATATTATAATGATTCTTCTGCTCTCTTCTGTACATTTTTCAACACGTAGAAACTTCTTCATACTTTCAGCAATTTCAGCAATCTGGGTATCTAAACGTTCATTTTATTCAGGACCTTACTGCCTGTACTTTTGGTAATCATTTACTTTATAGATTTTGAAATGTTTAGTACAATATGCTTCATAGAAAATGAATGAGAAATTCTCCAAATCCTTCAAAAAGCATTCACACTAGCATTATTGCAGATAATGCAACTTTTCCAATTACAATTATTATTATTCATTATTCTCAAATAATGAATTGAAAACCAAAAAGTACAAGTTTTTAAGCAGAGTGAGATTTTCTTTTTCCTTGTGTGTGTGCTTTTACATTTTTAAAAATTGTTTATGGATCTCACAGGCATTCTTATATAGTACTTTACACAAAAGGCAATACATGCACACAGGTAAGCACATACCGTTTAACATGGCTATTTTAATAAGAAACAAAATCACTATGGTAAAGATGAGCAATTCATCCTGACTTCATACAGTGACTGTAGTTTCAAATTTCACAATGACCGTTTTAATCTGCAAAGAAAAATTTTTACTGTATTTTTTGTTTTATTTTCTTATTGATTCTGCACAGTATTTTCAATTTCTCATTTAGTGATACACAGCAGGCTAAAATGCAGTATCATACTATATTCAATGATTTTCTTTTTGTCCCTTTTCAGGTAAAACTCTCAATGCAGAAAATTCCTAACTAGCACGTTTCATTATTGCATGTTGTTTATGCATCAGGCTGAAAATATTCATTTCAACAGCCAGCCTTCAGAAGGGACATGTATTATTTTGCAGCTGATGTGAAAAACCCAGGCGTCACCTTAAATCAGGGATAGTCAACACCAAGCATCGAGGGCCGCATTCCTGCCTGTTTTCCAACATACCCTGCTCTGGCATGTTCTAATTGGCTGGATACACCTGACGCAGGTAATCAGTCCTGAGTGGCCTTGGATATCTGGAACTCATGCAGACATGGTGGCCCTCGAGGACTGGAGTTGCCTGTCCCTGACTTAAATGTTATACATGTCACATTTCGCCTTGATTGATTGGCGAACTGTCTAGGATGTAGCACCCATTCATCCTTAAGTGGGTGGAGTAGGCTCCAGCAACTGCTGTGAAACCAGACGGGATGAAGCAGGAACCGAAAATGAACGGATGTCTCTTTCTGGGCATTCCTCGCTTGTTTCCAGTTATTTTTTTTCTCTTTTTCAGCAAACTTTAACCAGATCAGTGATGGACTGGGATCATTCTTACCTTCTGTCATGCTTCTGGAGCTTCTGCGGCATGCTGTGGAAGAAGGCAAGTTTGGAAAAGTCATCACTGCTGTATAGCTGAACATTATTGTCTTTTGAGACACCTGTGCTTTTCCCCCCTTCAGGTGGACACACATGGGGTCACAACAAAGAACAGCAAGACCTGAAAAGAAACCATTTGTGATACATTGTTTTTTTTCCCCCCAAATGTTAAGGTGTTCTTTTGTACACAGCTCATGATTTTTTAATGATTTTTATCATATTTTAGCGAATAATAAATATTTAGATTAGAAACTACATTTTGAAAATGTGATTGACTAATTAATTTCTAGTTGTGCATCTACAGAGTGAAAAAGTAAGAAATAAAGAAAAGGTGAAAAAAGACAACCCCCGGGCAACAATTATTCTTCACTCATTTACACCATTCAGTGATCAACACCATCAAGCATCTGAGCATCATCACCTCCTGCTCACTGACGTCACATTAAAAAGTCATGTTTGGGTCAAGCAGAAGAATAGTTCTATTTTTGGATAATTTTTTGGCTGACTTTAAAGAAACAACACAGAGTTTTGACATGTTTTTTTATTGTATTGTGAGATATTTGCTTTAACTTGCATTATAACTCATTCTTTTGCAGAGCCGAACACAAGTGATAAAAAATGAGTCAGAGCATGTCACCCATTTCCTGTCATTTGTGGCAATTTTTTTCAACAAAAACAGCAGCAAACTGATGTCTACGCCTAAACCATGACGGGGTTAAAATCCCCAAATCCTCGAACTACTGGAGGGAGGGGGGTTGAGGGTGTTAAAGCTGGTCTGCTGTTTAGTGGTTGCATTGTGGCGGTGCTGAAGAAAAAGAAAAAGAAGAAGTTTCCCTCTGGTGGTCAGTTAGATGTCCCACAGGTCTTTTTGGATGTCCCACAGAGTGTTTGCACTGGCCTGCAGCTGGGCCACCTCCTCATCCGTTAGGGTCATGTTGATCACACTGGCCACGCCCCCGCCGTTCAACACACAAGGTAGACTCAGGTAGACTTCTTCGCTGATCCCATACATGCCCTGTTGATGCAGAAGCAGTTAAGCACTGAGCAATGATGGAATAAAATAGGAGAAAAGTGATCATATTGAACTCAATAATCAAATATATGAAATATTTGGGATTATTGCAGGAAGTTGCAACTGTTTAACATGAGACAAATACGTTTCAGAAATTACATTTAAAATCAAATTCACTGAAATAGCATACTTATGGCTGCAAAAAGAAATTCCACATTTGCATTGCTGTTTGAGGTATAATGACTGATGTTACTAAAACAGGGATTGAGGTGAGGTTTCCTGGCAAAGTTCCACACTAAAGTAGCCAGCTTTCATCACTGTCAGCAGAGAGGGACCATGAGAAACTGTGAAAATCATCCCGTCCCCTCGAGCTTCACATTTCTATCTCCTTTGACTGAGCTGCTGAGATGATATAAAAAAAGTGGGTTTTGAGTCAAGTGAAATCTAAGCTCTCACATGATTGAGTGACTTAAGTGACTCTTTGACGTTGATTAAATATACAGCCTGTTCTGGCCATAATTAAAGTATATCTTTGGACAGTTAAGAAAAGTCAGGATTTGAAACTGGCAGGTCAAATTTGGGCTTTTGAAGCAAATCCCTGCCCATTTATCACTCCAAACTATTTGATACTTGCAATTTTAAAACCTTGTTTTCAAACATTAATTTTTTTATTTTTTACATTTATTTAGTTTTTCTAACTTTCTTTGATCCAGCTTCCCAAGCTTTTCTCAAAATCAGTACATTTGAGAACTTTTCATCTCATTAAAGGGCTAGGAAGTGGAAAGGATCAAAATGAGCCCGTCCTTTCACTCCAAGCTCCTAATGATGGAAAAACTCAATTTAAGACTCAAAAAACACAAGTTGCATTATAATTTTTGGTTCAGTTTAAAGTATGTTTTTATAAAGTTCACTAAATGTTGACAACTTAGACTGGCATTCATTGTCTTTATTTTGGAAACAAAAATGTAAATGTATGTTCTAAGAATGAGTGGTAGTTTCAGTTTTTAAAGGGATTTATTAAGGTGGGCCAACTTATACAAATATGGTATTCTCGTTTTCTTTACATTTTGTTCAAAAAAGAAAAATTTGACTAGTTTGTTTGCCACTGTAATCACAATGAACTACAGTTAGGTTCATAAAAACTCAAATAAATACAAACCATTTGCTTAGAACTGGCGAATAAAACCCTTTTATTGGGCTGTATAACAGTCTATTTAAAGTAATTCTGTCCAACAGTTAGCTTTATAGCTTTTTCTTCTTTATTGAATGCTTGTTTGGAACTTCTTGTTTCAATTTTTTGATGTCTTATATAAGATTTCTTGTTACATAAAACAACCTGCTGGATGGACTAATAATTTCCTTCTTAAATGTAGTGTTCTACATTTTTTTGTTCTGGTTTTAGGCTACCTCTTTTTGCAGTGAACTTTAAATTTTGATAAGATTAATCATGTCAAGGATTTTGTTCTCTTGAAATGTTGCACTATTGAAAGGTTTTCTTAGACATTGTTTCTTGCTTAAGTTTTCCCCCCACACCCCTACACAGTTTACCCTTGTTTAGCAGTCTTTAGTGGAAAAAAGGAAAATCAAATAAGGGAGAAAAGTGTTTGGAGTTGTGAATGGAATCCTGCTGGGGTTCTCCATGCTTTCCCTTTCAAGCAGGGAAGAAATAGCTTGGCATAAATGGTGTTTCATCTTTCTAAAATAATCCATCCTATTTGAACCCAAATTCTCTCCTTTAGTTTTTGATTCTGTTTCTTGAGGAACAGAATCCCGGAATAATCTGAACATCTACAAAACCTCTCTTAATGAGTTTTATAGCTCATAGAAACCTGAGATTATTGCAGATTATTACTAAGGAAGAGAGAACAACAGGATGAGATGTTGGCCTCTTTATTTTCCTTCTAAATCCACGTTGACTGTATGTATTAACCTCATTTAAAAGGAGTTTTTCTGGGAATTTCAAATCAAACTCCGTAATGTAAAAGCTGTGACCGCTGACCGGCCTCTTAATGGTGTACAAACAAGAGTTTGTTATGCTGTGAACTCACACTGAAGGAGCGAGTGTGTGTTCATGTGATCTCAATTTACCTTCACCATGGTGGAGACTGGATGGATCCTGTTCAAGTTCTTCATCAGGCTCTCTGTCAGGTCAGCCACGCTCAGACCAATGGCCCAGTTGGTGTAACCCTTCAGCCGGATCACCTCGTAGGCACTGAGAGACCAAACACATTTTTGGCATTATGACTCATGATCTGACAGCAGCTTTTGATTTTCAATTTAACATTGTTAGAAAAATATTAAAAACATTCATTGTAATATTTAAAATTACACTTTAGAGGAAGTTTTATTTGTTAAAAGCTGCTTATTTTTCCTAATTTGATTAAAAAATAGAAACTAAGAGTAAAATAAACAGAAGTCACACAGAAAACTCAAAAAAATGTAAGTTTTATTTATGACAGTTAAGTTAATTCTAAGTTTGAAAACGTTAGGGGGTATTTTAACCATTACAAAGTTCAAACAAACAGTTGTTTTCCTCCTTAGTGCATGTTCTCACTGTTTCCTGAGGAATCTTCCAGGTTTCATATATAATAATAAAACATTTAAGAATAAATCTCTGATCTGCTCAGAGTTCATCCTCTCTGAAGTTGACTCCTGTTTTAAAAACATCTTAAAGGCTCACACAGAACATTAAAAATTGGGGTGGATTACAGAAAACTTTTTCCACTTAACTTGTTTGTGACAAACCTGGAAATGACTTTTTTTCCCCCCAAACAATCTTGTTTTATGGTATTTTTTCAAGATTCACCACTAGTTATAATACAGTTCAGAAAAACTGTGTTCTGTGCGCTCTTCAAAATCTCTTTAAATTCACAAAAGCAATAGTCAAATGTGGGAAACATGTCAATGCTTTTTTAAAATTTTTTGACATTTATTCTCCTGTTTGCATGTCAAATGCTCAAAACGCAATGTTTTATTAGCTTGGTGATTTGACATAGAACTGTAAAACTTAGATTCTGAATAAGGCCAGTAGAATTATGGGTAATACCTGTTCAAGCAACACCAGGAGGGAAAAAAATTGCTGTGAGATTCAAGTTTCCTTTCCTAAATGAGCTTTAAAAAATTTTTTTTCATGTTTTTTAAATATTCCTTCAACCAAGATTAAGGAAAGAACAGTCATGCAGAAGGCTGCATGGAGAGCTCTCGGCTCACAGTGGGAAGGTCCTGGTTCAAATCCCGGCTGGAGCCTTTCTGTGTGGAGTTAGCACATTCTCCTTGTGCATGCGTGGGTTTTCTCCAGGTACTCCTGCCTTCTCCCACAGTCCAAAAACATGCTTCAAAGGTTACTCTAAACTGTTCTTAGGTGTGCATGTGTGAGTATCTGTGGGAGTAATTGTGTGCCCTGCAACAGACTGGTAACCTGTCTAGGGTGTACCCTGCATTCACCCAACAGTAGCTGTGACAAGGTCTGGAAAGCCTGAGAGCCTGAACAGGATGTTGCGGGTCAAAAAATGGATGGATGGAAAATGTACCGCTTTCTTACTGAGTTCCTGTTTGTTTTGGCCATGTATATACAAAATGTTACAGATTATCACATCTTCTTTTGCTTTTTTTCTATAAATAAAGTACATTTTTACACATAGAGGAACAACAAAGATTAAATCTGACTCTGATTCTATTCCATTTTAATGCTCTGCCATTCTGCTTAAGGGTAACAGAACCTTGTTCTGTCAAGAAACTATCAGACCCAAGATCTAATATGGACTACTTACAATGGAGGCAGCATTGCAACAAAGAGTGATGCAACAACATACAAAATGAGGAACAGGAGTAGTCAGCTTTAGGATAAATAAAATAAAATAAAATAAAGCTCTAAATAAACTCTACCTGTTCACCACCATCTTGTGGGTCTCTTGCCAATTCTCTTTGTCACTGTCGGTGCCAATTTCTGGATTTAATGTCTGCAGGTTGACTCCAGCCACGTTTGTTCCACTCCACACAGGCACTGGCACACATCAAAGGACAAAAATATAATTCAGTTACTGTACATCTGCATGAGTCTCAGCACACCCATTTCTGAAAAACTCTTCCTGGCCTGTCTTGTCGACTGTTAGAGAATCATCATGGTAATCCTCACCACTGGTGTCTCCATGCTCTCCTAAGATCCATCCATTGAAGCTGCTGGCGTGGATCCCAAGCTTGTCTGCCATCAGAAAGCGGAAGCGGGCGGAGTCTAGGTTGGTGCCGCTGCCGATGACGCGGTGCTTGGGAAGGCCGCTCAGTTTCCAGGTCACATAGGTCAAAATGTCGACTGTTGGAAAGATATTTTAGCAGCACATTGTCACAAGAACACATCTTTGGGCGATGCGGAAACAACGCACCTGGGTTGGAAACGACAATAATAGTGCAGTCAGGGCTATATCTGACAATCTGGGGAACAATGTGCTTAAAGATGTTGACGTTTCTCTGAACCAGGTTCAGCCGGCTCTCCCCTTCCTGCTGACGGACTCCAGCCGTCACCACCACGATCCGGGAGTTTGCTGTGACCGAATAGTCTGAAAAATCAGAAAGATAAACAGATGCATTTTACAGTTTTGGTTACAAAACAGGAAAAAAAAATCAATTCCCAATTTAGTTTATTTTCCTTTTGAGGAAAAGCTCTGGTAAGTCCCACAGTTTCTCCTTTTCATCTTTTCAGAGGTAAGATCTCACCTTTGCTTGCAACTATTTTGGGGGTTTTAAGGAAGAGACTTCCGTGCTGCAGGTCCATCATCTCCCCTTTCAGCTTATCCTCCACCACATCCACCAGGGCCAGCTCATCAGCCAGCTCCTGCAGCACATCAGAGGACAAGTTGCACTTCGCTTTTGAAATTACGGAGCTTTCATGAATGAAAAACACTCCAGGGTTGATCACATTTGTATGGTGGGCTAGAGGGAACAAACATAACATAAATAAAGCCCGGCTGAAGGGCTACAGCAGAAAATCAGTACGTCTTCCCTTTAATGATCGCAGTTACGTGTCTCTTCCCTCACATATACCAGAGGATAAGATCAGGAACTGATGCCAAAGGTCTAATCTGGTGTCAGTCTAGAAGGATCCTGGGTTTTACCCCATGTTGTGACAGCAGCAGCAGGGTAATCAGTGCAAAGGCATAAACTGCTTCGTCTCTTACCTTGAGCAGGATGCTAACAGCACAGGCCATGCCAACTTGACCCACACCCACAACTGTCACTTTATTCCTTGGAGGTTCAGGAGGACCGCTAAACAGAGGAGTAATCAACTTCTGCAGGATCAATGCCATTTTTAGCGCTGAAGGGCACAAATCAAAGAAGAACACAGTTGACAAAGGAGACAAAGCGATCTGTCCTTCACACAGCCTCTCTGCCTGCAAGCATGCATGCTCAAACTTTGTGAATATTGCAGCATTTAAGTGGGTAGAGAAATCCAAAAATACCCACTTTGTATAACCTCGTCACTGCATGTCAAAGCCATAACAGCAACTAATAATAATACCACTAAATGAACTCATCGTGTACATGATCTCTCTGCAGTGTTCACCTTGAAATGACAAGCAACCAGACACACATTATCACTGGCAATACTTGCTTTGATCGGCGAAGCTCCGGGCTGTGAGGTAAAAATACCACCATGTGATCAGCATGGCAGGCAAAAAGGAGAGCTAAGGTGTTTCCCACAGATCAACGTACCCTCTGTATTGACTGCACCCTCCCTCCCACTGCTACTGTTCAGGTAGGTATCCGGTCAGCTGCAGCAGCCCATGTGACTCAGGCCCAGACATGGGAGCTGGGAGACTGCACTGCACTCTATCTGCACACTCCTCCCCAAACAGAGGACAGAGCACCGTAATTGGATGTCACACTTGTACGGCTGCCTGTTTAAAGGGTTACTCTAAGCTCTTAAAGCTGCTTCCATCTGCTGCACCTGCATCACACGTTTGCTTTTGCAGGTAACAGCAAACTCCTCCAACAAATGCTTGTTAGGAAATGATGATATATTGGAGATAAAATTTGGTTTGAAAATGAGTAAAAGTGATGTTCAAGCCATCACTGAAATAATGCACATTCTGGATTTGGACTCCGTCTTGTACCTCTTGGAAAAATGGATTACCAACAGTTAGTGGTGAACATTTAAAGCATGTGAACAAAAGCAAAGTAATCTGGAAGAAATTGCAGTTTTCCTCAGGTTCACAAAAAAAAAAAAAAAAACACTAGAGGAGTGTTAATAATTGAAGAACCAAAGTGTCCTTTGAAAATATTTTTTACTGTAATATTTTGCTGCACACAGCATAAAATATGCAGCAGAACAATACTAGGCACATATGAAATGCAGTAAAGGATCCTTTCATATGGAATTATTATTTTTAATTGGAATTATATATGTTGAAAATAATAAATAAGGCAAAAGAGAGCATCAGAACACATGCACTCCCACATTATAAACCTGTACTGTAGAAAAACACTAAGGTGAAGTATAATGTCCAACTAAACATTACTGCAGCTTGAAAACAAAAACAAGTCAAATCACAGATGTAACATAGTGTTAATGTCTTATTTAATTTGTCATTTTTTATAGAAATATATTGTAACAAAAATCCTTTCAGTCAGACAGAGGCTGTTGTGTTAGTGCAAATGATAAACACGTTCTGCTTTTGTTTAAACTAGCAGATGCCTAGAGTAAAAGGTGGCTTCTATTCCTGCACCGTCCATGGAGAACCTCCAAACCATCCCAAACACTGAAACAGGGTGAACGCAAAACCGGCTTGAGCTTTGGTCTCCGTTACAAGAAAACAAAAATGAACTTTGTTTTCAATAAAGATTGTAAGTTCAGTAATCAGCAAAATAGTGATTAAAACCACAGGTTTGATTTAGACTAACCTGTCTGATGCTTCTATATAGACAACATAAAAACTGTTCACCTGTTGTCGTCAAGCTGTTGCTGCCTTAAGAATGGTTTGCCCTTTCTCCAAAGCTGCAGGACGCGTGGTTGGCGTGCCGCTCTGTCTGTATGCTCCTCTTCCTGCTGTCCTGTCAGCTTACAGCCTATGAATTTAATTAGGTAAGCCTCTCCATCCCATGAGGACTCATACGGACTCTCCTGTGAGTCGTCTCTGGTGCATTGTCAGTACTCATCACACTTTCTTTATCGTTTAACTCAAAGAACACATTTGTGTGGAGAAAGCAGTTCAGAAGAAAGCTGATTAAAATAAAATAAAAAAAACAGGAGTTTTGGGGAAAAAAAAGTTTTGGTAACAACCAAGTTTATTTCATGATACACAGGCTACATTTTCATAAATAAACAGATTCAGAATCCTTACCCACATAACCCTTGTCATTTCTGTCAGTTGTTGGAGCTGCCTAATAAAATGGTTCAGTGACGGCATCAACCTGCATGTACTACATATTGCTTTCAAATGTTACCATTAAAACGCGATACAAAAAGTGGAACACACTGCTTTAGAAAAATATCAAAAAGGAAACAAAACCCCCTCAGAAATCGGTCCAGCAGAACATCACCTCCGCTGAACCCTCCTTGCTTCCTGGCAGGTTACGCAGCTCCATTGGATTTAACCTACAATGCCTTTATGTTTCAGATGGCAGAGCTTTATCGACAAGAATCAATTGATTTTACCTTAATGGTCTTGATTCTGTGCCTTCTTTCGGAGGTTTTTGATCTCTGCATGTACATGAAGTGGGCTATGTGGGTGCAGAGCAACCGCCAGTCTAATATGGAGGACTGAAGGATCAGAAATCTCACAAAAAAAAAAAAAAAAAAAGAAAACCTAAATGAGAAGCACAGCAGATAACTAAAACCTAGCATATGTGAAAGCAAATAGGCAAATGTTATGAAAAAGAAAACTATTATAAAAACACTCCAATTTTACTTTCCATGTGGAATCTTTGTCAAATACATGACATAATACTTTATTTTTATTTTTCCATTGAAGATTGCATGTTGAGAAACTTATATTTTTGACTTATTAGTAAACAATGATTACCTGCAGTTTGAGTCAATTTTGAACAAATCAGCCACCAGAATAGAGAAGAAAAAAAGTTTAACATAATTCTTTTCATGCTGTGACCTGATTACATCATGCCCCCCATAAACAAATCAGAACCTGAGCACCAAAGACAGAAATGAATCACTACACTACAGCTACAAAGCAAGTGTATATCTCATACAGAACATGGGGGACAGTAGGAGTAGAAATGCTGCGTTGTGTGAGAAAACAGAAACATGGGAGGGCACTAAGTGCTAACGAGTGTCCAGGCACTTCACTGTCAGAAAAATACCTAGCACAAAGCGCGAGATAAAACTACAGTATGACTGTCAAAACTACGACCATGCATGGATCGAGTGGCCTCTCCACACTGCACTCATTTTCTATGTGGAAGAGTTAAAACACACACACACAAAGACACAAACGATTCACATATTAAAACCATTAAAATTAGTCTCTTGACTGCCACATAACAGTGTTATCCAAAAAGCTACTGCTTGAGTATACCTCCCTCTTGTGGTGGGAGGAAAGCTCGAGTCTGGCAAAACAAAAAACAAAAAATAGAAAGTTCATTAATCCAATTAAATTTGTGTTCTTCGTCCAAACTAGTAGGAAAAAGAAGAGGTCTGCCAAGTTTGCTGCTTTAATTGTGGTGCTTTGCGGCAGGGAAGAGGATGTGGGCATGGCGACGAACAGCTGAGGGTCTTTACTTGCCAGTGCTCTCTGTGGCACCGCTGCTGCCAACGATGCCCAGGTAGGTACCTGCCGTCTCCACGGCGCTTTGGACTGGGACAATCACACTGTCCAGGAGGCCTCTGAGGGTGCGGACCTGATCAGAATTCAGGTTCTGGTAGATGTAGTAGAGTGAACCGACCACCACGGCAAGGAGGAGGAACTTGAGCAAAAGGGACAGGAAGCCTCGCCGGACGGGTGCTTTGCTTGAGGAAACTGAGGCAATGGGTCGGGAGATGGTCTCAGAGTATGTGCGGGTCTCAGTGCTGATGCTGCGCTGCACACGGGATTCATCCAGCCAGTACTCACTTGGTTTTAAAGGTCGACCAGCTGCTCCTTTGATTGGGCGTCTGCAGGTTGCACTGAAGGATAAAAAAATACATATTTTAAAAAAATGGTTAATGGATCAGGAATGAACTTTTTCTTTAGCTTTTCCAAATGCAGCTCACATTAAAAATGCCTAAACTATGAAATAATTGTCTGATAAAAAGCCAGTGGAATAAATAATTTCATCTCAATCTATTAAAACAGATAATTTCAGATTAAAAGCTGTGTTACTGAAAAGTTTTAATGACTAAAATAACTTGTCACTCCTAATTACGTGCACACGCCAAGCTAGCTATAATATGATTAGAATTGAAGCTACTTGGTAACAATATCAAATGTGACAACTTAAAAAAACAAAGCAACGTTACCTGATGCCAGTTGGAGTGCTTATCTCATTGGCAAGGATGTCTTCAATCACATTCTTGTTGGTCTTTTTTGGGGTTTCTTCGTTTAAAATCTCTTCCACAACCTGCTAATGGATTGAAATAAATGTACGCAAAACCACACAACTGTTTTGGAGAATGAAGAGAAAATAGTGTGCCTCACCTTAGTTTGTCGCCTGCTGCTGGTCCTGACGGTGACGGGGGCTTTTCCTCTGCTCCTAACGGGCTTCTCCACCACAGGGACTTGCTCTGGTTCAGGAGGAGCGGGCTCCTCTGGAAATGAAAACAACCATAAACAAAAAACCCTGAGGCCTTCCGTCAATAAAGAACTAGATCGAAAGGTTAAGTTTGAGTGTACCGTCTTCTTTGTCACTGTACTGGTCAGAATTTGTGTTGCCATTCTGGCTACTGTCTGCCTTTGGGAGCGTTGTAACATCTGGAGCTTCAGCCTCATCTGCAACCTCATCCCGAAGCTTCTGAAGCTTGTCCTCATACACCTTACGGGTAGTAGCTAAGGAGGCACACACAAATGAAACAAAAAGTAAATGAAATGTCTACAAGTTTGAACTTGGAAACATTTAGGGTTTTAATCTTTGGAAATCTTGAAATAAACTTAAATTCAAACGATTCAGATGCATATTTGAAATGAAAAGAAATGTTTCCTGAAGAACGTGGCTATTATCTACAAAAAACAAATGAGTTATGAGAAGCCTTAATAAACGCGCCACACAAAGTACTTGTGGATTTGTGAACCATGCCCAAAGCAAATCAAATGAATGAAATAGTTTACAAAGTACTTGATTGTGTAAGTAAGAAGGCATGCAAGAGTAAACTTGATTTCGGCACTGCATTACACATACGAACAGCATTTTTTCCTCCACACCCGTTTTCTTTGATTATAGGTTCAGCTCAGATGGAATTTACAACTAGGTGTTGAAAACAACATACAAACAAAGAAAACATTTGAAAAAGTGATGCAAAAAAGATAAACATTCTAATGAACTCAAACATTTATTTTAATTAAAAATATTTTTGTATTTCAATATTTTATTATCATTATTATTTATTTATTTTTGATTTAAAGTTGTACATTATTTTGAAAAAACAAACAAAAACCACCTTAGTACCGAGAAGTTTTAAGACGCGCTAATCTCACCAAGAATGGGTCCTGGGTTCACGCCATGCTTTGCCAGCTGCTGTTTTAAATCTTCATCTGTTAGTTCTGTCACCTCCACGTCTTCTAAGCGAGGTTTATCCGTCTTTTTGGTTGCTTTCTGCCAAATAAATAAACACACCAATGCGTCGAGGAAAAACTAGTTAGAACTTGAACAGATGGTGGTTAAAATCAATTTTTAAAAATCAAGCTAGGAAATCATTGATCAGAACTGACTTTTCCCGAGCGGCTTTTATTGGACACCACGGGAGTGGGTAACTCCTCGTCGCTGGAAAAGGTGTCTGCAGGCGGACTCTTCTTGTTGTTTTGTGCCGTTAGGTTCTTCTTATAGAGCTGAACGTACACTTCTTTTTTGTGCTCTCCGCTCGGCAGCGGCACATTGTTTGCTGCAAGCTCGCTCTTCAGTCTGTCTTTGGTGAGAAGCGACGGGTTTTCGTGAAATTCGGCCATGCTAACTTGCTTTTTTTCCTTTTTTGTTTCGTTTTACTCCGTATGAAAAGTACCTAATTGCTGCTAACAGCTAATAGAAACCAGGTGGCTCAGTAAGCCGCTAAAAACAACACCCGAAACGTGAGCGAATTACGTTGTTGTCAAACAGAAAGTGGCGCCTATCCCGCTGCCTCTTTTAGCTAGCAGCACGGAAGCTGTTTACCCAAATAAACGTGCAATCCCGCTTGTTAGCCCAAAAATAAAAATACGAAAAGATATGTTGGAATTTTTTGAAAAAATATCGATGCATTCACGGAGACTAAATGCGTAAGAAAAAACCCGAAAACCAGCAGCAATTTGACTTGAATTAGCTTAGCTTAAAACCAGTCCACTTGCTTCTGTCTGTCGGCGGTCGCGACAGGACAAGGAAGAAGTCGAGCCGTTATTGGCTGGAGGAGTCCAGCAAGCTCCACTCTGATTGGATAGCTATGAAGGGAACGCTGGCAGTTAGCCGCCACAAAGGAACTGGAGGTGGCGAACGTTTTGCATAAATCCCGTCAATAAAATCTGCAGTTGCTTCAGTTTATGCAATGCTGTCCAAACAAACAAGACGTTACGGTTGCTTTATTAAAGAAATAAAGAACAATGTTTTTATTTAAAGATGCTTTAATAAAGGGGTACATGTAAAGCTTCAGTATCAATCCACATTTTATTTTCTATTTTCACCGAGTTTCGACAAGTAAATTTGTATATATCACCACATTATATACATGGCATTAAAGGTTTCATATTAACATAATGTGTCAACGGTTAATTTTGAAGTGCCATTAAGTAAATATGACTTTATTCCAGCAGGGGGCAGCATAACCACGTGTTCAAATTAAACATGTTCATAGAAGTAAGTGTTGCTTTTTTTAAGCATGACGAAAGAAAACGCGGTCACGTCTTAAACTATGTTGACATAATGACTGTCTGAATCACTAGTAAAACTAAACCTATAAAAAAAGACACAATCAATAAGGCTGGAAGATGAAGAATTACTTTTGATTCCACAAAGCTAGGGTTGCAAATTTGCATCATAGAAAAAAAAACTTCAAACAATTACAGACAGAAAACTGTACCAAAGTGGGATTAACTATAGTGTACATGGACTTTTTTTTTATTGCAGTAATGCAAAACACATGATATTAGCATAAACACTCAATATCAGCTGTAAATCATGATTAGTAGAAAATCTGGGAATATTTTTCTGACATAAATCCTGGATACCAATCAGTAATTTGTCAGTTTGACCAAATATTTTAATCTTAATTTTAACTCGAGCTCTGCTCATGCAATTTAATTGCACGTTAAAGCCAGATAAGTAAACATTAAATATTAAATAAAGCCAAATGTGAAAGGAAAATGGTAAACTTTTCCCATATCAACTATCATTTCTAACTGCTTTCAGGTTGGTTTTGGTTGCCCAAAATGTGGATTTGTGGCCTTTTTTCTAACTTTAATTGATAAATCGGTACCCTCTATCCTGTAGGGCAGGGGTGGGCAAAGTTTTTGTGTTCTAAAATTTTGACAGAAGGGCCATCCCAGAAGGAGATGCATGGCGTGTTTTCGTAATCCACCTCTTTGGAGAAAGAAATAACATGGCATCTGGATGAAAACATGCTTTAATTTGGATTGAAAATTGATCGATATATCTTACAACAGAACATTTAGGAGTTTTTATTTCAAAACTGGCTTTTATTCTCATTTTAGAGCTAATTGGACCAATAGGTTGATGTCCATGGAAAAGCACAAACAAATTCATGTGGTGTTGGAATGATCGTAAAAAGGAATGTCACACAGAAAACACTGCATGAATGCAAAATTACTTTCTGCACCCATCCAGAAGGGAAATTAAACATTATTAAGGATTATCAATATAAATGACTCCAGTTCGGCAGGCCAGATTATATAGTTTATTGGGTCACATATGGCCCCTGGGCCGTAGTTTGCCCACCCCTGCTGTGGGGTGTCAAAATATAATAGCCATTTACTTTACCAGTTGTTAAAATGGCTGAATACATTTTTGCCATTCTAAAGAGTTTGGGGATGGTGCTGCATAAACCAAGCAACTGATCTCTGCATCAGCCCTAAACCACACCAGAACACTGCGCTCCAAGTATGGTCAATCTTTTCCATGGTGCATATGCCAATGGATTGTGAGCGTAAAACATTTTAAGCCCTTGAGAAAAACCCCTTAAGCTGTCTTTGTATGCAATTTACACAGAAAATAAAACCCAGGCCAACAATCATAGAAAGTGCTTCTTTAAGCATAACAGTCGTAGCCTCTGAAAAATGATCAAAGCGTCCTCAGTAATCGCCAACACGCACTTTTTCAGAGTGAGTTCATTTAAATGGAAATGCTCCATCTGATGTCACCAAGTTTGTGTTCTTGATGCAATTTTTTGAAAGACGATTTCAAAAACTAAAAATCCAGACCAAATAAAAATACACTTTATTAGAACGCAGCAAAAGGGAGCAGTAGCAGAAAGTTGACAGGCAACTGAATGATCAAAGGCTGCATTGTGTTGGGAAAAGAAGGTGCATCTCAAATGGACACAAGGCCCTACATCCACAGTGAATGGAGGATTTTTGATCATTTAGAGTTCAGCTCACAGCTGAGCTTACCTTTGAATTTTTTGGCCATTTATAAATCCCAGTTGAGCTAACCACAGAAGAATCTGAGAAAAAGTTAACCTTTACCATCCAAAGATTGTCTGATCCAATTTCACTGACACAACAGAATTAATCAATGACACAATTTCTGCACCACATAAATTAGATATGTTTTCTCAACCTATATGTAATCAAAAATATATATATATTTATAAAGAGAGAGAGAGAGAGCATTTGTGTGAATATGGTAAAAAACATGGTTTTCCTGCACCAATCTATCAAAGAAATCTCTAATCCTCCAAAGATGTTATTACTCACTGCCAAACTAATTAAGATCAAATCCTGGGCAGTTTCCTGTGCAAAAAAAAGGCATGTAGGATGCGGGCAGCAGGAGCCGTTTATTTCACAGGAATTGAGATTTGTGTGTCCTGGCCTTGGAACAACCACCTAGTTAGGCTCACATAGTATATTTTCAGATGTTGACAATCCAAACTCTACTTAAAAGGACACACACTTAGTTGTGGACGTTTCTGTCAGGAGGAAAAATGAGACTGCCTCTCTGGCCCTGCTGATGCCCAGTTGGCGACCTGCCTGTTTGTATCATAAGCACTCCGACATTTATTTGTAATACTATTATGATTTGGGCTTTTCCCGTTTTATTTGGCCATGGAGCACAGAGACAAACTCGCTCATGTCCTCAATGAACTGAAGGTAAACATTATTGTGTGCGAAGTGAACCAGGAAGTCCGTACTCAGACACCCATGGATCATGCGACCATGCTGGATCTTGAGGTGGAAAGCTAACTGTAAGTCATCCATCTCCATTACACTGTAAATAGGGCACTGACGGACATGGATAGACACAAAGTGTATCTGTTTTAGAGTCACAGAAAATAGTTCCAACATTTAATAGTAATTTCTTTCCCACTCTTTAAGACTTCTGTTCATTTGAATATAAGTTAGAAAAAACATTTTTCCACATTGAAATAAAAATGAAGAATTTAAATCATTTTTTCAATATAAAGTTGAGGTTTTATTGGTCATCAAACCCTTATTTACTGATAGAATTGATGCTGTTCTGGCACTACTATAAGAGTTTTGTTTCTATTCTGAGCAGTATTAATACATCCATATGTCATAATGTCATTTTGAATTATAACCAAGTCCAGAAGCAAAGGTAGCAAATGCCAGAAGTGCAGATGGTGAATGTAAGAGTGCAGAAAAGTCAAGCTGATGTGCATAAGTGCTTAGTTATTTAACAGTAGAGCGGCCTTGTGCCCAATTTATTTAGAGGGATTCATTTAAAGGGAGCGTGTCTCAATGTGTGTGAACCCTTTTTGGGGAAGTTAGGCAGTAGACACCTGCAGAAACTTCTTTTTGCAGCTTGAGAACTCACCCCCTACTGGACAGAAGATAGAATGCTTGTGTATTTTATTTAGTTTTTTATTTCCTGCATGCAACATGACTGAATGTGGTGAAGCTACAGCGAGGACGACAAAACAGTTTCATAAACAATTTCCCTGCTAATAACCTAGTTTGACTTAACTCAGCTCTATCTCAGCTATTTTAACAAAATCTGCAATTACTTATACTGTAATCACAACCTCACTCTTACCAGCTGAAGATGTTAATGTTCTTCAGTGAGTACCACCCATTGACTGCATATGGGAGTGTATTGAGTGATCCCTCCATTGCCATGTTTCAAGGACCCTCTTGCTCCAAGAAGCCAAAATCCCATAGACTTCTATAGAGAAATAAACTGCTATTACTCTGTCATTTCATTTGTCAGAATAACCATTCTTGCTCTGCTAGCTGTTTTAAGACGTTCTTACTAATCCTAATTTTTTCCATGTCATTTTTTTCTTTATTGCAAGTTGTTCAAGTTATAAGATGACCAATCACACGGCTTAACAAAAGACTGTGTTTCCCGCTGGCCCCCAACTCGAATGTTCAAAACATTTGATTGTCAGATTCTCCAGTTATGACTCAAAATAAATGACACAGTGTGGACTTCCAACAAGCTCACTCCTGATTGGTGAGAGTGGTTGTAATGGAAATGTTGACTCAGACTGACTTGGACCAATCACTGCTAACTGATGTTGTCTGGCTCAAACATGTCGATGTCTGTATTGCAAAAAATGGCAACTGAATTGACTCCTTTCGGTTGGAGCCAGAAGTAAGTTGTTTTCAATAGTTGACATTACACTTGGTTGGTCTAGTTCTCTAATGCTCCATTCCCACCGGGCATGTCACACATGTTGAACAACGCTTTATAAGCGCGCGTCTAGCCCATGGTGTTCACACTGAACTGTCGCTACCTGATACCAGTGCATGTTTACCACCTACAGTTGGAAGAGGCTTGGTGCAAAATGTCAAAGCTGTCTCTAAATTACACATTCTAATTCACATTTTAGAGTATATAAAGTACATGTGCAACAATGTGCTAAAATGTGGTGCCAGAACAATACCAAAACACCTCATGAAATGACAGAAGTTG
The DNA here is from genome assembly GCA_036245035.1 of Adrianichthys oophorus. NCBI lineage: Eukaryota > Metazoa > Chordata > Actinopteri > Beloniformes > Adrianichthyidae > Adrianichthys > Adrianichthys oophorus. Next base: position 24,299,121 of record BSAI01000030.1, on the reverse strand, counting down.
GTATTTGTGTTACACTTCACAAATGTTAAAGATGAGTTCATAATTTCATTGCTAATTCTGCTAATTTATTCTCCATCTTATGTTTAGAACTGGTATCATTGCAAATTTCAAATATATTTTTTTGAAAACACAAGCCTGAATAAATACAATCTAAACATTGAAATACATTGATCAAAAAATTATGCTTCTCACAAGGTTTGAATATCAAAGATGATTATTTTGAGAGGCTGGAGAAATGTTAAGAGCTGGAAAAGATGCAGAGGAAAAGGTTGTCTCCATAGTGAATGGAGCGTTTGGGGCTGTGACCCCCAGACTAGCAAAGTTAGCAGATTCCAGGAACAGCATCCATGATCTTGGGTTTATAAGGGTGGTATATTAGAAATGACTCAGATGCTGCACAGGATCATCAGGTTCATGGGACCCAAGGAACCAAAATAAATGAAGACCACCCGGAAGGTCAACCGTGTTAAAGTTTGCTTTAACAGGATGGGCATTTTTTCTAACTACTCTAAAAGACAGGGCGAGACAGAACGACCTCATGCAGGTGACTGCCAGACTTTTGAGTTAACGGCATAGAAATGTTTCTGTGCTTAGCTTGGCTAATGCTCTGAACAGACCTGCCCTGCTTAGCTTTTCTGTCTCCGGGACTGAGCGCTGGTACCAGACCACTTAAGGAAGAGCCAAAGGCTTCTCAAAAAGATTTCTGTGAACAGTCAGCTGTGACACAACTATGCACTCCCGTCTCTCTTATGGATACTTGGCATCTATAGCATGCCCTTGGCTCTATACTCTTAAAAAATTATTCTGAGAGAATCTAACAACTGCTAAAATAAATGCCTTGTAGCAACTTGGAATTTTTTTTTTCATATTAGAAAAATACTTAACACATAAGTATAATGGGCTGCACGGTGGCGCAGTGGTTAGCGCTCCTGCCTCACAGCAAGAAGGTTCCCGGTTCAAGTCCTGGCTGGGGGACCTTTCTGTGTGGAGTTTGCATGTTCTCCCCGTGCATGCGTGGGTTTTCTCCGGGTACTCCGGCTTCCTCCCACCGTCCAAAAACATGCTTCATAGGTTAATTGGTTACTCTAAATTGTCCCTAGATGTGAATGTGAGTGTGGATGGGTGTGTGTTTGTGGCCCCTGCGACAGACTGGCGACCGGTCCGGGGGTGTGCCCTGCCTTCGCCCATGGGTAGCCGGGTTGGGCTCCGGCGGCCCCGTGGCCCCGAAGGGGATAAAGCGGATTGGAAAATGAATGAATGAATAAGTATAATCTGATGTGTTCCATTGACAGAAGAATGACGGCATAAGATCCACATTATTCTGTGTGCTGTATGAATGCAGAGTTCTTCATTTTATGACGTTTGACGCAAGGAAAGATTGAAAAGTCTCCTAAAGGCATCCGTTTACAGATGAGACATTCTTTTAATGTATCAAAAAAATTAGGCTTTATTTCCTTCATTTACCTTTTCAAAAAAACAGAAAACAAAATAATGGTGTGTGCAAAGGTTTGGGCCCCCTGCAGAGTTAATACCTTGTAGTGCCCACCCCTTGGCAAGTATCACAGCTTGTAAATTCTTTTTCTAGCCAGCCAAGAGTCTCTCAATTCTCATTTGAGGTTTATCTTTCCTTTCTTCTTCACAAAAATCTTCCAGTTCTTTGAGATTTCTTGAATGTCTGTTACGCACTGCTCTTTTCAGGTCTATCCAAAGATTTTCAATGATATTGAGCTCAGGTGATTGGGAAGGCAACTGCAAAACCTTCAGTTTATTCATTCTTCCTTCTACTGGTGAAATGTTTCCTGTACCGCTGGCTGCAATACAATCCCAAAGCATGATTGATCCACCCCATGCTTAACAGCTGGACAGAAGTTCTTTTCATTAAACTCTACATGTATGAACAACAACAATTACATGTTTAAATAACAACTACATGTTTAAATAGTGTAACAGATGGGCTTCATCCAGATTAAACTGTGGGGCAGCTGGAGGTGCGAGACGAGCCAAAGACGAGGTCCACAACCTAAAACAGGAGCACAGACGATCCACCTAGAATCTCTCCCGCTCCTCCGTAGGAGAGTGGCAAACACGGACAATATATGAATTGCACTGCATCAAACAAATGCATGATGAACTAAATAAAAGATAGTACTGGGTAAATGATAAAGAATAGATGAGAGAGGTAATAGAGGACAGAACCCCAGTGCACCATACTGTCCCCAGCTTCTAACTTCTATAGCCTGCTAGCAACTGCTGATGTCCATCTATCCATCCTTTTTCTTCCGCTTATCCGGGACCGGGTCGCGGGGGCAGCAGTCTCAGTAAAGATGCCCAGACTTCCCGCTCCCCAGCCACTTCCTCCAGCTCCTCTGGGGGGACCCCGAGTCGTTCCCAGGCCAGTTGAGAGACGTAGTCTCTCCAGCGTGTCCTGGGTCTTCCCCGGGGCCTCCTCCAAGTGGGACATGCCCGGAACACCTCCCTAGGGAGGCGTCCAGGGGGCATCCGAACCAAATGCCCGAGCCACCTCAACTGGCTCCTCTCGATGTGGAGGAGAAGCGGGTCGACTCCGAGCTCCTCCCGGGTAACCAAGCTTCTCACCCTATCTCTGAGTGAGCGCCCAGCCACCCAACGGAGGAAGCTCATTTCAGCCGCTTGGATCCGGGACCTCGTTCTTTCGGTCATGACACAGAGCTCATGACCATAGGTGAGTATTGGGGCGTAGATCGACCGGTAAATTGAGAGCCTTGCTTTCTGGCTTAGCTCTCTCTTCACCACGACGGACCGGTACAGCGACCGCATGACGGTGGACGCAGCACCAATCCGCCTGTCGATCTCACGCTCCAATCTTCCCTCACTCGTGAACAAGACCCCAAGATACTTAAACTCCTCCACTTGGGGAAGGAGCACTCCACCCACCCAGAGAGGGCAAACCACCTTTCTCCGGTCGAGAACCATGGCCTCAGACTTAGCGGTGCTGATCCTCATCCCTGCCGCTTCACACTTGGCTGCAAACCGTTCCAATGCATGCTGGAGGTCCTGGCTCGATGAAGCCAACAGGACAACATCATCTGCAAAGAGCAGAGAGGAAATCCTGTGGTTCCCAAACCAGACCCCCTCCGGACCCTGGCTGCACCTAGAAATTCTGTCCATAAAGACTATGAACAGAGCCGGTGACAAAGGGCAGCCCTGCCGGAGTCCAACATGCACTGGGAACAGGTCTGACTTAGTGCCAGCTATGCGGACCAAGTCACCGTGTCAGCAGGATTGAGGAGATCCTCGAAGTATTCCTTCCACCGCCCGACAATGTCCCCAGTAGAAGTCAACAGCTCCCCACCTGCACTGAAAACTGTGCCTGCAGAAAACTGTTTCCTCCTCCTGAGGCGCCGGACGGTTTGCCAGAACCTCTTCGAGGCCAACCAATAGTCCTTCTCCATGGCCTCACTGAACTCCTCCCAGGACAGAGTTTTTGCCTCTACCACAGCCTGAGCCGCAGCTCGCTTAGACTGCCAATACCTGTCAGCTGCCTCTGGAGTCCCACAAGTCAGCCAGATGTGATAGGACTCCTTCTTCAGCTTGACGGCGTCCCTTACTTCCGGTGTCCACCAACGGGTTCGGGGGTTGCTGCCATGACAGGCACCAGAGACCTTGCGACCACAGCTCCGAACAGCAGCAGAGACAATGGAGGTGGAGAACATGGTCCATTCAGACTCAATGTCATCAGCCTCCCTCGGTACCTGTTTGAAGCTCTCCCGGATGTGGGAGTTAAAGACTTCCCTGATGGAGGGCTCAGCCAGACGTTCCCAGCAGACCCTCACAGTACGTTTGGGTCTGCCAAATCTTTCCGGCCTCCTTCCCCGCCAACGAATCCAACTCACCACCAGGTAGTGATCAGTGGACAGCTCTGCCCCTCTCTTTACCCGAGTGTCCAAGACACACGGCCGAAGATCGCCTGAAACGACAACAAAGTCGATCATTGATCTCCTGCCGAGGGTGTCCTGATGCCACGTGTATTGATGGACACCCTTGTGCTCAAACATGGTGTTTGTTATGGACAAACTATGACGAGCACAGAAGTCCAACAACAAAACACCGCTCGGGTTCAGATCAGGGAAGCCGTTCCTATCAATCACACCCCTCCAGGTGCTACTGTCATTGCCCACGTGGGCATTGAAGTCACCCAGGAGGACAATGGAGTCCCCCGTTGGGGCACTTTCCAGTACCCCTCCGAGAGACACCAAGAAAGCTGGGTACTCCGAACTGCTGTTCGGCCCATAAGCCGAAACCAGTCAGAGACCTGTCCCCCACCCGAAGGCGGAGGGACACAACTCTCTCGTCCACCGGGGTGAACTCCAACACTTGGCGGCTAAGCTGGGGGCTCACGAGTAAGCCCACCCCAGCCCGCCGCCTCTCACCATGTGCAACTCCAGAATGGTAGAGAGTCCAACCCCTCTCGAGAGACTGAGTTTCAGAGCCCAGACGGTGCGTAGAGGTGAGCCCAACTATATCTAGCCGGCACCTCTCAACCTCTCGCACAAGCTCAGGCTCCTTCCCTCCCAGAGAGGGGACGTTCCATGTCCCAAAAGCCAAGTTCCATGATCGGGGTTTAGGCCGCCAAGGCACTCGCCCTCGACTGCCACCCAAACCACATTGCACCAGCCCCTTCACAGCTCTCCTGCAGGTGGTGGGCCCACTGGGGAGTGATCCCACGTCGATCCTTAGGGTTTTACCCGACCGGGGCCCGTGGGAGGAGCCTCGGCCACCAGGCGCTCGCCTGCGAGCCCTAACCCCAGGCCTGGCTCCAGGGTGAGGCCCCGGTAACGCCAATCCGGGCGACGTAACAGAATCTATGTTTTTTCTGCTCATGAAGGAGTTTGTGAACCGCTCCTTGTCTGGCTCGTCACCCGTACACAGAACTTGTTTGGAGGTTTTGTGTGAGCAGCTTCTGTACAGACTGACTTGACTGCTCACTTTGCTGATTAATATGGGCTTTCTGGTGTGAAGTTGTTGTAAGTAATAGTTCTCAGCTCTGTATCCACAGCAGCCAAGACAAACTCAGTACTACAACGGATATCTATTCAATCTTGAAAACAAAAACCTTTGGGCCTCAGTGTCTAACTTGCAGAGTGAACTCCTCTTGAGTTGGCTCCTCAACAGTGCCATGAAAAAAAAAAGTTTTTTAAAATAATGTTTTTCAAACTTGAATGACTTAGAATATCATCAAGGTTTAATTTAATGAAAAATAATATGGCTACAAAAAAAAAAAACAATTTGCAATGTGGAGGTTGAGTTACTGTATATATTGGGATTGTATTCTGTAAAACCCAAGTTGCTCATATACTTCAGTTTGTTCTTCTGGATTTTCTGTTGTGGAGCAGCAATCACTTCCAGCAGTAATGGAAAAGTTTCTAGATCTGAAGCAGCAAAGCAGGCCCAGACTATCATACTACCACCACTCCCACTTTTGATGATTTATGGTGTTCTTTCAATGAAGTAGTCTTACTTTTATGTAATATATAATCAACACAAAAAGTACAGTTTTCATGAAAAAAGGATCTTAGTCTAAAAGTATTTCAGTATTTTTGTCAAATAAAAAACTTGCTTTTTTGTAATGTTTGTTCGTCATGTATGTTCTCAGATTTTCCTATCCTTCAACCATTAATCTTGGTTTAAAATGTGGCAAATGAGGTCTGCAGTTTCTCTGTTCTTTTTACATGCTTCTCTGGATTCTTTCATGACTCATGGCTTTCATGACATCAGTGAAATTCTATCAAGCTGGTCACTCCCTGAAAAGTTAATCGCTGCTTCAACTTCTCCTTGTTTGTGTTTGTCAAAGTCGTTCTCTGGAGTCCCAAAACTATTCAAATTACATCCCAGACAAACTCCTGTTTATTCCAACTAAGATCTCAAACTCTCGCTCTAAACATATTTTGATATTTTGTGTTCCCAGTGGTCTTTTATTTATGATTTTGATCATTATATTTTAGCCCAAATAATAATAAAAATAAAAATGGTATCTTTCTAGGACATGGTTTCTGCAGAGCGGCAGGAGTTCTTTAGAAATTCATTACAAATTCACCTCCACGTTTTGGACTAGTGGAGAATAAGCCCGCCCACTTCCCATCATCCATCCGTTTACATGCTTTCCCACTAGCTCACAGTCCCTCACAACCCCAACCCAACATTAACGGTGCAACAAAAACGGCGAGCATTATTAGAGCTATCCAGCTGTACAGTTTTGATCCAGATGCCAGCTCAGACGAAGAAAACGAAGACGTAAATGGATCTATTTGTCTGCAAGTGGATGCATCAGAATGGAGCAGAGCAGGGAGCTTGTGGTCCGCCAGCATCATAGCCTACATCACAGCTACAAGCTTTTTCCAATGGGATGTGCTTGGTCAGCTCCTGATTCACCAATATTTGAATTAACATAATACTCAGACATACACATTTCAGCTTATTATTCTTTACACGTCCTCCCTCATAAGAAAGATGACACGAAAATGATTGTTCAAAACACAAAAAAAACATAATTTTTTGCGGGAGTGGGTGTTGAAATATTTTTCTAAGACACATTTGCATGCTTCTCTTTGTCCCACAGTTTTTAATAAAAGCATTTTGCATTCAAACCAACCTGAAACTAGTTTGGAAAATGTCAATCAAAATGAATGAGTGACACATTTTCCCTTATAATAAATAAAATATTTATTTAAAAATATTTTTTCTTGAAAAACTGTGAGCCTATGTTGCACCAAATGTAAATTAAATGACTTGAATAATTAAAGTTTGAAAAAAATCGGTATTGTAAGCAATATGTCAAAACACTTTTTCGAAACACTGCATGTGAAAGAGGAGACTCGAAGGTGCATTCTGTGTTGAAAAGCACTTGCCCTCATGTTTACCATTACCAGGAGGCAGTGTTGAAGGTTGGAATCTTGTAGCAGCTCATAGCTTTGGGTAGTAAAACACCAGGGGCCTATCGATGCTCTGAAGCCCCATAGTGTGGCTGGTCCATGCCAGTGGTAAAGGACAAATGTGCCAAAGTCTGCAGGGTTTGGCACTTCTCTCACCCCCTGGCGTCTGACACTGATGTATCCAGCTGAGGTACAATAATTTGACACCTCTCAAGCAGCTGGACCCTTTAGCGTGACAACCCCTGCTTTGTTTTACACTCCTGCCTATATTTTGAACGCAATAAAACATTGCAGTCAGCAACATCTAAACTATGTTTTTTATCCACGTTGGACCTCAGCCCCATCCCAGTCCGCTTCAGTCTGCTTTATTCCTCCCTTTCCTATGTGGGATTTAACGTACACTTTGTGGTAGCCTTGCTAAGCTATCCGTTTTTTTTCTGTGTCCTCTCACACTGAATAAAGGCTTGTTTCTCTGTGCCTGCTTGTTAAAACTTCAAGGACAGCTCCCTCCATCTGGTATTAAGTATTGCTGGTGCCAGCGTCGGGTTAACTGACACTCCTGCACTTAAACTAATGGCAGCGAATAGTCATCTCCCATGAGGTGCTCACCTTGGAAAAAAAAATCACCCGGCTCCCCCATCCCCAATCACAGTTGGTGCTCCCACCACCCACCAAAGGAGTCCGTGGGCCTGAAAAGGGGGGATTGTTTCCAATTCAGGCAAATATATACGAAGGCAAAAGCAATACTCATGTCCTGCTTTGGATTTGCCCTCTTTCCAAGTTCAATGAGACTTTGCAATGGAGGACAAAAAGAAAGAACTCCCGAGTCATCACATTATTTGCCATCAGAGACTTCTTTTCTGTGTTGAACATTTTTAATCAGCAGTCAAAAATATAACTAAAATAAAGAAAGGCAACATTTTGTTCCCTGAGATTTATCAGTTTTGTTTACAGCAGAGCTCTCATGATGTGAGAGGATACTGTTAAGCAGATATGAAATGTTGACAAAATAAAACAACTCCAGGTATAATTTTCCTTTACCTAAAGATGTCACACTGTTTTTTTTTTAGCTCCAAATTGTTCAGTTACCTTACAGTTGTTAATTAGTTTTCTATCTTCCAGCCATGATGTTCAGGATTCCTCATCCCAGCTGAGCTGGAACACGGCTGTCACGTACAGGTGAGCTCAGAGTGCAGATAATCCCCTCTCAGACCACAGCTTCATCCCTACCCGTCCTGCTCTGAACCCTCTTCTCACTGGAAACCTAAACAGCTTTTTAAGAATGAAGTTTTTTAGTTTGTTGCTAAATATAGACCACCTAGTGGGAGGTGGCAGGTTCCAGAGCCATTTCCAACAAAGATGAGCCCCAGGTCCTGCCCAGGGCCCGGCGGGTGGCGTCTGCCGGTGGTCCGCTTTTCTCTTATGCACTGGCTCTTAAATAAACATTGCAATCCTGCGGTCAGCTGCAGCATGGCAGCGAGCGAAAGGACTCACTGTGCAGTCACACACAGCTACGGTGTGTTGTCTTCACTTGCCCACTCAGGCTCGGCCCCTCCCTGTCACAGGGGCTCGGGCAGGGGTCGAGGGGCCAGTGACGAGCCTTGATGTGTGATTCCAGGATCCTGCTGGGAACTCCTGGCAGAGCCAGTGTGGACTTCACCTCCTGGATTCTTTAACTGAAACTTTTTCAGGTAAAATAAAGAAACCTAGATTGAGAACATTGTTATGTTTATGGTTAAATCATAAATATTTTTAGCTGGTGTTTCAGATCTCACGGCTGTTGATTTGTGACCAAGATTAATCATGAGGATATGTCATAAATGTAGTTATAATATATATTATAAATGGGCTTACAAGGAAAACTGTCAATCACAAAATATGTTGAAAAGCGCCTTATTGGTTTGACAATTTTGCTTTTTCATATGAGATTTCTTTCTTTTTGTTTCATGAAATCATCATCAATTAGGAAACATATTAATCGTGTGAATTTTTTTTTTTTCATGGTGGAACATAAAGGGCAAAAGGTAAGCCTTTATCCATTGAGCTCTGTTCTTGCATTGCTCTCCTATACACGCAGATTGTAATTTAGAGAGTCTCAGTGGGTACCTGTAAGGACCACAGGGGTGGCCAAATAACAGGGCTGTGGCTTTCAGGGCTTCTTAGTGGTGCGAGCAGAAGGATTTACAGTAACTCTCAGACAAGCGTTCACAGCTTGGACTTTTGGCATCACTTCAATATTGTCTCTGGCTAAGCATCAAACCCACTGAACCTGAGGTCCAAAAGTACCTACACAAAACCCGAAGATGTTTGAATGATAAATCGCCGACATTTAGTGGCAGAAAAAAAAACACTAGCCTTGCTGGGGATATCAATTTTAATCTTAATTTACTGTGAGAGCGCATGCTGGGTGGCTTGATTGACCAGGGTTCAGCTTCTGGTTTAATTGACACGCTCTTCTGTTTGGGGCGAGGATATGAGTTTTCCTGCAAATTCAGCCCAGGTGTAATCGTAGACAGCATCTGTGCCGCGCAAGATGTGCCACAGTGGCCAGTGGGGGTGATATTGAATGTCGACTACGACTTGAAGTATGCTCACCAACTTATCTTTCAGTTAATATGCAATCCTTTCCGCGCACACAATTTATTTCTCAGTGAAATTGGACCTTCTCTGGGAACCTCAAGTGAGCGACTTATGGTTTTGATAAAAGAGAAACTAGCTTCGTGAGATTTCTTGAGCAACGTTCAATGACTAAACCATATGGCTACAATAGCTCAAAATGTTAATATATTTGACATGTGAAGCAACGAGGCAGATTTGCTCTGTTAAAAGGTATTAATGTCAGATCGAGGATGTTTTTGAAATTATTTTCAGGCATAAACAGTAAATACAAAGATGATTCTGTTTTTGTTTTTGTTTTAGTTTCTCACAAACATGTTAAGTTAAGGTCAGAGGGATCTCTCCGAGCCAAAATCCCCAACTACCACCCAGGAGAAAAAAGCTTAGTGCTAATATTAGGGAAAAGAGTGATTGCATTGCTACTATTTGGGCTTTGGCATCCATATTGGTCCAAAAGTAGGAACGCCCTTTCTTTGGTGTTTCTGCCCTCATTGCTCTATGGCACACTACATAATATTTTGAGGAGCCAGATCAAACATGCCAAAGCCGACCACAGAGTCACTCACAGGCCCTGCACATTCTTTTCAGGCTGTAATGCAACCTGGTCCTATTTTTCATCAGCTTGTCAGACCTGGGTTGGCATAGCGGGTAAACTAGGAAGAAAAACTGTTGACGCCTTTCTATTGCTCTTTCGTTTTAAGACACATGCCGGTACGTCTACCTCGCTTGTCAAAAAAGGAGAGCTGCCACAGGAGTGGAAACAAAAGATGTGCTTCCAACAGAAAATGGAAATTAGTTTATTGGTGAAGCTTTGCATTGGATGGACCCACACCGGTAGAGCAATAATAGAAACCACATGCATCTAGACGCACAATGCCATATGTGAGGCTGAAACTAAAGTGACAACATAATGATTTGAGGCAAATTCAATAAAAATCCTTGCAGCAGCTTGAGAACTGCATGTCCAGCTGTGTTTGTGATGCTAAAAACATTGCTTTCCTGGATTATGTCAACTCTGTTTCCAAGAACATCTTTTCCTATTTCCTCCCTATAATGTGGGAGAAAGCCCTCTCGCTGGACAGCATTTTCAGAGACTTGGAGTAGAAACACTGTCAGGCATTCAATATGTCCAAGCTTGTCAACAGATGAAGCTTATTTTGAAAAATGCGTGTTATGACTGCTGCTAACCATATCCGCTCTTGTGAGAGGGGACAGAGGAGAGGAAGGCTTTCAATCCGTCAGGTCATACTAAATCAAATCGGCCTTTAAATGGCTGGATAAAGTACAGGTTAACACAAGGCCCAGAAGACTTGCAAGTAAACCCCTTCTGGAAAACATTTTGGACAAGCAGGGACAAATAAAACTTCACCCTGAAGCAGGAGGAAACATCCAATCTTAAGAATGCTGACCAAACTTTGAAGTCCCACTCTGATCATCTTTTGATCTATTTTAAAAGCGGTCCCAGTGATCTTTTAATTATGATCATGCTGTTCGTAGCAAACATCTAAAAACCTGTCATTTTCTAGGACATAGTTTCTGCAGAACAGCAGGAGTTCTGCAGAAATTTGCCTATGAGTTCTGGGCGGGACTTTTAATGTGTTAACACTCTCTCCGAACAGTTCACAGCCCCTCACATCCCCATCCCAACATTGCCAGTACAGCAAAAATGGTGAGCAATATTGGAGCTATCCAGCTGTACAATGATGAGCCAGATACCAGCCCAGACAAGGAAAATTAGGACAAATGTGGCTCTATTTTTCTGCAAGTGAATGCATCAGAATGGAGTGGAGAAGGGAGCTTTAATGCAAAAATTCAAATAGAGCATTTTTTTCCATTCATGGCATGTTGACAAAATGTACACATTGCACCCACAATTGCGTTAATTTTATTGTCATCCCCCGGTGGCTTAGACAGCTTGTCAGGTGCAGCTGCCACAGATCACTGCAGAGCAGGGATGCCTGTAAAAACATGGTTGTTGCTTCATGCCACAAGGTTTATTGCAATGCCTTATGTTGAAGTGCATTTACTACTTATGTACTTAAAGACCCCTCTAAGGCTGGGCGATATATCGATATAATCAATTTATAAGAATTTTTAGTTTTAGACAATACTTAAGCTAGTGGTAGCTCACAAAACATCTGCTGCATTGATCTACAAAACACGTTTACAGCTTGCATTTAGTTGAACTTTGTGTATGAGCATATTTCCAAAGGAGATGTTAAAAAAAAATAGTTTTTTGTTAAATATATTCTGTCATTTGTAATTTTCTTAAAGAAAGTAAAATAAGGGAGAAGAATCGAAAAATAAAAAAAACTTCCAGTTGTGTCTTTCAGTCCTTCAACAACGACTAATAAGAGGTGTGACCTGTCAACCCAACGGCTCAATTCTTATGTGTGGGTATTTACACTGTCAAAAACAGAATATGAAAAAACATTTTATAAAATTTCTACCTACTAGCTGCAATGGATGTTAAATTTACCCAAAGAGGAAAAAAAGTTTTAGAATGAGACTAAGTGTTTTCATTTCTTATATCTAGTTGGCCCATAAAAACATAGTGGTGAAGAAGGGCTGTATTGCTTGTGCAACAAACCACCTAGTGGTGACCTGACCATAAAAAGTTTGGTTTGTAGATAATAAACCAATAAACTGACATCCTCCCTAGTGTTGCTCTGCCTCCTCCACACTCACCTCACTGGAGAAATACTGAATCAGTGTGATGCATTGCTGACCACTTACCTTCAAGAACGAAATTCTCTGTGTTTTTGTGTTAAACATCAAAGACTGCTGATGAGTCTATATTTTGTCTCCAGCATGCCAGTTCTACCATTTCCTCTAAACGCTGGTTTCCATTGGCCACAAAACCTACACATTCCTCTACTGGGTCCGACCACAAAAACAGCTCACCTCCTCATTGACCAAAACTCACTGTGAAAGTTTAAAAAGGAATTGACTCTCCAAGAAACACAGCCAGCTTCACCACTGAAATAGATTTTAATAAATTTTAATTTCCGCAGCCACTTTTGCCAGTCTTGAGAAGGTAATGAATTAGCAAACAAGAGCCTCAAAAGAATTCCCTCCCAATTCTCTTTACTCAATGAATTACAGTTGACCACACAAGAAAAACAATAGATGTGGAGTTTATTTTTTTGCGGTGGGCTGTTTCAACATAGCAATTATTCAGTGACACCACCTTCAAAGGTCCTTTAGTCAAAAACATTACTGTACTGTGTAATACATTGTCACATTATGATTTGTTAAAAATAGAACAGGATCTTTTGATTGAGAAGAAACATCTGTGTTATATCAGCATGGGAAAAATCTAAGTGCTGCAAAGTGGACTGACATGCTGTAAAATAATCATTTCAAGTCAAATGCTATTTTGATTTTCATTAAGTCGATTTCTTCATGGGGAAAATTGACAAAATTTAACATGTACGTGTTTTGTTTTTGCGATTTTAAACAATGTTATTTATAGGCAATTGACCCAAACCATGAAATGATGTCTATAAGACAACTGCCAAAAAGGAAAATAAAATTATTTTGAAGTCCCAACATACACGGGCATGCACATTCCAAAAAATCTCACAGCAAATATTTGCTTTTGGTGAATTGTGTTGCTTTTAATGCTGGAATCTGCATGAAAGTTTGGTTTTGCCTGTAGGAAAACTACCAAAAAGGAAATGTAAAATAAAAATGATAATAAATCAAATAAACATCTTTCTTAATTCCCATCATAAATTTGCTCAATCAAATCCTATGGAGATGTTAATCAGAAATAAAAAAGTAGTGCTTATGAACATAAACAGACATGCAGATTTGAAAAAAATCCCAGAAAATATTTGGTTTTGGTGAATTGTGTTGCTTTTATTGCGGGAATCTGCGTTTATGTTCGGGTATGAAAAACTGTGCTGGCTTGTGTCTGTGCATGTGTCTGTTGGTATTTGTGTGTGCGCTTAAGTGGCCTGTGTGTGGCCAGACTGGGCTGATTTTGGCCCCAGGCTCTTGCTTGCATTCAGCATGTCTGTAAAGAAACAGCTGGAGGCAAAGCCAACACCAGTCCCACTCTGAAGCTCGGGCCTGCCAGCAGCGACAGATTCCAGAACTTTCCACGGTCCCAGATTGCCATGCCAACTGGTCTTGGCCCACCTCTGTTGTCCTGATCTGCACACCTGGCTCACCAAGAGCCCAGAATCACCTCTCCTGTCACTGTGTGATGAACAGGTCATTTACAACCCAAGTGTTTGTGTGTTTTTAAGAGTTATGGACCCAGGTAATGAAAACAGCGTGGCAGAGGACCTCCTGTGTGTTGCTCTAATCAAACAGAGCTGAGAACCTTAGCACTGTAGCATAACTGGGCTTAAATTAGTTCAAACTTTTGCAGTGAAAACCTCACACAGATGGCTATTTAGGAAGAAACTGGAGAATAAAAATGAGCTTTAATAAAGATTTTTGTTCACTTTGAAAACATTTTGTGTTAAGCTTAAAATAAGAAGCCAATATTAAGAAAATACTAAAAATATTTAAAAAACTCTCTTAAAAAACATTTAATAGTTTCAGAAATACTATAACTTGTTATTACCTTTGCATTTTTATTCACATTATTGTTTCACCTTCATGTCGTCTTACGTCCTGATGGCTGTCTTCAGTTTCTGGTCCAAACCTTTTTGCAGATACTTGACTGCCATACATTGTTGTTTATTGATTTCTACTTGGTAGAAAAATTTTACCTGTTGCTCTGTGTTTACTAAAACTTTGAAGGGATTTTTAGCCCATCTAAATGGCAACTCTGTTAATGAGGGTCTAAAATTTAACCCTGTAGTTAACTGTTTGTTTTTTCACAGTTCAACAGGTTGATTGATGCTGTGTTAAGTAGGTGAAAATAAGAGACATAAACTGTTGAAGGATAAAAATGTCAGTTTTTTCATGAGATTTTTATAGAAACAGTTGACTACTGTATTTTCCACACCATAGGGTGCACCGGATTAAAAGGCACGACGTCAATGAATTGTCTATTTTGGGATTCATGGCAGAATCTGAAGTCATCCCCTACCCCTACAGATTCTCCCTGCCCCTACATTTAGCCCTTCAAATGGAGAGATATGGATAAACAGCGTCTTTAAATTTGGATGTTACCACCACTCGATGATGTCATCAATATTCGCTGGTCATCTAAGTTAGCATGTTGCTACCAGTGTTCGGAAAATACAAATCAACATCGGTTTTATAACTTAAAAAATCATGCTAAATCAAAGAGTAATTCCTTGGATTTAAAACTTCTGTGCTTCAGAGCACACCCATGTGAAGAAATGCATTTCTCTTTGCAATGTGGATCACCCACCTGTCAAACGGATGGTCAGCTAGAAATCCCTTCGGCTGCTTCTTAAAAAAAAAAGTTCGGACACCACAACAGCTTCAAATGCCTCTTCAATTAGAGGGGTAGGGAGAAGCTGTAGGGGTAAGAGATTAATTCTGATTCGGCCTACAGACAAGGTGCACCAAACTATAAGGCGCATTAGGTGAGACAAAGAGTCAGAGATAAGACTGTCAGTCAGACTTAATTGTGTTCACAGTAACTGTAGAACTTTGTGCACTTTAGCAATGTTAGAAGCATTAGCCACGTCAGCATACCCACAATATCTGTTACTTCCAACCTTGTTTGCAACACGTAAACAATCACCAATACCACTAAAACATTCCTGAGTCTATGCAAACTCCTAACCTTGTTAGTTACTGTGAAAGAAAAATAACACAATCTGACACAGCCACACATAAGCTGCATTAGCATATTCACAATTAGCTTCACCCGACCTAGTTTGGAACTTTTGGAACAGTGCTTGGAACTGGGATTTTGACAGAGCGTTGTGTATCTCTCAAAATTGCCTCAACATAAGTAAACACATCCAAAAATGTGGAAAATACTGCAGTAACTGCCTGGAAATCTGCTGACATTTTGGCCCTGCCTCTGCTTCAGGCTATAGGCCTACTTGAACTGAATGTGCCGCAGCTAGTTATGAACGCAACAAACAGTTCAAGGACAGGTTACTTGTCTATCAACTCTCTATTTGTGAACACAATTTTTATAGAGTTAAATTAAAAAAAAAAAAAAAAAACTAAAGTTCAAACTAAAGTTACAATTGTTACCACACACTGTCATTTGTAATGTTAAGCTTTGTCAAGCTTTTTCTGTCCAGTTTAATTTGCACCAGGAATGTTTTTTTTCTGATATTAGCCTCTTTTTTTTGGTGTGAAAGCTCACCTGAATTCTAGTACAAGTATCCAGGTATGTCCAAGAGCAAGTCTCTCTGTTCACCTTCAGGAGATCCAAAGTGTGGACATGAACTGAAGGGAGTTAATGACATAAGTGCCCTGTTTAACGCGGGCCAGACTTACCATTAGGCAAGAATTGGTGATTGCCTGAGGCCCCCCATCACCTTGGAGCGCCCGCCCATACCTTAAATAATTTCCACGCCGATTATTGTCTAACTCTGTTAAATAATCTAATTAAAAAAGAAAACATATTACTGAACAGGCGCAAGACTGCTCATGTGTTTCATTCTCCTCCCTCTCTTTGTAGCCATGGAATATTCCGTCAAAAGCAAATTAGCGAGCAGACAGAAACTCCTTAAAGAGATTAAAAAATTAAAAAAACCAAAACCATGAAGATGAAGCGTAGATATCCAAGCAGTGGTGAAAATGATCATTATCATTGAACTGTTAATGCAATAAAAGGAATAAAAAAAAGTATATATCTTACACAAAATTCTAGCAATGTAACTTAAACAACAATAAAGCTAATGTGCAAGAAGACAAACAAAACAGGAAAAAGAACAAAATCAAAGGAACTCGAAAGGAAAACAAAGAAAGACAAAACAAGAAAAGAGAAAAAAGGAGAGAAAATGCAAAAAGAGGGGCAGAATATGGCCATTTAGATATTTCTGATAATAATTCTTGTTTTTTCTTTTATCTTTTAGTGTTTTGTTCTATATTAAGTATTTTTGTTTCTTTTGCCTTCTTTAGTAAAACATAAGACAAATTAAAGAAATGGAAGAATACCCACATTTTTTCCTACTAGAAAGTTAGTTGGCAACAAATTCAATAAATTCAGTGTTATTTTTTTCAAATAAAAGTAAATTACGTAAAATACATTTCTTTAACATTTGAATGGTATTTCAGCATTTGGATTCTTGAAATTGATGCTATCTAAATTTAGACCAATAAAATAGTTATTCGATGATTTGTTTTACCCTATATGTAAGGATTAAAAAAATAAACAAACAAACAAATACAACTGCTGCAAAGGGCCTCCCCTAACGGCGAAGTCAGCCACTGAGAACAACATGGGGGTTTCCTCCACTTCAGTCTTTTGTTCACTTCTGAGAGTGCCAATGTAAAAGCAAACTAAACGGGACAGAAGTGGAAATGTCCTGAGCATCTCAGCCCATTCAAATCCTAATTTTAAAGGCTATCTAAGATGCATTTTGCTCCTAAATTGTCAGAATTCCTTGTAATCTTGTAAAAGAGCCACAGATCTGTATGCTTTCTAAGACACTTTCTTGTCAATCATTCTTAACACCTTGTACCCAACCATTTTCTGAAAGATTTTCTTTTCTGTGTATGCTTGCTGAGCTGTCTTTCACTAACTCATAAATGGTTTAAGTATAAAAAAAGTAAAGAAATAAACATGTATTATTCAAAATAGAAACCTTGGCATATCGTTTGTTTTTCTACCCCCTGAGTAGGAAAAAGAGAGAGTAGTACTTGAACAGCACTTTAGTCACGTAATAAACCGTTGCTTAAGACCACTTTATAAACTGTTGCACATTGGAAGCAAAATATAAAAAATATGGGATATCTAAGCCCACTGAGTAACTTTTCATCAGAGCATTACTTCTTTGACAGCATCTGGGCTTTAAACTGTTGGTTAAGTCTGTCTGTATTTACAACAGTCACTTGAATTTAATTAGTTACTTATGGAAAAGCCATTTGAAAAAGATCACATTTAAGGCAGAGAACTAGTAGGTTATGTACATAATAAAAAAAGCACATTTAAGCCTGGTGTGTTTTGGCTCAAAGAGGAGAAGTTTTAAGTCAGTGTTATATGACGGGTTATTTCTCCCAGGACTCGCCACCCATGGTATCCATGTCTGAATCTACCAGCTCTCTCCCCCACTTTACGGGTGGAGGACAGAGAGAAAAACAGGATTTGTTTATGGATGTCCGGTACGTGAACAGTTTGACTGATGGGCAGCTAAATAACACAGGCGGATCCTTATTAGAGGCTGAGGGCTGCCAGCTCTGAGGGATGCGTGGGCATGTCCTCCTTAGTAAATGATCAGGTGTTAGACTGTCTGCTAGGAAGGAAGTCCCTATTAACTTTGAGAAGCCTGGGGCTCAGCAACCTCAGGCATGCTTGCTCCCACTCATGCATTTTCCCAGTCAAACAGCAAAGGCCCTGCTAAGGTTCAATACTGCTCTGGAGAGATGGTGTGCTCTTGCAAAAAAGCCTGATTGGGACCAAGTATCTGCAGCTGTGGAGGTGTTAAAATAATTCTATCAACATCTTTAATGCTTTTGCCTCCCGAGAGGGTGATGTCTTAATTTTCTGACTTTTGTTGATTTAAACTATTCATTTTTGTGGCAATAGGTCTGTTTTTTTCGGAATGGATATGGGTTTTATATGTGGTTGCTCAGTATTGTTGGGTCAGAACTGATCATTTGGTCTGAAGAAAGAGTTTGGATAGCAGATAGGGTTGTCAGGATGTAATGCTCCTGCCTTCATCGTCAGTTTCAAGCTGCAGATAATAAATGTAAAACTGCAAATGCGGATACTGGGAAAAAGTTAAGGAAGTAAGTCAGGAAAAAGCTCATGGAGCCACAACTCCTCCACAATGAGAAGACAAAGCAAATATGGTTGAGATAAAGATATTCTAACTATTAAATAGTTTAACGAAAAAATATTTTTGCACAACCTAGGATAAAAGAAAACCATCTCAGATGCTATTAAACCATATCTTTCCTTTAAGTTAAATGCAAGTTAACATCTGAGATGTTGCTGGCAACACCGTACACGTCAACTCATGTTCAAGCAACCTAAGCAATGAGAAGTCTATGTAAATATAAGTTTCAGGCTTCCACGTTCAAAAGTCTTGTTTTCCCGTGTAGCTACACAAGCGTTTACATCTGTTTTTGGTCTCCACGTACAAAATGAGAGGCCATTGAACGTGCGTTGTAAGTTAAACCATGGTTGAGCAATCAGGGACCTGAATTTGCTAGTGGCAACCATTTTAATTCATGGAAGTGCCAACCTTTTGAAAAGTCATCACGAAGGAGAAATAAACAATTGCGGTTTGTGCCCGGCCAGAATTATAAGACACCAAGGCTTCCATATATCAGAACAGAGTTGTGAAGGAAAAAGCCTGGAGCAAGATTCACAAGATATGCACCGCTTCAACGTTTTGCACCAAACCTCTTCAAACTGCAGGTGGCTGACATGTGCTGGTAGACTGAAGAAAAAGAAGAAAAAAGAGAAGGTCCTCCCTGCTTGACCAGTGTGAACACCATAGGCTAAATGAATGCCTAGCACGTTTTTGAACGTGCGTCAAATGAGTAGTATACAGTATGTGCAGCTTGAAAAACACATGCTCTTTGACATACCGGAACTCCTTAATCATTCTCGCAATCAATGTAAATGAGCTTATTTTGATGTGGACAAATATGGTTTTCACATCAACTTTGCACAGAAAAGTAACATTTTACCCAAGTGTTGCACACAGTCGCTTTTCTCTACGTCAGAATCAGCAGATTTACGTAAATTGCAGAAGCGCTTAACTGCTGCACAGTGTCGTATATCAGTGCAAGGCTGCTTTTCTATGCTTCAGAATCTGCTGACATCATGTTTATTGCATAAACAGTCAAGAGTTACGGTAGTCAAAAAATGTAAACATTCAAGCCAACCCTCCGGTGTTAAAGGGTTAACTAGACTAATAACAAGCAGAATGTGATTTGTATTCTCTATGGTAAACGTAGGAGTTAAACTTAAAATGGTACAAAGTGAACATTAGTCAAGCAGTTAACGTATTTTTTATGACATTTTTAAAGGCTAACTGGTCGACATTGGAAAAGGTTTTTCTTAGCATTTTGTTTTTAATGTGAACACTCAAACAAATGGGCGCTAAACCTGTCAAATGTATTTTTGCTTGTGAAGGTAAGCTAGCAAACAGTAACCAGGGAACAGACTTTCAAAACAAAATCTGCTGGTTAAGAAAATTAGTAGCTTTTGCTCAACTTTACAATCTCTGTCCCAACTTTCAGCACAAGAGCTTATTTGGGAATCTCCCTCTCCCTCCAATCACGTGAACAGAAATGGCCCGTGAAACGAACACATCACACCTACACAGCCACTTCACTCCCATCATTAACACCAAACTTTAGCGTCTACAACAGCTCTTTTCCCTCGTAATCCATCTGCACCACAAAGCTCACCTTTCCCTGGGGACCGTATTATATTAACATGTTCAGCTTGCCTCAGTATTTCCAAAGCCACCCATGTGAGCCATACCCCGTCAGAGCGAAAGACGATCTTGATCTGATTTTCTGCTGCTCTATTTACAGATCCTACAAAACAAACTTTAAAAAGTTGATTCCCCTTTGCTCATGAAGCAGAGAAGCAATGAAAGGCTGGCCTTATGCTTGAGGGTAGGCACAGGTAGCAAAAAACAAACAGCTGCGAGCTTTCCTTGCCGTGCTTTACAAGAGACAGCAGATTGGAGAAATATGTTGGCCGTTGTAAGCAAATCCAAATAGTGGATTTGAAATGTTGGAAAAATACGGTTGGGCGGAGAACAAACTGACTGGCCAAACCCAAGTCTGATTAATCTTTCACACAGAAACAGTTTCTTTAATGGATTCACTGTTCATTAGTAGATTGACATTACACAGGTTGTGGGCAACTCCAGATCCGTACATGTGGAAAACGTTCAATAAAGAATTGTTCACACGCATCTACAACGTATTAAGTATTACAAATTAAATTCTTTTAATGCTATGTCACATTTCTTACACTATTACCATGGGGAATATGTCAGAATAAATTAATACAACTCATCATCAGTGTTTGATAATAAAGGGTAAAAAATGAATGACTTCAAAGAAAATTTCACGACAGCCTACCAATAATCATTGTCATGCAAAATTTGACCAATTTAGGATTTTTTATGAACCTTTTTGCTTTATGGGGTTTGCATCCTATGATAAAATACAATATTTTTCATTTTATTTTTATTTTTAAAGGGTTCTTTGCATCACTACTATTACCTTTGAACATTATGGAAATGTCACAGCAATACAGACTCCTCCTCATTCATTTTTCTGAACAGAGCCATGAGGTCATTCTTCATCCTCCATCCACTGACATACAGTAGATCTCTAAATCCTCTGGATGGCCAATTCATCACCACATCTGGAGGGGTTCTTGTCTGTCCAGATTGTAATAGGTTTGTCATAGGGTGTGAAATCATCAATGTTGTTTAATATTTTGAACAGAAAAGATAAACAGTTTTTTTTTCAATCTAAGAAGAAGGTTTTAAATGCTATGGTGTAATTTATTTACAGATCATATTCCCACAACAATTTTTTACGCAATGTTGTCTTTTTTTCTAATTATATCTAAGTTTAATTTGAGCCTTTTATCTAAATAAAACTTTAAAATAGAAACTGGCTGTTTTCCGACTAAATAATAGTATCATTAAAATGCTTTTTTTAAGATAAACCTTTTAAATTTTATTTTTCAGTGCAAATCAGCCTTCCCGGTCTCTAGTTCTGTGTCAACATCTTCTTATAGTGTCAGGGTTGTGAAAGGTGCTCAGTGGTCTCCAGTACTCTTTGAGTAGCAGAAAATTGAGAGGTGAAAACTGAGGCTTGGGAGTGCCGTGCCAGTCAGTGTTCTCCGGTGAGAACGAAGCGGGTGGGCTCGCTTGATACAGGATAAAGCTGTCCAGAGGCTGCCTTCAGCATCCCCGTCTGTCTGCCAAGCACTGCTAGCTTGTCCCGGAGCAGGGAAGACAAGACCGTTCAACAAGACCTCTGCATTGAATGCAGTCCATTTAAAATAACTTATGGATAAATAAATACAAGCCTGAACTTCACTGTACAGTAATTGGACAGGAAACCAATAGAGACAAGCTCATTTACAGTAAATGGATCAGCTTTGAGTTGGTGAAGTGTACTTGGCTAACACTCTGCATTAAAACCATTTGGAAATTTCAAGCAAAGCATTTTTTTTCAGTGTTGAAATATTTTGCAAGAAGACAAAACTGTGTTTGTGTGTGTGGGTGAATGTTAAGCATTGAAATATGCTTTTTAAAGCAAATGGAGCTGCAGAAGAAAGTAAAGGGAGAGGGACACATTCTGACACACAAGATTACTTCAATTTCTGTAATAGAAAAAAAAAAAGTACCAAAGAGCAAATACATAATATCCCTCTTACTTTCAGAGTCAGACAAACACACACCCTTACACACACATGCATACACAGAGAAATACATAGTGGTTAGTCTGGCCAACCTTGTTGACCTACCGGCTTAGCTGTGGTTGCACGCTGAACGCAAAGCACTCATTAACAATTTGAGTCTGCTCTTCACTTAAGCAAACAAACAGCCTCAGCCTTCATTACCATAACACAGTGCGTGTGGTCTTCTCCGTCAGACTTCTATTGATTCTTTTATTTCGCAGAAGCCGGGGCCGAAATGGCAGCATTTGTCAGACGAGTTAAGGACACGGAGCGGGTCTGCATGCGGCGAGTTCCAAAGTGGTTCAAACAGCTGTGGACACATTTTTCATCGGGGTAGCAGCTGCGGGCGGGAGTGTGTTCCAGAGTCGGTCCCACCACATCATCTCAAGCCACAAAACAGAAAACACCACAGTCGGTTTCATGTCGTGTGTAAAATGCCATCTTAACTTAGAGTGTTTGCTCCATCTCAAACAGGTCCATTTTCTGCCTTCAGACAGAACTATCTTTACATGGACAAGCTTGACTGTGAGCACTCCTGTGTGTGTGTGGTTTGGCAGCTGGGCAGAAGTTTATGGTAATGGTTTGGGTGATAGGTCAGGGGAAGGAGGGTGGCGGTCAGCTGTGCTGAGAGCTGTGTCTGGGGTCGCGAAAGTGTGTTTGTGTGTGTATTCAGGGGTGAAGGGGAATGAATCAGACATTAAACAACTTATGGGTTTATGGGACAAGTGCGGGGAAAAGAGCCTGGAGCACAGAGCCACTGCAGAGAGTACGGCACCCCACCGCCGGCAGCTGCCAAGAGAGAAATGCTAATGTGGTGGGCACCTCATAAGGCCAGGTCAGAGACTCAAGCTGTGGACTTGTTTTTCTACTTTTTGAGTCACTCTGAATCACTTGTGAGCCATGATTGAAGACACATTTTAATGATACGCTGAATAATGGTTGGAAACTTTTTTTTCTTCTGTGAAGTTAAACAGATGAGTGTAAAAACACAAGCCAGATGAGAGCAGAACCGTGTCATGCGTGAATCATTTCATCTTAGAAATACATTTTACAGGCTAAATGTCCAATGGCAGATATTTCCTGTCTGAAAAATTGTGATTTAATGTACCTGTGCTCCAGCCTGAGTCTGGACAACATGCTTTTGTACTGGCAGGACCTCCCCGACTCACTGTCTCCAGGAGCTTGACATTTATGGTTAACATAAAAACAACATCTAGCTGTAAATATGAAATCAGCCCAAAAGCACTACCTGAGAAGGATTATCATATATCAAGCAGCTGCAACAGAAACAGACAAATCTTGCAGCAACTTTCAGATCAAATAAATGCATGACGAACGAGGCCGTGTTTTGCTAACCCTGAGCAGGAATTAGGTAATGTTCAGGATGTGTGCCTCTTAAATTGTGGAGTAGTGACCCTTCTCTGACACTTTGACTAAACAGTCCATTGTGCTTTGTGGGTTAAAAGCAGTAACTGCGCATTTGAGCGGGAAACAGAGGAAAAAGCTGACAAGCAGGTGGTATATTATAGAAACTGAAATACAGGTAAAGTAGCATTAGATGCAAAGATAAAGTATCAGAAGGTGTCTTTCTTTTGGACTGACCTCCACCCAAGACTTAAAACTTTTTGCATGAATTTTGAGATTAAGGATACCTAAAGCAGCAATAGTTCTAGTGCAACATACATATTATAAGCAAAAAGTTGCAGTTTGTGTTTTTAATGGAAAGCAAACACTTTAAGTCTCCACCTCTTTTCCATGTTTACACAAGTTTAAGTTTACATGAGTTTTCGCCACCCGTTTAAGCTCTCTAAAGTAGAGTCAGCTTATGGAGACACAGACCCAAAACAGGGCAGGACCAGCTAGAGCCACATGGTCATCAGTGTAAATTTGGTGACAAATGAAATGAAGTGTAAAGCTTGGTTTTCAACTGGCTGCTAATTGATTTGAGGAAGATCGCTCTGCTGCCAGTGCTGGACTGGACTCTGTTTGGGTTGGTTCCGATTTTGAGTCTGAATGTCTGAACTGAATTTTGGTTTTGGCCGATCTTTCTGGAGAATAAATTGCGAGTACTGAGATTCCTGTTCCCTGTTGATTTAGCAGGAATTATAATTTAGGGCTGCGTTGGAGTGAGAGCGTTCAGAGAACTGATACAGTGGAACAGGGTTTAAATGATAGTTATTCATTATTATTTCATTTTTAAAGCCTTCTGTTTACTTTAGTGTATGGAGATAAAGAAGCAGCAGGAAGGGGTATCTACAGTAATTTGGCTAACTGTCTGTTCCAACAGCACCCATGGGGAAATTTTGAAATGTCTCAAAATCTTTCTGGGGATTCTTAATTGGTTCTCAACTCCACGGCATTACTGTTGTTTTGCATAAACTTAAAATACGTTTTTTAAAATTGGATGAGAAACATTCCCAAATATCAACTAGATTCTTCCCTGAAGTTATTACACTGATAAAGTGAAAATGGCCCAACACAAAAATGGCAAAGATTTTCGTGTGGTTGCGTTCTGGCTTTTAATTTCACAAACATCCCTTAAGTTATTAATATATATTTATCTCATTTTGAAATGATTTTTTAAAAGGTGTGGGTCAATTCAATTAGACTCGAATAACAACTTTCTTCAGACAGATCGATCTGGTTGGGTCGTGAGAATTTATGTATATATGATATAAATATAATATATATTATATATATATATATATATATTACACCCCAAGCGGTAAGACACACTGTTGTCTGCAAAGTTAAATATAAATTCCTTTAATTTAGCACTTTTCATAAATCATAAAATTATATTTAACCAAACTTTATGAGCAGCAGTGTGTTCACAAAGATGATTTCTGAAAGCACTTGATGTAAAATGCTGTGATTGGTTCATCTGCAATCCATTTTCTGACATTTTTCAAACTCACTTTGTGAGATTTTACACCCCATGAAAAAAAATATACTAATAAGAAGCAAAAAACACATATAGGATACATTGGTGTTGTGTGCATTTAAACCTCAGGCGACTGGATGAGCAATGAAACCAAACACTTGTTAACTCTAAAGATTTCTGTTTTAACACCACAAAATGACATGACAGTTTGTGCAGGAAGTCAAAGCATTTGCAGCACAGTTTTGTTGTAATTTAATGCATGCTGGACAGGAACTCTTTTACTTGGGCATTAAATAGTAGACTGCATCCAATTTATTTTTAAAAAAGCATTTTTCCTCTTTTTATTTCCATTAGAGACTTTCCAGTTTTGTTTCACCTATCACTCTGATAAGCCTGAAAATCGGTCAGCAAAATTCGCTTTTTCCCAAAATCTCAAACGAAAAACATAATGTAACCAGTTTAAGACACAGTAAAGAAAATCCTTAACACCCAGAAACAATAAGCTGCAGTTTAACAGTTTGAAAAATAACGCTGCGCAGCAAGCTTTTAGCTCCAGAACACAAATGTCAGACGTTAGGAACTTAAATAAAGATTTTGGAAATATAAAGTGTCTATGAAAGTCTTCAAGTGTGCTTTTTGAGCTAATTGCTGGTATATGAGAGACCTGCCAACTTTTCTTTTGCATACACAAAATGTTAACACATTCAAGTTAACTACATTTAATGTTAAGATCATTGCGAACCCACTTTTATGTCACTCCTAATAAAGCAAAACCTGCAGTTAAAACCTCGTGCACAATTTAAGTACCAGAAAACCCCCAACTGAGGGAGAGCCTGTGAATAAACGCAGTGTTCAGTCTGCTGGTCATTTTCTGAGTAAAACAATGCATGCCTGCTGAAAATAGTTGAGCCACTGGGAGGTAAGAGCGAATCAAGAGCATTCCTCACATGACAGTTATGATTGGTAGGTGTGAACTGAGTTGCAGAAAACTCCTCCAACGGCCCACAATACGACATTATGAGGCATGCCTCAAATGAACTACGTGAAATGGTGCGTACAGTAACTCGCAGTTAAAAAACCATTAAGCAGGAAAAGTAACTCTGCAAAAGTCATTTTTCATGTGAGGTTTTCCAGGATAACAAACCCGAAGTTCCCATGTGAACAAATCAAAGTCGCAAATGCAGAATAAAGAGGCCATTATCCAATAGATTTTAGGAGCTCTGATTTTCTTCAACAATTATGCTTCAATTAACTTTTTGGATTTTTGTGCCTTGTAAGTTAGCTCATTTTCCTAAAAATACAATAAATAACCACATTATTTGTTTTAAAATATATTTATTTTAAAATTCACTGATGTATAAGGAAGGGAAAGTGCTAAATATGCATTACAATTAGAACTGAAAAAAATAAATAAAAGCAGAATAAGACTTTCTAAATCCATTTTTGGAGGATCGTTACTTCATGCACGGTTACAAAAGCATCGACTGTGGCCACAACATGAGCCAAAGTTTATGACATAACAGGGTGGACCAACACAGTGAGAAAGTATAACCCGTCTAAAAATAGGTACTTAACTCTAAATGTGAAATGACCATTCACGTATGCCTTTGAGCTGTGTTTGTAGCTGTGTGGTAGAAAAGCTTTTAACCCAGAGTGGGTGGGTACACGTAAGGCCGAATGGGAAGTAGGTGCAATATAAAAATGAAGAGGCAAAAAACTGGGTAAGAATACAGTTCTGTGTTGGATGTGCAATTTAGCACGAACCCAAAACTGCTTTCCTGGCTCACGTTCTGTATCCATTTGTCAGCCAGGAAAGGGGATTTTTTTTTCTTCATGTTTTTTTTTTCTTTCTTGCAGGTAAAGTTCCTGCTGAACAGAATCATATGAGGTACTTTTTTCCTGACCGAATGTTAAAGTGCTTGACGTTTAGGGCACACTCGGGGGAAAAAGGAAGAAAGCTGACTTGTGGATACATCAGGGGGCTACATCAGGGGGATACATCTAAGCCTCAAACCTTTTCTGGACCCCTTTGCTTAATTGTATTAGGAGTGCTTGTTAAATATTGCCCCTTGTTAAATCATCCCCCAGTAACTAATGCCCACACTGATCAGAAGGGATGTTAGTAATCACTGCTTCACAAAGAGGTTCTTTGTTTCATTCATGAGATGAAAAAAAAAAAGGACTTCAGAATCCCAGTAAAAATGGGTTAACTAGAAATATATATATTTTTTAAAGCATGTGCAGTAAAATAACTTTTTTGTGAACATAATGTATCAGATATCAGTAGGAAACATGTTGGGAAAAGAGAATGGCAACATTTTTAACTGGTAAGATCTTCCAAGCTGTATCACAAATATTCGGAGAAATCTTTCCGAACTAATTGTTGACGTTAAAAGTTGCATCAATTCAACACGCCCCTGATTTTACGTTGTGTTTACATCTGTGTGACATGTACATATATATACGTTTTATGTGACTTAAGAGAACCAGTGTCAGGGAGCGCTGGACCCAAAATGCAGGAGAACTGGCTTGGTGATAGAAACTTAAGCATTTAATAAATGATCTGAAGTATGACAAAACTCTGGAGAAAACAAAAAGGGGGCAAAGCAGAGCAGACGACCTGACAAGGAAGAACTGAAAACCAGACACTTCAATAGACTGAGGAGAGTTAACTGAAATTAAGACAGCTGTGGATCATGACAAACCTGAAACTGGTGTGACTGAGGAACAATTCTAAACAGAACATGACCAAAACCCACAACATAACAGACAAAAACCAAACCAAGGTTTACAGTCCTTACAACCATTCCTTAATTTTAAATGCTCTGATCTGTCTTGAGTAAATTTCCTCCAAGATTGGAAGTTTAGCCCTGCAACAGACCAGCATCCTACTCCGGGTGTACCCTACCTTTGCGCAACAGTAGTTGGCATAGGCTCTAGCAACCCGTGACCTCAAAAGTGATTGAGAGGGTTCAGAAAATGGATAGATGGGTGCCTCAGTGTTGACAGTTTTTCGACTACCAAAACTCTTCAACAGTTTAAGCATTTCATGTAATTCCAGTGGATTCTGGAGTGGAGAAAAGCAGCCATGCGCTGATAAGTAATACTTTATGGTAGTTGGTGGCTGTTGGTGTGTAGGCCCGCCTCCACTTCCTGTCACCCATTTGTTTACGTGCTCTCCCACTAGCTTTTTTGTGACGTCACAAAAATGTACTCCATAAAAATAATTTATATTGAATTTATTGTTATTTAACTTTACAAGAATTGTTACTTTTTCTATCAGTGGTGCTTTTAGAACCAATTTGTTCATCATTGGTCTCCAATGACTGGAATACTTTGGAGTGAAACTGTCAGTTTCCATAGCAATACATGCTTTTTCGGCCTCAGATGGACCTCATACAAATGTTGGAGCCTTAACATTACACTGTTAGTACCATGATGAATATTTAGGGTTTTTTTGAGGATCCAAACTCTGAATCTGAGGTTGGGTGCTGTGCTCTGAGGGCGAAGCTCCCTACTTTCCTTGTTAGCTGAGAACCAGGGATCCCTCAGAAGCCACTGTGACCATCCGGTGGTAAGCTGAGAAGGAGTGGAGGTGAGCTGAATAGTCTGCAGTGAAGGGTTGTGGGTTGGGTTTCTCTGAGGTTATGGTCATTCTCCCATGGGAAAGTGGTTAGGCCAGGCTGTTTACCTTGGACTAAGTCTGCCCCTATCCTTAAACCGTTCATGCTCGACTTGGTAACTTCTGATTACCCAAAGTGAACACACGGCTAAAACTGCAGAGTTTTCGTGCTCACAGATGGGGTTTATTTTAAAAGTACATTAAATATTTTTAGTATGTAACACAAAATGTGTCTGTTTCTGGGTCTCTGTATCATTCGTGAGCAGTGATTTGTGTTTTGCGTAGATGCCACCTTTGAGTCACAGCAGGTGTGTGTGAAGGTTGAGGGAGGGAGGGAGGTAGAAGGTTGGGCCGGGTGTTCGCGCTGGATAGGGGCAGAGGTAGAGTTTGCATCTTCACCAAAGAGGAGCTTCGCTTTCTCTCAGTTGCTCTCCTCAGACCGACTCGCACAGGCTGGACCGATTTCCTCAGCTCAGTTCTGTCCCAGAGAGGATGCTTCAGTCAGACTCTTGATGAGATCACGGCCGGGCAGAGCAGAGTTGCTGCTCTGCAGCTCCTTCTATCTTTATCCCTCTTTCAATTTGGACACGGAGGAGAAATAAATAGCTCAACACACACTGTTGGGAGGCAAATGAATGGAGGAGACTCATGGGGAATTTCTCGAGGCTGTATTTACACCAATGGACCTGGACACAAGATCTGAATGGACCAAAGTGCTTTTAGCAGAATAGATTTATCATTTTGTAACTATTTTTTTTTAAGCAAAAGACTTTTGATTTGGACTTTTTGGTGGACTTTCAACGAGAGAGAAAAAATAAAAAAATCTAATCTGTAAGTTCAAGTTTTTGCTTTTATCATAAATGAACCTTTTGATACAAATCCCTCATTTTACTTTGTTTCACACAACTGTTAACTGAAAAAAAGAGTAAATCAAGCTGCAGGCACATATATGTAAGGAGGAAGACATTTTGGCACAAAATCAGAAATAAAGTGTTGATCAGGCAGTGAAGTGACTGATAATATCACTGTGTTCTTCAGATGTTTGGCTCAAGCATGTGCTCTTTAGTATTGATTCATCAGTGGAGTCTGGCTGTGTTCTTGCTGTTCCCTCCAGTGACTCTCGATGGGAGACCAGTTGATGCACTTAATCACAGAACGTGAGTTCTTTTTTATAAAAACTTTAACTCGATAAAAGGAATTAAAGAATTAAAGAAATTAGAAAAATGATCTGTTTTTTTTTTTTAAAAGTCCACATAAGAGTTTTTCTGTTTTTATTCCTGTTGTTTGTTTTAGCACCGCTCTGGACATTTTTAGAAAAGGAGCAAAGATTTTTTTCTTCCTTTTTTTAGGTTGGCCATAAAGTCAGATTAGTGACAGGCCTCAGACATGTTTATGCTGCCACCTACTGTACTGAGGTTTCCTGAAGTCTGACGTTAAATTTCAGCTGCCACCACATCTAAAACTACAGGACACCACAACTCAACACTGCGGTGTGCAGACATTTCAACAAGATTAAAAGCAAAAATGCACAATTTTACGAACTATCTAAAAGAAATCAAGCAGAAAAATGGATATGGAAGTGGAGTTCTAATGTGAAGTGCCATGAGACACTTTGTGCATTTGTTTGTGTGAAAATAAAAGTCATATCAAATATTTAAAACGTGCTGATCTGTCTGTATGTCTGCTGTCAGGAGGAGGTCAGTGAGCCACGTCCAGCTGATGCATGACAAAAGCCGATCTATGCAGGAATTCAGACGAAGCATGTGGCTGCACGAGCTGGTGGGGGAGGTGAACACCGCTGATCGGCACGCACCCCCCGTACAGAGCAGAACTCCCACACAAACTTTCAGCGGAAACTTTCCACATCAGAAGTCCCCGGGGGCAACCAAGAACCTCCCTGAGAAGTTCAAGGAAGACAGGGAGGGCCCCAACCTCCCTCAGGAGACCAACAAGGCCATGGCCTATAAAGAAGACCCTCTTAAAGTTGCTACCAAGAGGAAAAAGAAGGCGAGGTTAGGCCGGCGCAGAGAGAGCGAGAAAAAGAGGAGGCGAGCGTGACCTGCCATCACAAAGAGGCCACGAGGGACAGAAAGGCCTGACAGAAATATCCCCGGGACCTTTTCCATGGTGCTGCACTAAGACACTGACACTGACTGACTGATGCCTGACTGGCTGTTTATGGTGCCGGGGTCAAGCTTGTAATTTGTATTTTTGTTTCTTTGCATATCTTTTTAGCCTTATATTTATTTGGAGGACTGTCAAACCTCTGTAACTCCATTGTCCTTCAAAATTATTCTTTTGGAAACAAGAGGGACTATTTATTTCTTTTCCATAACAACAGAAACAGGGACACTGCTTTTTTTTTCAGTGAATCACAACAAACTTCTCAACTAATACATGCATCTGTCATAATTTATTTCTCTCTAAGTACGTATATTTATTTTGTGAATGTCTCAAGGTGCTGCTGACTAAATTCCCTTATGCACTTTAGTTAAATTCTGTTCATGTTCTTTTGTGGTTGGGTTTAGGTAATCTTGTTGATGGTAGTCTACTGCTTTTCTGTCTTACTTCACAGTAAGTCACAACGGATTGGAAGAAGCATCAGACACACTCCCATTATTGCATAATGCTGTTGTTTTTCAAGAATCAGCCAGAGTCAGGGCTCTCGGATTCATTGGTCTGCATTTGCACTGAGGGAATGCTGTAAATGTTTCCAGTTAATCAAGTATTAAAAATGTAGCCTTTTGATTTATAGCGTCTTTATTTGCCAAACTTTAAACTGCGCTGACAGGGATTTTAAAACTGAATGTTTTCTTTGGTGTACACTGTTTGCCTGGCAGATTTTTAGATCAGGAAAAACACAAATCAGTTTCAGCTCATTGGAGAGAACCTCTCAACTCTTTTTACAAAAAAGTGAAGTGAAAGACTTCACATCAAAACATCTCATACTTTAAATTGGTTTGGACTAGGTTTTGGCCGTAAATGTTGATAATTTACTGACATGCTTATCTTTTACATGTAGTTTCATGACCATTTTTAACAATAAATATTCATTTAAACTATAAATTGTAACTCAAATGCAAAGATTTCAGACAACTTGAATTTGCAAAAAAGGGCTTTTGAGCATCTTTGTCTAATCATCAAAAATGTTTTAGAATTTTGTATTTCTTTTTGTCAAGTATCTGATGCCCTAATCCTTGGCATCCAAGGCATTTTATTCTTGATGCAATTTAGAGAAAGATCAGATATAGTGTGTAAGATATGCAGCACCATACGTGTGTGTTCATAAAACAAGTGTCTAAAGATATGTACACGCCAGGCGTGTGTGGCGCGTCCAAGAACGTGCTGAATGTGGGTTTTTGAATGCGCTTTTAGCACATGGTGTTCACACAGGTCTGTCGCTATCCGATACTAGCGCATGCACTCACAATTGGAAGAGGCTTGGTGGGAAAAGTCAAAGCGGAGTAAATCTTGCAAATTTTGCTCCAGGCATTTTCTTTCACAGCTCTATTCCGATTTATCAAAGACTTAATGTCATAGAATTCCGTCTGGACACAAACGGGGATTATACATTTTTCTTTCACGATCAGTTTTCAAGCGGTTGACTATTCTGTGTTTTGAAAAGGATGCTTCCCATATGTCACTACCACATGAGTCCCTGATTGGTCAAAGTTACAATGGTTTAACTTTCAATGGCAGTTTTTCCATAGAGACCAAAAAAGGACTTAAAAACGTGCATAAATGCGCAAACGCGAGAGTTTTGAACGCGGAAAACCTGATGTTTATTACCGCGCGTTTACATAGATTTTTTCAATGGAAGCTCTCATGTGCATTTCTGATCCCGGTGGGAACAGCATCAGGAATAGAGTGAGTTTGTCAAGGGCTAAATTGTCATTATAAATTGTAAACGCCAAAATATTCTAATCTCCAGAACTGCAGCTTTTGTGTTACTGGTTGGCAACGGTCAGTGGTCCACAAACAAAACATTGTTGAACTATGATGTTATTAAGTCAAAGAAATGTGGATTTTCTAAAAAATGTAAAAAGTCTAGACAAACTTGCCTGATAGTTGTTGGATCACGCTCAGCTTTTAAAAAGAGGAGGACCAGTCAACCAAAAGGTTAGATCAAAATCTAACCACAAACAAGAGTGAGTAGGCTTGTGTTTCCTTTATGTGAAATTGGGCTTTTTGAAATGAAATGAATGAGTACAGGTTTATCTATGTGTTAGCCAGTGATTTGACCCAGTCTGACTGCTGACATGAGGAGCTCGCTTATGTCTAAACGTACTTCAGTTAGGGATGCAGTGAAATCTTACAGCAGCATGCTGAGTGGAGTGTTGTATTTTCACACTCACCGTTGAAACCAGAATGCTAATTCCAGGTTGCTCGTCCTCCTGGTTGAAAAGAGAACTCAAGAAAACCAAGGATGTTGAATGTGTCCTTGAAGGGTTGGTCAGAGCTTCAGACTATCTTGTTGATTTGACTTTTCCATCTAAATTCAAATAGTTGTAACAGATGTTGTCATTCATAGGTGATGTCTTGAAGTTGAGTCAAGACATCTGGACTTCTTTCCTGAAATGTTTCACCGCACACCAAAGTTGCTTTATTGATCAGAGTGGTGCTGGGTGAAAGCTCCACGCATATCCTTCAGGTGTGCCACCCACGTTCCAATTGGTTGTTCTCATTAAGGAAAATAAAGAAGAGAAACCAGTCAGTGGTGACTGTGAAAGACCTTTCCTCTGGATCTAGTAGCCACATTAACACCATCTACCAAATTCCTAACCCTAACTCTAATTCCAGAAGCATCTCAATCACACAGCTGGATTTACAGAGACAGAACAGAATATGAAAGACCATTGTGAACATCACAATAGTGCTTTTAGGGTCCTGCGTTCAGCGGGTTTTAAAAGTGCACCAGGTGCCCAGTATGTGCGTAGCATTACCACCTCTGTTGAGATCTGGCTCTACATAAATTGACTGAACTGAACCGGAAAAGTGCTTTATAAATGTTGCCTATTCATCATTATTCTTGTATTCATGGTTGAGAGTGTGTGTAGAAGCAAAAATAAGATGTTGTTGTCTTTATACAAACAAGTTATCGATGTCCTGTGTGTCAAATGCCAACAGGTGGCATTTTAAGAGCTACTGAATGAAAGACATGGATATTGGTAATGGTAAGCTTACCAAATGCATCAATGTCAGCTGTATCCTGTGCTAACAGCAGCGGTGTACACCACAGACCATTAGCTGACACAGAGTCATAAATGCTGCAGAAAGCCTGATAAAGCCGCTTCTCGGAGTCTGCAGTTCATACTGAAAAAATCAATCAAAGCAATAGAGAGAAACATTAATATCTTTATAGGAGGGGTTGAATGGGAGGGTAATCAATAATGGCCATTCTTTCTGTAGAGTTTTATGGTGGCTAAGGGTGGCGGTTGTAAACTATTTTTTATGTCAACTAAAAAAAAAAACCAACATCTTTTTAGGGTGGCTGAAGGAGCAGAAGTGGTTACTAAACTGTATAGCACAAAGGCTACAGCTTTATTTAGCATTTATGTCAGGAGGTGGATTCATTTAAAACCATATATGCAGTTATGAGTACATTCACTTCAGCTAATGCAACGTTTTTTCTCTAAAATATATGAAAACAAAACGTGAAACCGTACAGTAATTAAACTAACAGGAAAAGTATTTTTTTTGTAATTAAACTTTAGAAGGTGTGAACAGTTTAATGGCAGAGAAATCACTTCACGAGTAAGTCTTATTACATGCTATTAATTCCTGTTTAAAAGAATCATATCAGCTGTGCTACAAGGTGCCACAGCGCATGAAAGTCTACTACAGTATCCTCTTGAGATGCTTCAACAATAAAAAGACAAAACAAAAGAGCTTTCCCAGAAAAATGGCCGAACAGATAAGTTCTCTTTAAATCCAGTGAACCAGAATCAATTCAACTCAAGCAATGTTTGCTTTCAAGCATCCACATTCAGTCGTCTGATCAGACAAAAAGAAGCCAGTTGGTTTTTGCCCTGAAAACTTCAGCAGTGAAGGAAGATTATCTGGTGAACATAATGTGGGTAGAGAAGATACCACACAGGAGAGACAGCAGAACAACAACTATAGTGAGTATGAATGAATAAGGAATTAAATAACAAAAAAATTTGTTGATGAATGTTAAAGCCAGATTCACCTCAAGAAATTCATGTTATTGTACTTCATTAAAAAGGCTGATTTTGGACAAACTACAACTACGTTTTGTTGAGAGAAAAGACATTTATTTAATCCCTGACCACATTTCCCTAAGTTTCTTTCAGCCGTTCGTCTTTCACTTGTTTAGAAAATGTAAAATTGAGCATTTTATTTTGTATCATCATCATCATCATCATGACAAACGTTCATATATTTTTGGTTTATCTAAGTTAAAGAAAAATTGAAACTGATTTAACCAGTGTAAAAATGTGTTCCTGCTTTCTACTAAATTACTTAAAAGGCTGTGTTTTTTAAATTTAAACAAGTTTGTTTCAAACAGTAATTGAATGCATTCAAAATATATTGACTATTATAAAAGTAAATTCAAGTGTCAGAAAATGAAGATATTTTCTTTGGTGAGATTTGGTAGAGGTTAATAGTTTGACCTACTTAGTTATATTTTAACACACCCGTTTTAATTTGCTATTGTCTAAATAAAAGTTTTTTACATTTGTTTGTAAAGTTGACACTTCACTAGTCTTTTTTGTTGTGTGAAAGCACTAAAACCTAGAAAAGGACTTGCCTTGGACTTTGGTCCCACGTTGTTATTTGGCCCTGAGATAGACCAGTGATCTATCCAGGGTGTACCCCGCCTTAGCCCAACAGCAGCCTGGATAGGGTCCAGCAAGCCTGTGACCCTGTAAAGGATACAGTGGGTTTAGAAAATGAATGGATGGATGTGACTTGGTACTTCACTTTTACCTACTGCTTTTGACCTACTGCTCAACTTAGACGGCAGGCCTGGAGTTTAAGAACAATGTTCTTTTGTTTTATTTTAACTTTTGGATGACTTTAACATCCTGATTTAATCTCTAGCTAAGAGATTTGATTCAATATTGCAAAAGCTGACCTGTGACCTGCATCTCTGGTCAAGTGAGCATAAATGGTGCAGCACTTTGGGAAATTTAACAAAGTTGTGAAAGTGAAGCATGTCTCAGTTACTCAAATCCAGCAGACTTTGGTATTCAGTGACAATTCCATGATGTTTTATGTATCTGTGAAGCTGTAAGTCGTTTCATTTTTGCTGTGATATACGCTGAAGGTCAATGCACCTGACAAACACTCTGCAGTCATAACAATGAGGAGAATGTTCTAAACTCTGTTTAAACCAGGACAACTGTAGATCAGACAGCAGAAGACCGTCTTGGACAAAGATTCTAACCAAATCACCTGACTTGGTTCCTTAAAAAGTGATTCATGACTTATGATATCAAATGGAAATACTCTGCACATATTTTTGAGTTTTATACCTGATTTCTATTTGAGACTTATTCACATCACTGATCCTTTTTTTCTTCATATGCTGCAATCAAGTTTAAAATAGTGTTGTATCTACATACATAGCAATGTGACTTATTGTTACTTAAGGATGCTTAATGATCTGAATCAATATCAGTATGGTATAAATCTCTGATCATAAGTTATGAACCAGTCGATAACTAATGTAAAGAAATGGTGTGGTTGAGTCGGGGTGGGATTATATAAGTTTGCTTCCTCCCACTCTGTTTCAAGCAGTCTATCCTTAGATGCCTAGTTATCCAATGTTTGACACGGTTTAATGGATATCCACCTCTGTTGATTGTGTTACATATGTTTTATTCTTGCCTGATTGTTTGAAATAAACCATTTCATTTCAATTCAATTCATTTTTTTTTTTACCATGTCAGGAGTGGTTTTCTTTATTATATGAATCTTGTATTTATTATTGTATTACCTGGATTACCTAAATGCCAGTGGGTAACTCAAACAGAAACTTAGACTATAGGTGTTGCTATTGTGATAAACCACAGTTTATCACAATCCTCCAAATGATACCACGATGGGCATGAAAGTATCTCTATCAAATTTCAAGATCCACAACAAATTTAAACAGTTCGTTTTCTGTCTTTCTGTCTTGCTTACCTTTTTGCTTGGTACAAAGTGAATACAAGTGATTTATTATTAATAAATATTTTAATGTATTTAATGACCAGAGTTAATAGTGGATTTTTCTTGCAATAGAAGCAATCTAAAAAGATACTTGTGGATTTTTATATTTTGAAACAAACTTTTCCTTTATCATCTGGAAAAACACAAGTGGTAAGAGGTGCACTTTTCCTGTGAAACTTAACCACTTTCCTCCAGTGCAGCAGAGTGAGGTCAGTGCAGGGTTGCTAATTGTTACCATGACAACATGTTGCACAGTATATCAAATTGTACGCTTCTTGTGAAAAACGATTTAAACCTAAAAAAAAAAAACAAGATGAAATACTAATTGAATTAATGTTTATTTCACTGAGTGGGAAAATGCTCTTTGAGGTGTCAATTATCAGAAATAAATGGACTGGAAGGAACTGTTTGACCCAAAGCTTCCGCATCACCCATTAATTTCTGATAATGCACACCTCGTCTGGCATCATCCCTTCTTTGAGCTTGTAGTGTTTTACCAGTCTGTCAAAGAAAAAGCAAGACACTGAATATTTTAAAAGAAACAAACAAGAATGGGATGTCTTATTGTGTAGTATTAATCCTCAAAGTAGTCTTGCTTCAGAAACACTGGCTCTTTTGAAAAAGATAGTGAGACTCTAACAGTATACCGTATATCTTTTTTTTTTTTTAATTGACAGGTGTCAGATAAGATGGCAGTTCCAAACAGCTATGGAGTCATTTTTGCCTGTACATGTGGAGTCATTCTGGGAATCGGACTCTGTGCCAACCTTCTTGTTTTTTACTTGTTTGCCAAGTACAACACCATCCGCAAGAACCGCTTGGATATTCTCCTCCTCAGCATGACTTTAGCGGACTCCCTCAGCCTCCTGCTCATCCCCTTCACCTTGCACTCCACTGTTAGCCACACCTGGCCTTTGGGAGACACCTCCTGCAAGGTCTACCAGTTTCTGCTGGCATTCAGCCTGGCAGCTAGCACCTACTCGCTGTGCGCAGTGTCGCTGGCCCGTGCCATGATCATCACTAACCCATATCAACCACCCACCATGGATGTGGTGATCCTCTTGTTTGTTTTGGTCTGGGCCCTGAGCTTCTTCATCAGCGTGCCTCTGCGAATGTTTGCAACCAAGGAAAGTCTGAACCCAAGTTTGGCAAACTTTACCGTCTGCCTTCCAACCATTCATGAGCATCACTACCAAGTGGTTCTGAGCCAGTTTGTGCTTTACTACTTTGTTCCAATGCTGATCATCGCCTTCAACTATGCTCGTCTGGCCCTCTTTTTACACAAGAGTCCTGTAATGTCAGTGTCTAGTGCCAGGAACACTCGCAGAGCATCTGTAATGGTGTTTTTGGCTGCTGCCACTTTCTCGGTGTGCTGGCTGCCTGGTTATGTGCTGGAGCTCTGTGTGTACTTGGAGTTGTATCGTCAAGGACCAGCTTGGGATATGTTCTATTTCATTTGTACTGTGCTCCAATACTTGCACCCCAGCATCAACCCCGTGCTCTACGTGCTGCTTTCGAAACGCCATCGCCACAGGAGGGCAGCCTGGTTCTTCAGCTGTAACAAGACCAGAGTACATCCACAAATCATCAGTGTCACTACAGACACTCTTTGAGCTCAGGTGAACCTAATTTGGAGGTTTTTATTATTTATCAACTGCTTTTGATCGACAAGAAGGCACAGAGCCCTGAGCAAAAAAAAAAAAAAAAAAAAATGGTTAACTTAAATTAATAATTTTTAGTCACAAATCAGCATTTTGCAGGCACAAATTGGGATTTTGTGACTACAATTTAGCATTTTGTGGGCACCAATCAGTATTTTGTGCACACAAATTGGTGTTTTATTAACATTTTGTTCATACAAATTAGCATTTAGTGTGTGCAAAATAATATTTTGTGTGTGCAAATGAGTAATTTTGGGTACAAATTAGCATTTAGTGTGCACAAATTAGCATTTTGTGCACAAAAAATAAGTGTTTTAGCATCTTCAATTCCTACTACAAATCTTTGAACGCAAAATGCCAATTTTTGTGCACGAAATGCTAATTTGAGGAAACAAAATGTTAGTCTGTGCTCCCTTAATGTTAGTCTGAGCCCGCAAAATACTTGCATTCCGAGAATTACTTTTGTGGCCACAATTTAGTATTTCTTGGCCAAAAAAATGATAATTTGTGCTCTATTATTGCCTATTTGTGGTCACAATATTATAATTTGAGGGGACAATTTTTTTTATGTCATGTTCAGGATTCCATGAGAAGGCCAAAAAGTGGAGAAAACGTACTTTTCCTATGATTAACAATGTACACAAAGTAACCACAAAGTTATCAATTTAGTAAACAACTTTTTTAATGTTAAAAAATTTTCATAGTTTTTTGTTCACTCGACCATCTTTTGGTAATATATTTTAGTTGACAATTACTATCTATGAGATTTATTTTATTTCAACAAAAGTTAAGTTGTAATCATATTTACACAAATTATGTTTTTTGACTGATTTAGTTGATCATTCCTGATGATTTTTTCGTGAACAATTAAATGTGTACATTTGAACAAACATGTTCAAACAACAGCAATGCATCCAAATAGTAATAAATCACTCATCGATATCTGCTGCATCTGCAAAAGACCCCTGTTGAATGTGTGCTACTTGATCCATGGGAATAAACTACAGAGAGGAGAAGGAAAACCACTTGTCAACCTGCAGCCTCACACATTAAAGCGGTGTAATGACGCCATCAAGAGTGACAACAGTCCGCAGCTCAATCTAGAAAAACACGTAAACAAACGGTTTTTCTTTTAAAATAAAAGAAGTTGGTGTCTCTTTGATGGATCTTGTTGACTGATATGCAGAATTTGCTGCAAACAGCGAAATTATGACATGACAAAAAGAAGGGATTTTTTTCAATGTTTTTATGTTGATTCAGCAGAGGAATTCCTTCAGGACATATAGTCGGATGTGGTGTAATGATTATTTTTATGTCATGCATTTGCTCAAATTGACTCTTTTTCTACAAAAAAACCCCAATTTTTTGTGTTTTTTGTTTTATTGAGCAAGTTTTTATAATCTCTTGTATTATTTACACTTGAGCTCTGCACACTTGGTTAAAGTTGTTAATCACTTTTTACAGCATTCAGTTCTTCATTTTTTCTTTTTCTCTTCATAGACACTTCTCATTTTCCTCAGTCTCCTGTCACTTATTATACATACACTATACACTGAGTCCAAACTACGGTACAGAACTAACAGCAGAAGAATGAAGCTGGTCCACTGATACGGACCAGCTCCGTATCAGCTCCTGCACAAGTTGTTGCTCAATCATGGTTTATTCAGAACATTGTGTTTAGAAAGGGGAGAAAAAAGTACAATATTAAGTTCTATTAAAGCGGTTATTTTTCAGTTAACTTGAATTTGATGATTTTTTTTCAAAATAAAAGCTTTTCACAAAGTGAAGGAAAAACAGTTAAATGTTTCAATATTTTCAAATATAAGAAGTTGTGCACATCAATTTTAAAATCTCATTCTAGTTTTATACAAGAAGTAAATGGTTGATAATGTCATTATTATACATACTTTTTTTCATCTTTGTATGTATTTTGCATGACAGTAAACATTTCCAACACAAAACAAAGCTGTTTTCTCTACTCTTAACAACAGCTCCTTCTCTCACTTCAGCTGCTCCTCTGTTGAGGAGGTGCTTCTATGTGTTGCAGGGGTTAGTGTGTGGGTGAAATAGTAGTGCTCCCTGGTGTATGAACCATGAAACAGCCACACTTAAAGAACAACTGATTAACTATCCAGTCTTTTGCACTGTGTTCTTCATTTAGAAAAACAGATAAATGCAGCACTGTCAAATCCCCATTAAAATTACTGATGTGCGAAGAACAACAAATGGATAAATAAACAATAGTAGCATGGTTCAAAAACATGAAAAGAAAGTTTCAGCCGCAAATAAAGAATCTGTAATTATTCTTTCTCTTTTAAGCTCACAATCAGACTAGCTTTTTTTTTAGCTGTCAGTCAAATGAAATAGAAAATATTAGGTCAACAAAAAGTCATATTTTCTAAGGTTCTGTTGGCTTTTTATACTAGAAATTACTATTTTATAATAGCTTGCATCAAAAGGTGGCAACATAGCCAGTAGTAGAGAGGAAAAAATACTGTATGTAAGAGATGCCTTTGCTCTCCATTTCAATGAACTAAATGTGGAACTATTATTTAGTATTTATCAAATATTGTGCTGAGAAAGACTAGCAAAATAGATTGTAGTTACTATGTAGAAAATGTATACAAAAAGTTAATAACTAACATGATAAGGATAAGATACAACAACAACAAAAAAACAGATCAGTATTTATTTACTTACTTTTAACATGCTTAAAGTATAACATGTACATTTGTTTTATATATATAAGACATAATTGTGTATTAGTTCTATCAATCAATTAAAAAACTTAATTATGATTAATCACAATATTTTACTAGGTAAATTTTATACAACAATGTGTGACTTTTGAACAAAAAAAGAAAAGGTCTGAAAGAACATTTTTCCGTCATTTTTATTTTCTGAATCAATAGTAAAATAAGCAGAATTGTGAATACTTTATGGTCTGCAGTATTAATCCAAGAAAACAAAGATCCTGATGAAAAGCCATAAGAAACAAACGTGTTTCTGCACTTTAAATGGTCTGGTGAATACTCGAATTTGATCGGTTGCTAGGTGTTGACATGCATCTAAAAAGAAGTTCCGGTCACAAAGCCCAAATGTTCGATATCACTGCGCAGGCTTCTTTAAGGCAAACTTTTTGCTTCAACTTCTGGACAAAAACAAGCAGTAAGAGGTGAACTTTCTCTCTGAACTGATGCTTTGTTAACCTATCATAACAATCAGCAAATATATCGTTTTCCTTTGCCGCTGCAGTTGAGGTCAGTGGCGCATTGTTGTGTTGCTGTGATAACGGGCCACACCATGTATGAAGTAGTCCTCTTTTTGTGAGAAAATGATCTAAACTGAAAAAATAACCAGAGTAAAGTACTAAAAATCGACTGAATATTTATTTATTTTGTAAGTGACCATGGTATAAGTGGAATAATACCCAATGAAGTATGTATTTTCAGAAATTGATGCACACCAAGGAATTCCTTGACCGTCCGACGCATGCAGAAGATGCGTTAATTTTTTTCAAATTTATCGTGTGCATTAACGCACAATGTTGACAGCCCCATTATATATATATATATATATATAAGATGGCCAAAGAAAGACATGAAAGCTCCTCACCATAAACGGAGGGTTGCATCCCAAATCCAGCACCCTGAGACTGTGTGCTAGCCAGAGAAGGAGGGCTAGTGAGAGTTGAAGCCACTATCCAGGATGAAACACCCAAGACATGACAGATCCTCATGGGAGGACAAGCCCTTGTATGAAATGTACCACCGGACCATAACTGTAGTGGCTGATATCAAGAAGGCCTACCAATGGCAAGAAAGGGCAATCACAGAAGCGCTCATCCTGGCAGCTCAGAATACAGTAAGAGATGCCTGAAACAATCCAGCACAAAACTGCAGGGTGTAAGATGCTGGCCGGGAAAGCATACATAGAGCGCCACAACCAAGTGGCTGGAATAGTATACAGGAACATGTGTGCAGAATATGGACTGGAAACCCCAAAGTCAAAATGCTGGTAATGGTGAAAGTGGTAGAGAATGAGAGAGCAAAGATCCTGTAGGACTTCCAGATACAGACGGAGAGGATGGTAATGGCGAACCAACCAGACATTGTAATGGTGGATAAAGAACAGAGGAAAGCTGAGGTAGAATGGGGAAATCTACTAAATCTGTCCTTGTTTTCTCAGCATGTTCAAATTTGAGTTGTAATATTTATGCCATTTTTTAGTTTTCTGGGGGAAAAACTGTTGCGTCATGTTCCTTCAGTGCATCTATTATGTTTATAGTATAAGAAGAAATAAATATTTAAATCTTAAAAACCTGCTGATAATTTCACATTTTCCTAATGAGGCACAGAGCAGTCAAATTTGACAAATATAGTTATTTGGTTTATATCGTGATTATATATCATTTTTGCCTGATGTGAAAAAAACAATATAGTG
Organism: Adrianichthys oophorus; assembly: GCA_036245035.1. Classification (NCBI taxonomy): domain Eukaryota; kingdom Metazoa; phylum Chordata; class Actinopteri; order Beloniformes; family Adrianichthyidae; genus Adrianichthys; species Adrianichthys oophorus. The sequence continues at coordinate 24,256,301 of BSAI01000030.1, read as the reverse complement.
ATATAAAAAATTCACTATCGCCCAGCCCTAATACGCATACGATTCATGCATAAACGTCCTTTTTGAGTAGTAAAAAAACCCAAAGATAAAATAGATATATCACTTTAAGATCAATAATAAATGCCAAAGTGTTTTTTATTTTTACACAGCAACAGACCCCAGCATGTAAGGTTGATGCAAACGCGCAAACTACATTTTCCAAATTCCAAAGAAACCACATTCCTGACACGCTCCATGAGTTAGCCAATGGTCATGGCTGGCAGAAAATAGTTGTGGCTACATACACACTGTAAGATCAGGCAGCTCTTGCCATGAGCTAATAATTCCATGTGCCTTATAGGCAAGTGTTGAAGGAGTGTTGCCTGTTTATTTATAGGAGTCTCCAAGGTTCTAGCACAGGGGTTTGCACTTTAATGGTGGATTCAATTACAGCTCTGCTGAAAGACTAAAATAAAACATTCATGTAGACATAAAGTGTGAGTATAATATCTATATATGCGAAGATTGTGTTGAATCAATTTGATTTTTTAAGCTTTGTGTCAGCTAAAAGTACAAAAACTATATCAATGCACATTTTGTTTCACAATGAACGAAATCACATTTCAAAGTGCAAGCAGGTTTTATTCATTTATTACAAATAACATAATTTGTGACCTCTACCTTTGCTGTAAGGTAACCAAAAAAAGGTAAAAGCAAGAAACTGAAACTAAAAGCAAGATTAAAAGTAAACATGATGATAGATTGCACCAAATGCTGCATGCTTTGGATCAGAGAGTTATACCTCTGTCCGGAATGTCACGCAAACACAATCTTAAGACAGTATTTATGAAAACATGCCAAAGTTTCATCCAATGTGACTGCTCAGCTGTGTGTTTACATTGTAGAGGTCCCTGTAACACGCGGACTTGTGGCAGGTGAAGTCCAAAAAAAAAAAAGAAAACATTGGAGTTTAAACTGAGTTTCAGAACAAGGGAGAGCTTGTGAAGTGCTTGTGTAAATGTGGTAGTTCCTGTGAGGAAAATAATCAGCAAAAAAAATCCACTCACAGCCTTGAAAGGCTTGAAGTTGTTTGTCCTGGCTAAAGGTTTTTGGTGATTTTGCCAAGAATTTTAAAAGCTTTTCAACAAAACATGACACAGTTTAACCCAACCCATTCTCACTCCCAAATCAACAGGTTTTTTCTTTATTTTAATTTTATTTGTATTTTGTTTTTTTGTATGAGTGACAGATTATTCTTTGATATTGCACATTTTTTGCCAACCATCCAATGACCCTGATGTTTTGATTGAGGAGAAATATTTAAAACATTTTAAAATGTTTTAAGCTGTTGAGCCAAATTAATTATTCCAGTTTGAAAGAAGCTCACCTGAACTTTAATGTTGTTATTGGGCGGCCGTGGTGCAGAGGTAGAGTGGTCAACCTCTGATCAGAAGGTCACAGGTTTGGTTCTCGCCTCCCCACCCATGTGTCAGTGTCCTAGGTGAGAAACTGAATCCCACAATGCTCCTGGTGGTTATAGACTGGTGCCAGTGTTTGGCAGAGGATCCGCCGTCAGTTTGTGAATGAGTGTAGGAGTAGGACTGTGACTGTAAAGTGCTTTGGGCTTTCTAAGAAGCAGAGTGCTACAAACATACACCATTTACCTTTTGTTCTAATAAATCCATTCTGGTCTACCTGAATACCAAAGATACAACTTATTCAGCAGTCTGGAGAGCAGAAGTGAACTAAAAGTGCAATTCCTGTTTTTTTAAGCAACCACCAGTGCAAAAAAAAAAGTACAAACCACTAAAACGTTTTTAAAAATGTAATTATTTAAAATGATGAAAAGGTGCAGAGAAAGCATGACATCACAGAACAAACTGCTTTAAAAATAAAAAAATATATATATATATATATATATATATATATATATATATGTAAGGAGATTTTTTTTCTTCCTGCTTCCTTTCAGGTCCAGTCTGGTCTACAGTGTTGCTCCCCTCTCATGACTGTGCTGCACAAAAGCAAACCACACCAAATAATTTTTCAAAGAAAGCAAGACATTTTTGGGCTTTTTCAGTCAAACCAACTCTAGTGGATGCTGGAAAATGTCCTGTGTAATTCTTTCATTTGTTCTCACCTTTCAACAGTTTTAAATGGGCTTTCTCGACTGAACTGTGTCTGCTTTTTAAAAAAGTAATGTTGTTTTTTTCTGATAAAAAGTGACCTCTAACCTGGTTATATACCAATATTTCCCGAAACAAGTGATTTTGAACATTTCACAGTTCCTGACAGAAGTGTGCACAAATGATGATGACGTGCCCCTTTTTTTCCGTAAACCACAACAACAATGAAAACAACACAAAACGCAACACAAGTTTTCCTCTCTTTTCCTATTTTAAATTATTTTACAGTATTTAATGATAATAATTTAATAATTCTTTTACCTGTTTTCAAGTGTTGGAAATATCAGTCAATAAAATGAGTCATTTGGCAGAAAACTTGCTTTTTGGGAGGGTAAAGGGTGTATTTTTTTTTGTGTGTTTTTGCTTTTGTTTTGTTTTTTAAATGTAAAGTGCTTCAAGTTACGCCAGGTATGAGAAGCGCTTTTTATAAATAAAGTTTGATTGATAAAGTTTGATTTTGGATGTATACATTTAACTAAAACCTACATGCAAGCTTTTCTGCCAAGTTAAAATTTATTTTATTTTTTGAGTTAAAAATTACTGAAATTACTGTTTCACAATGTAGGCTTCTGCTGAAAAAGGTGTTGAACAACAGTTCAAACAAAACTTTACTGATGTTCAGTGGAGAGCGTTACGTCATTCATTCAGTGGTGCCTCATAAGTGAGAAGCAACATGGAGTTCCATAACCTCCCCAAGGAAGGTTGACATGTGAGCTATGGAAGTTTGAACAACAACCTTCAAACACGGGACGAGCACTCCTCAGAGATGATGCTGCTTCTGAGAGCAGATCTGCTGGTGTCACACATGTTTAACCTTTTCACCCTTAGAGAAGCTGATGGGTCAAAGCTTCACTGGAGGAGCAGATGTTTCTTTACTAAAAAAGACTTAAAAAATGTTTTAAAAAAGGTGAAATCCAATCATTTCATGTCTGGTTTAAACATTTTTTTTATTCAAAAACCTATTTTCCATTTAACTGCTCCTTGTTATCAAAGTGTTTATTTCAAACATGTCCTCCATGCTTGCTGACACAGTAAAGGTAGTGAAACCAGAGTGCTTCTGCTGCAAAAGTCTGCAGTCCTCATCCGCAGGTTCTGCTTATTCATGTGTCCTCAGTGGAATTTATGTGATTTATTTGATATATGATTAAACTGCTATACTTTATTCAATGTCATAGGAGTTTAGCTGGAGGAAGGTCAGGGGGAAACTTTTCCAATCAAAAAACTTCAGTCAAATTTTAATTTTAATATTTATCTGACTTCTTTTTTTAAACTTTTGTTCTAGAGACTCATTTTATTTTACTTTTTAAACTGTGTTTTTGTGAAAAATTGTTCAATCAAATTATCTGTGAATATTAGTCAATCCTTTATTTAGTGAATTCAACACGTCTGATGGCAGCTGTGGATGCAAATATCAGTAAACAAGTGAACTGACGTGAACGCAAAGTTACAAATAAAATGGGACTTTGAAACGTTTGAAGTCAGCTTTGATTGATAACCCATGTGGGGCTTTCTTGTGAAATGATCCCTCTGCACTTGCCTCAGCTGGGATTTTGGATGATACCGGGGGCTAAAAAAGGGAAAGGCTTGATCAAGGAGTGAAATGATCATCCGAGATGGACGTGGGGCATGACATGCAGAGAAGTAATTCCAAGGAACCCTGCCCTCTGGATCTGAGGCATCCTGTTTCATATCTTTGCTGTACGCCTCGCTCCTGATCAGCAAAAAACATGAACATCCACTTCGGATGACAGCAGGCTAAACTTGGTGGCTATCAAAACGCAGGAACTGGCAAGTAGCTCTGGATTGGTGTCCGCTTTCAGAAGTGGAAGCCCTCGGATCACAGACACCTCAGAGGCAGGAGAGATGTGCGCTCTGATGTTATAGGGCAGATAATTGAGATGGTACAAACACAGGCAAAGAGCAAGCAGCCTAGAGCTAAGTACTCAGACCTGCATGCTCCGCACATCTTTGACACACCTGACTGGTGAGTGCTGATGTGTGTGGCCACTCCATCAGACCAGTTTATCATGTATACAATGGTACAACTTAGTCAGAATTCCAATAGTGAGGCGGCAAAATGTGGTGGCAAATATTTGAACGTGTATTCATCAGAGAGGGAACAGGACCACAACAGATAGTGAGTGAACTGGGGGTAGCAATAAATTTGGTGTACGGCATGACGGTGAAAATGTTTAAGACTTTTGCGTCTTCTAGCACTCTTTCAGATATTTCTTGTTTTTTTTTTTTGTTTTCAACGTCTTTATGTTGTCCTATTTTTGCTTAAATCATATGTTTAAAATCAAATGTTATCCTATCATCAAGAGCAGAAATGCCTAAACAACAAAAAAAAAAGATGAAATGCTTATGGCCTCATTTCATTAAACCTTTCCCTAAACCAAAACAATAAATATAAAATAATTAACTAGAAACTTGCATTACATGAAACCTAATCACTACAGGCTTTGATAGATAGATAGATAGATAGACAGACAGACAGACAGACAGACAGACAGACAGACAGACAGACAGACTGATTGATCAAGTATTTTTTTAAGCCTTAATTTGGACATTACAAGACAACAAAAATCACAGATTTATCAAATTCATTAGAGATAGTGAAATGAATTGATTAAAAAAGGGAAAAAACAAACAAAAAAAGACTCACATAAGTCACATTTGATTCATCAAATGTAGTGATTATTAACTAAAGTCAAGTCGAGCTTGATGATCAATGAGGCTAAAGCTAATTTTTTAATTAAAAATGAACATACACCTTTCTCAATCTACAGAAGTGGATGTTTACAACAGTGATAAGGAAAAACAGAAACACCGCAGTCCTGTGTGATTACAGTATCAACACAATCTAAAAATGATAGTCACCTCCTGTGGCTTCATGGTTCAATGCAGTCCCTGAACCGCAGTGTGTTTTCATCTTAGCTTCTGTATTTTGTTTCCTGGCGGCAGCTTGCATGCATGGCAGTACCTGTGCACCCAGAATATTTTTTCCTTAACTCTAGTAGATATATCCAGAAAGCTGTGATCATCTGCATGAAAAAAAATTGTCAAAATTGGCTGAAAATAAGCATAACTGATGTTTTTGGGGGCTTGTACAAGAAAGTCACTGTGAAAAACTGTGTTTTTCCAAACAGAAACTCAGGACAGATTTGAAGACTGCACATTTAAAAAAAATCAAAAAATGCGGTTGAGTTTTTCTTTGATTTAGAAAAGAAGGTGGTGGTTTAAATAAAAAAACATTTTAACCAAATTTGAGACGATTATCTATCAACACAATCCTTGAAATCATACAATAAATTCAGGGCATGCTCTTTATGTTTTTTTAGCTTGGTGTTGAATTGACATAAGGAACTAAAAAAAAAGTTTTTTTTCCTGTCTTGCAGCACACCCCTTATCCAGGTTTGCTGTTTCTTCTTTTGTTTGAAACAGGTGGGGGTCATCACTAAAAACATACATGCACAAACATGCATGCAGACACTTGGCCTGGGGTTCAGGAGGAGGTGAATGCCAAAGAGAGTAAATGACAGAAGCTGCCACTGTGATTACCTCACGTCTGTTACAGGTTTGGAAGGATAGCTCAGCCTGTGTATATTTAGACAAAGACCAAACTTATAAGATTTTTACAATCGGAGCTTTAACGATGAGACCAACAGTGATAAATACATATTGATCTCCACAGTCGTTGATTAGAAAGCAGAAGTTCTCTTGCTGCGAGTGAACCGACTATCTTATTACAGAAGGAGTCTCCTGCCCTCATAGGTCGAGCCATTAATAACGACGGGAGGTTCCTCTCTGTCAGCAATTGTGCACCCTGCCATCTTCATGGCATGTGTCCCTTAGCCCTCGCCTCGGTACATGCAGCCACTTTTAAGTCGGAGCGCACGAGACCGTCTCTCTGCAAGGTCTCGCTGTATGTATTTATATGAAGCCAAAGGCAATCAAAACATAGCAACACAAGACACATCGAATGAAGCAATGATCAAGGATGAATAGGGATTGGTAATTACAGCGATGATGGGAAAGTATCTGTAATGATCGCTAATTAAAGCTATAAATCTGGACATCTCGGAGTCTCCTCTGTGGTATTGACTGATTTACATGTCCAAGGTCACGTGTCGTCTTCTCAGCTTGTTTGTTATTGTTTGTTTCCTTGGATACTGTCAGTGGGCAATGCTTCTGCATGACCCAGACTAACATCTGATGCCTGCCATAAGCAAACATCTGAGCAGCAGGTGACACAAAGGTCCAAAACAGATATTTGACTGAAATCTAAAATTGTGTCCTTTATAAAAAAATGAAACTGTCTTTTTGCGCCTTTCAAAGGAATTTATAGTAAGCTATAAGGTTTATAATTTATTGCCAACTATTCAAGTTGGTTAAAGTGAGTTGTTGTTGTTGTACTTTTATTTTTACAACTGCAGCGTCTGAAACAGAGCTTTACAAAAGCAGTGGAGTGAAAAAGAGAGATCTAAAAATAGATCACAATGCAGCAGTGGACATAAGAGTTGGCTGTGTGGAGTCAGCTGAAGTGAGGAGTTTGGAGAAAACATCGGCCAACCAAAATGATTAAAAAAAGAGTCTTTCTAATATCTGAGAATGGACACGAGTCTGACAAAAAACAAAAAAAAGAATCATGATATATTGTTGAAAAGTGTGATTTTTTAAAAAATAAGAATAAAAATATGTACTAATATCTTGCAGTTTTGGCGCAACATGAACGGAGATAAGGGTTACTAGTGCAAGCATTGGTGCTTCAAATAGTTTGAAAAAGACTTTTACAAAAACTTTAAAAGGAATGGATGCTGTGGGCTGTGACATGCAAACGTACAGGTTTGTGTTGGGTAAATATATACATATCTTTAGTTTCTTTTGTTTGTATTAGCATCTTTCTTCCTGCCTACTTTTTCTTATTTTTTACTTGTTCATGGGATAGGTAAATATTGATTTAAAAAGGACGTCAGAACGTCCCATTTGTACTTAAACCTGTAAACCTAAAATGTGGCTAATTCCACTCTGATCAAGTTAAAAAAATAATTGCCAGTTTTTCAAGGTTTTTTTCATAATAATGCACTTTTTCACATTTACAGAACCCATCCACTTTATTTTGAATAAAATAAAATAATACAGGTGTTAAGTGATATTTACCTCTTACACTTACAAATATTGCAAATACTGATATAATGTAATGGGAGTAAATTGATTATTTAACCAATCATTTATCATTTTTCTTATTTTTCACAATTTTTAAAACTTTTTATCATTTAATATACGGTGGTAAAGAAAATACTTTCAGAACGCTGCTACGATGGAATTTCCTGTGGTCAAAATGTTTTTTCAATGTATGCTTTTCTTAGCTGCAGCTTCTCAAAGGCGGCGTCCTTCCTGGTGACTCAGGTGTACGGCAGGTTTCCTCTGGTCAAGTGGGTTATAGGTCCTGGTTTCATTAAGTAATTGATTTATAGACTTGTTGTACATGTAGCTGCAGAGATACTTAAAAAAAGAGAAAATCATTTTGTTTTGATAGAAAAGTTTTTATGTGTCTGTACTTTTGGCTGCTTTAAAACTGGAATTTGACACAAAGGAGGCATTTGTGGCTCGTGGAGGTTCCCTTGTGACAAGAATAACTTTCTGATTTTATGAATGAAGGACCTGCAGGTCTATGGAATCTATTTTTGAGGATGGCGTCTTTAAAAATGACCCAATCTTAAAGCTCCGAGCATTAAAAATGAAACGTTGGAATCAAACATGCAGGCTTTTTTAAAGGTGATCTTATCAGGCGACTTGTTTGATACTGTTGCAATGCTATGAGGTGAGTGAATATGAGAGGGACAGGCAGCAGCAGCAACAAGTGTCATCTGGTCTTCTAACATGGGGAGGGCTTTGGAGTTTAAAACGGTGTGAATATGATAGCCTCCTGGAGCCACTAGTACAGCTTATGCAAGTGGAGATGTGTGTGCACTATTCAAAGTGAGTTGACAGTTCACTAACTTGACAAAAAAAGAACCAGAAATCAGCAGCAGCGGGTCTGTTTTTGGATGTAAATGAAAGAGGGTGAAGGTAAATAAAGTAGAGCTTGATCTGCTGGGGTTAACAGCCGTTTGGGCACAGGGATTTACCCTCGGAGGTTGGAAAAAAACATGACTGTGGTGGCCGAGCACGATCACGAAGAGACTGTGGCGGTCACTCCTTTGCTCCAAGATGCTGCAGACTTGGAACCAGCAGACCAAGAGTGCAGCGAGAGGCTGGTCATCAACATCTCCGGCCTGCGCTTCGAGACGCAGCTGAAAACGCTGTCCCGTTTCCCCACCACACTCCTGGGCGATCCGCGTAAAAGGATTCGATTCTACGACCCTCTGAGGAACGAGTACTTCTTTGACAGGAACAGACCAAGCTTTGACGCCATCCTCTATTACTATCAGTCGGGAGGAAGGCTCAGGAGGCCCGTGAGTGTACCTGTGGATATTTTCTTGGAGGAGATAAAGTTCTATGAGCTGGACGAGGAGGTGATCGAACTTTTCAAAGACGACGAGGGCTTGCCCAGAGAGGAGGAACGCCCGCTGCCCTCCAACGAGTTCCAGCGTCAGGTGTGGCTCCTCTTTGAGTATCCAGAGAGCTCGGGACCTGCGCGGATGATTGCCATAGTGTCAGTCATGGTTATTTTGATATCCATTGTTATTTTCTGCTTGGAGACTTTACCTGAGTTCAAAGATGTCCCCCCAGAGCCGAATAACCACGTCAATGGAAGCACACACGGCAAAGAGCCCAGCCCGTTCACAGACCCCTTCTTTATGGTGGAGACGCTCTGCATCGTCTGGTTCTCCTTTGAGTTCATGATGAGGTTTCTGTCTTGTCCCAGTAAGCCCGTTTTTTTTAAAAACATGATGAACTTGATTGATGTCGTGGCCATAGCTCCTTATTTCATCACCTTGGGTTTGGATCTGGCAGAGCATCAGGGCAGCAGCCAGCAGGCTGCCTCTCTGGCCATACTGAGGGTCATCCGTCTGGTCCGTGTTTTCAGGATTTTCAAACTGTCAAGACACTCCAAGGGTCTGCAGATTCTCGGCCAAACTCTTCACGCAAGCCTCAGGGAGCTGGGACTGTTAATATTTTTCCTGATCATCGGAGTTGTTCTCTTCTCCAGTTCTGTTTACTTTGCTGAGGTGGAGGACCCCAACTCCGAGTTCTCGAGCATACCAGATGCGTTCTGGTGGGCTGTGGTGACTATGACTACGGTTGGATATGGAGACATGTGCCCCACCACCATTGGAGGCAAATTCGTGGGATCTTTGTGTGCAATTGCAGGAGTTCTAACCATAGCTCTGCCCGTTCCAGTGATCGTTTCCAATTTTAATTATTTCTATCACAGAGAGAATAAAGAGGAGGAAAATGTGCAGCATGTCCACGTGACCTGCGGGCTGGTGGAGCAGCAGCCCTTCACAGGTGAAGGAGATTCCATCCGAAGTAACTTGTCGCTTTCCAAAACGGAGACCTATCAGGAAAGCGACGACTTGGAGACCCTGACGCATCCAAGCGCGAATCAGTCAGACGTGTATGCGGGGAAACTGACGGACGTGTAACAAAAACGGATTTGTGGTGAGTTCGCGTCTTTGTGGAAAGTTGTGCTGACACTGCCAGCTGCTTCTTAAAAAAGCGGTATTCCACAGCATTATGTCTGAGCTCTCAGTTTCACACACGAGGGCTATTGTTAGACACAACATGACATCATGGCAACGCATAAAAATAGCGCATTGCATGGAGATATTGTGCATGTCACGTCCATGCGTTTAAAGGGATCAAGGTGTCATTTTACAGGATTTCACAGCAAAATGGTTAAATAACAGGGCAGGGGTCTGAGCTGCGTGGAGTAACAACTGAAGGGAAAAATGACCATTTCTTTCTTTTTTTCGTCTAGCATTAGATTAAAATAGACAAAAAAGATCAACGGCATGCATCACTGGAAACAGTTGCAACTTTACGCACGACCAAAAAACATACGAAACCACAGGGATCGTGATCTTAAACGTCTAAGGCTAAAGTTGTAAATTGAAGATTAAAGTAATTTTGCATCAAGGGTCAACACATATTACCTTAAAGTATCACGCATTTAAACAAACCAACTAATTACGATTCACCTGTGCGTCGAAACGCACAAGGAAGCAGATTCTGCGCCTGGAGTCCCACCACCAAAGCACAGAAACTAAAACTTCCAAAATTGAAGATATTAATGATAATTTGAGTGTCACGTCCACCAAACACCCGATCAGCAAAATCGCACTAAAAAGTCTAATATAGCCGACGTGTACAGAATTTTATTCTGAAAAACACGAATATTCCATAACGATCACCTCAGAGTTTATACTAATCTGAAAAAGACACCTCCATGTTTTACAAAACAAAATACTCGCCCCTATTTTATTTGTGCGTAAAATAAGATTACTATTAAACTATAACGTGTTTGCAGCGCAGCGTGATCCCAGCTGAGAGAAGTGGTGATCTCTGAGCGCCGCTCTGTGGATGATTGATACCTCTGCAGACAGCAGAACATTCCCGCACCAAGCAGGAGCATCTTTTCCCGGATTTAAGCCTCCCCTTTACTGTCTCCTGCGTGTGTCTGGAAGCATGGGGAGCTCCATAGACGTTGTTTTTCCTGTTAACACTTTTTTGGTTTATTCCCTGTTTACTTGCAGGAAGGCAAGGATTAAGGTTGTCTTCTCCCTCAAGAGAGAAATGGCACATGGCATCTTCTTTTCCATGGATCATTTTCTTGCGGATTACTTCTCCACTCCCTGACAAAGTTGCAGAGACTTCATGGCAGACACTAGCTTCTGTCTGACACTTTTTTGAGTGTCGAACATTCTTTTGCTTTGTAAATGTATTTGTACAAAACATGCCTGATGTATATATATATATATATATATATATATTACAGTTTTGTAAATCTTAATTTTCAATGTCTTATGAAGAATTTAACTTGATTTTTTCCCTTCTTAACTGTTCAGATTTCCCTGCAGCCACAAAAATCCAAGAATGTGTTGCTAACATGCATGACATGCACTCATGTGAATTTTTGACTAAATAAATATTTATTTTTTTAATCTAAGCCTGGGCGTAAATAAATTGTAGGCTGTTGTCCCTTTCCCCTTGTCCTGACACTCAAAGAAAACTCTAAAAAAATATTTTGTTATTTAAAAGATAACCAATCCAGCCATGTGCAAGTCCTATGCTGACTGTGATTGGAGAGTCTCGTCAAAAAACTAGCTAATAAGATGTCAGTGATGAATAAAGATCTTTTATTTTGTTAACATTTTGGTAAAAAAAAGACAGAAATCTGGTAAGCAGTAGTTTTTGTCGGTCAGCTCATTCCATCACTGCTGGACATGACCGTATAGATTTATGTCAGCCAATAAGAAATCACAGCAACTGATTGGTCATGATGTGCACAATCATGACTTGACAGTCTCTCCAGAATCGGGACCTTTCTAAGGTGAAGCGGGTGACCTTCGCTGTCCGTGGTGCTGAAAGTTGACCTCTGGAATTCTTCCACGTTTTTGCTTTGCTACTAAAAGAAATTATTAGATTTAAACTGCAACAGAAGTGGGATCTGATTTATGGATTTGAAACAAAAATATCAACGTGATTGTTCTTAATTGGGTAAATATTGCTGTACATCCATCCATGTTTGCTGAAATCAAAGTGATGGATTGCGTTGCTTTAGTCTCGCGCATGATTTGAGACTCATCCCTTGAGTTATAGATTGCTTAAAATGTACCATAGAGCGGCTTTGGATGGAGTTTTCCATCTTTGTAGTGCTGGTTGCGCCAGTGCTGGCACAGAAGCGCTCTTGTTTTTGTTGTGCATGAAGAACTTCTGACGGCGTCCTTTAGTAGAGCCGGTCTGCATTGCGTCGAAACCCCTCCAACTCCGCCTCCTCATCCTCCTCCTCCTGCTGCTGCTGCCCTCCCTCCCTCACTCTCCTCCACTGCACTTTCACGAAAAATGCACTGAAAACCGGCTTGACATTGTTGAGTTCTTTTTTTTTTTTTGGTCGCTGCTGTCTATCCTCTTGATTTTTCTCTTTTTTAAAAAGAAAATCGTTTCCTCCATCCTCTCCAGCAAAAACACCCCGTCCGTCATCCTGATATGTGGCCAAAAAAGGTGCAGATTTATGCTGATGCAGTGATGTCTGGAAATGTCAAGGGCTCGCTTATTGCGCTCTAATGTATTTCCCCCTCCGAACTGCAGCGCAAGGTTCTCTCCTGCGGTACAGACTGGGAGCTGCTCTCACCGCCGCGCACCTCGGAGCACTTCTCTCTGCTACACTCTTCTCACTGGACCGCTCAGCTTTCCCGTGTTTCTTTAAAAAATGCATTTTACAAGGTGATCACCCCACCGAGGCTGATTTTTGACAGGTGCCAAGCAAAGTTTCTACCTGACACCCCACCGGTGTTGAATGAGTCCACGTGAGCCAAGACGTCTCAAGACCAAGCCACGGTAAGGAGAACTGCTGACTCGTGCATTTGTTAAAGTTCTTTTACTTTTAGAGATCTAATTTAGCAGGATGCTGCTGTCGCCCATGTGCTAATAAATAGTGCTTAGGGCCCACGCGCTGCATCATGCCAGCAGAAACTTGATTCATCACTATTGAAATCCTATGCGTCATGGCTAATTAGAGTGCCACGTTACAAATCACTTATCCTCCTTTGAGACGCAGCGCTCTGTGGTTTCTCTGATGAAATGAAAGTCGCATTCTAATAAAAGTTCGAGAAAACATGATTAAAAATGTCGTAATTAAAAAAGTGACTCAGGAAAATGATTGGAAGGAAATTCATGAGAGAAATCTTTAGTCCTAATGTCATCAAAAATTCTTTTTGAGTTTTCTTTTTTTTTTTTTTTTTTTTTTTACTTTTGAGTGGATCCGTGCATTAATTGTAGCCAGAGAGCACTAAATATATAAATAAATAAGTGCAGAAAATGCTGAGCCAGCAAATATCTTGGCTGTTTGATTCCATTATTCCCTCCCTCCCTCCTGCCCTCCCTCTCTCTTTGGGTGACAGAAGCAGCAGAGGCAGCAGCAGCAAATGCTGCAGAAGCGCTGGAGAACAGCAATGGTCAAGTCAGCGAGAGCCGCAGTGGAGCCGCACTGAGGCAAAGCAGCCAACCGCCCCCCTCGCATCTGGGGACGCCTCCAACAGTCTAAGGGAGTGTGGGATGCTGAGGAGTTGAATTTTTTTCCCCTTATCCTGAATGCCTGACCAATTAGCCTAACCGAGTCCCCGACACATTTCCCGTTCCTCTCCTCCTCTTCCTTTATCACCTGCACCTCCTCTTCCCCAAAATGACCGTAGTAGCGGGGGATAACATGGATGACACCTCAGCCGTCCCGGGCCATCCTCAGGACACCTATCCCCCTGATCACAATGACCACGAGTGCTGCGAGAGAGTGGTCATCAACATTGCTGGCCTCCGGTTTGAGACTCAGTTAAAAACTCTGTCCCAGTTCCCAGAGACATTGTTGGGAAACCCCAAAAAGAGAATGCGGTACTTTGACCCCCTGAGGAATGAGTATTTCTTCGACAGAAACCGCCCCAGCTTTGATGCCATCCTGTATTACTACCAGTCAGGCGGGCGTCTGCGAAGGCCAGTGAATGTACCCCTGGACATGTTCTCAGAAGAGATCAAATTTTACGAGCTGGGAGTGGATGCGATGGAGAGGTTCAGAGAGGATGAGGGTTTCATCAGGGAGGAGGAGAGGCCTTTACCTGAGAAGGAGTTCCAGCGTCAGATCTGGCTCCTCTTTGAGCACCCAGAAAGCTCAAACACCGCCAGAGGGATTGCCATCGTGTCAGTGATGGTCATCCTGATATCAATAGTCATTTTTTGTTTGGAGACTTTGCCACAGCTGAAGGTTGACTCCTCGGTTCGTTTCCATACGGTGGGGAACTCTACTTTTTATTACAAACCAAACATCTTCACTGATCCCTTCTTTGTCATCGAGACTCTCTGTATAATTTGGTTTTCGTTTGAGTTGATAGTTCGCTTTCTGGCATGCCCGAGCAAACCAGCCTTCTTCAAGAACATGATGAACATGATTGACATTGTGGCTATCATCCCTTATTTCATCACACTCGGAACCGAGCTGGCTGAAGACCCAAACAACGAGGCGGTGGGGGAGCAAGCGACATCTCTGGCCATCCTCAGGGTTATCCGTCTGGTCAGGGTGTTTCGGATTTTCAAGCTGTCTCGACACTCCAAAGGACTTCAGATTCTGGGCCAGACCCTCAAGGCCAGCATGCGAGAGCTGGGATTGCTGATCTTCTTTCTGTTCATTGGAGTCATCTTGTTCTCCAGTGCTGTCTACTTTGCTGAGGTGGAAGACGGAGCATCCTTTGGCAGCATTCCGGATGCGTTCTGGTGGGCTGTTGTATCCATGACAACTGTGGGCTATGGGGATATGGTACCGGTCACTATAGGGGGCAAGATTGTAGGATCTCTGTGCGCCATTGCTGGAGTGTTGACAATTGCACTTCCAGTGCCTGTAATTGTGTCCAATTTCAACTACTTCTACCACAGGGAGACCGAGGGGGAGGAGCAAGCCCAGCTGCTCAACGTTAGCACTCCCAACATCCCCTCCGAAACTGACTCCAGTCGCCGTAGCTCATCTGTTGTCAGCAAGTCAGAGTACATGGAGATCGATGGAGACATCAACAATAGCATCGACAACTTTAGGGAGGCGAACCTTAGAACTGGAAATTGCACTATAGCTACACAGAACTGTGTAAATAAAAGCAAGCTGCTAACAGATGTTTAGACTCGAGGCTAGGAACTTTTCCATGAGGTAGACCATCAGTTAGGAATGCTTGATTTACCCCTCCAAAGCACTCTAAAGCACTAGGCCTCCAACCATGCTCAGCTATAGGAAGCAGAGAAACAGTTTCTGAACAACATGCCATGTAGAAAGATCAACTAATTCTACCGATCCTACAAATATATAGTCATTTCTAAAAGAAAGCATTGATTATAACACATATAGACGGCTCCCTAGAAGAGACAGAGTGCATCTAGTCTTATCAGACACAGGCGTGATAATTAAAATCTTATGCATGGAGTACAGATAACATTTCAGCAAGTTGCACAATGCACCAGAAATGACTGCACACACGCAAGCCTCAGCAACCACGTGGTAACCGCCAAGAAGTCTGATGACCTCCCGCCATCCTTCACCCTCCCCTCTCTCCCCACCCCCATAAAACCACTCAGCAAAGCACCTTACAGGAGGAAGACTGATCCTTCTCTTTTGGATGTAAACCGATGGTGGTCTGCTCGCTTCACAGACGTCTGCTCTGCCGTTGCGCTCCAGCAGCTGCTGTAACTGCGTTATCACCAAGTGATTCAATGCCATGCCCCTTTAGATGCAACGCAGCGCCACGACAAAAAGCGAGCTTCACACGAGCATGATTTAGAGACTTTCCATTTTGATATTGGCATGCACAAGTCATGTGTCACATACCGAAAAAAAAGGAAGGATGTTGTTTTGGATGTCTGCCTCCATTCCCCCTGGCTCATATGTTTACATTTTGAGTGCACTGGACGAGGTTTTAATTTAAAAACGCAAATCATTTAGAAGCATAGGAAATGAATGTAAAATCTTAAGGGAAACATTACATAAATGAGATCATAGCATGAAAAAAAGTTACCTGCATCATGGCCTTTCAGCTATGGTACTTTTGTATCCTGGTATATTAAATGCATGACGTGAGTATACAGCCTGTTGCAATTCAAACTCTCTGCAGTGCCCTATCATCAGGGAAACGGAGGAAATCAAAAGTCTTTTTGAATTGTTATCAAATATATCCAAAGCCACCTTGAGGATGCAGAGTTCCTACTTTAAAAGTACGCAAAATGCTGAGTAAGTACTTTCAGAAATGCACAATATAACCATGGTAAGCATCAGTTATAGTATTAGTCAATAGTTCAGTGCATGGACCTTTTTTGAACAAGAAAATGTAGAATATTTTCAGTCATTATTCCATCTCCACCTGAGTTTAGTACATGTTGGTTTATAATCCACTGAGAAAAATTTGAATTCATAATTTTGATTTATTTTTGTGACATTAGTTGCGAGTGCCTTTATCCCTTCCACCAACAGGACCAGTGAAAGTGCCTCAGAGTACTCAGTCGAGTGAAGCGGGTTTGTTTCAGAGAGTGACGCCAGACCGGTTAGGCTCAAACAACGATGGGGACGGATGGTAAAGATCCATGCTGCCATGCACAAGTTACATGTCATGCACTTAAACATCAAAGTATTGTACTCTGCATGTTTGCCATTTTAACTCGAAACATTATCCTCCATGCCTTTTATTTGCACCATCCATTTCCAGGTCTCTACCTCAGCTATGGATCATTGCAAACTTGCTGCAGAGCTGCAAGCTTCAGTGCAGGGCTTCCTATACTATAATGCAAACTAGAACCATAAGTGTTAATTGCAGTCTTGCAATTCTGAATGTGAAAGTCCCAAATCATAGCCTTTACACAAGCACTTATATGTAAAACAAGTAGCTCATTTGCAAAACCTGCTTATTTGCTCACTTAAAGCTGCGCACAATCAGGACATTAACTTGAAAACAGTTTGCAGAGATGACTTGACTTTTCCCTGACTGATGCAAGTCAAAGGTTCTTCAGAATGGTGCTATGTCCAGTTTAGAATGGTGTACACCTGAATGCTTTTAACATATTTGTGTAGAATCCAGAGGAGAAACATAACTTAGCTAATAAATACAATATATTGCACTTTTTGGGCATTATCATGTACAAAAAAACTGTACCTCGTCTTTTTATTTTTGCACAAAGGATTCATTCAAACGCTTGAAATGCTTTTCTTGGTTGCAAGATTTTTTTTTTCTGCAGTGCCTGCTCATTTTTCATGTGCAGATGGGTGGAGAAGTGCTGATAGATTAGGACAAAATGTAATGACTACTTGAAAATCTTCTACTGTACATAAATCTGCACTCCTCACTGGAATGAGTTTATCCGAATGACAGAGTTAGCTGTACTGTTCGCGCTTTTTAGCGCTTTCTTGACAAAAACCCTGCAAGATCTGAAAAGAGCTTCAGTGCAGGAGCCTCCGAGTGTCTCAGCTGCTTCTGTTGGTGCAATGGCCATCTTTTGTGGTGCTAGAACAGGAGGGACCCTTTCTGCTGTCCTGTGTCCTGAACATCAGAAGCTGAAGTTTCCAAAGGATTTGAGTGACTCTCACAGCAGAACATGAAAATGTTTCAAAAACAATATGTGCTCTTCGCACAGACAAATACCACTGATAGTTTCAGAGAAATTTTCAGGTGACATACTTGGTGAAAAAGTTAGTCCGTTCTTATGGAAGACATTAATGGTCTCGGCTTTAATGGATGTCTGAAACAGCTGCACAAAAATGCCCAAAAGCTCAAATAAAATCTGTTTTAGTTTTTTAAAAGACAAAGTTAGCAAAGTTTTTACCCCTCAATTATAGCTTTTACATTTGAACTTTTCTCCCCTTTAGTTGTTTCATTTTCATCAGAATAAATAAAACTTTGACTGTTGTATTAACCCACAACAATCAAAAGGTTGAATTTTTCTGGACTATTTTACATCTTGCTGTGGAGTCTGCCTCAGTTAAA
This sequence comes from Adrianichthys oophorus, assembly GCA_036245035.1. Taxonomy (NCBI): domain Eukaryota; kingdom Metazoa; phylum Chordata; class Actinopteri; order Beloniformes; family Adrianichthyidae; genus Adrianichthys; species Adrianichthys oophorus. Next base: position 24,238,471 of record BSAI01000030.1, on the reverse strand, counting down.
GTGTCTTTTTTTTTATCAGAAACGTATTAAAATTAGTTAAATCCACTTTTTTCCCCTTCCTTCAGTCAGGGCAGACACGTCCTGATGCTATATGCTATGTTGGCAACTGTTGTTTTGGTGATCCTTGGAACACAGATGTGTAAGAAGTCTGATTGAGCCCCATCTGTGTCTATCAGTCCAAAGTGAGGTGGATAAATCACATTTTAGACCTCACATAACAGATAGTGGTACGCATTCACCTGTCCAACTGAAAGCATGCACATTTTGTTTGGGGTTTGCAAAAGAAGGAGAGCGAATCTTTCTTGATTGCACATAAAACACCTAAAACAGGGATACAAATGAAAGAGCCACTGGGGTTTTGGGATCTTGTGAAATCCCTTAAGGTGAAATGACAAGTCTGGTATTTTGGTATTCTGGTGAGAAACTCACAATATAAAGATGTTTTTATAGTGGTTGTGGCAAAGCTGCTAAACGGTTAAGTCAGGCTGTAAGGGAGAGCCCATAGCCATAACCCCTGTTGAAGAAATTTTAAAAAGTAAAGATAATCTTTTGTTTTCCTGTTCCCTTTTTATGCTCGCTATGTGATATTCCTTCTGTAAAAACATGGAGCGCTAATACAGTCAAAAAATATTATTAGCTTTAGCGAAAAATGCTATCTAAGTACTAAAGAAATGTAATCTCTGCATACTGTTCTTACAAAAAGAACAATGTGAGTCCTTTTCTTTTTTCTGTGTAATAGAACTGTAAAATGACTGATTTATTAATAACATGCCTTATAATAAAATAGGAAAAACACATCTTCTGCCAGCAAGCCATGAATATGAAACTGCAGTGCGACCATCTCTCGCCATACTCTGGACTAAACAGCCTATCAAAAAAAAAAAAAAAAAGACTGACCTGCATTTTTGTTTTTCTTTGAACAAAAAAAAGGGACAAAATGTGATTCACACCTGTTCACATTTTTTCAGGCTCTCCAGCTGACACTTCTGCTGTTATGTATCTACCTTCTGGTTGCAAAAAGAAAAAAACATCTGCATGAAAGATGGAAGACTGCATGTACTTTGCCTTTCCAGCTTCTGATCGATTGTAATCCAGAGGCACCATTTAAATGAAGAATCCCTTGCTTTTCTGCACATGGAAGCCTTGTTCAGAAGTGGAAACGTTCCCTCTGCCGGATTTCTTTAAAGCACCTTAGGGGCCAACCGGATCGTGGAGATGGCGCGGGGTATTTGAGCTGTGCTCACCGGCTGGGTGTTATGATCAGGTTGTGCTGTCTGGACTCTGAATGTGAGCGTCAACAAGGGCTAGTTTCTTAGACTCTCGGACTGAAATGCTCTTTCAGTTATCTCAGTCCCGACTGTGAGAAACACGTCCATCATGTCTAAACAGGGCATGTCCCACCAACAATCCCCTGAACAGGTTTCCAGGCACGAAGTTTGGATGCTGGATTGCTTTCTTGCCTGCCGATGAGGCAACAGCTTGGACTGAATGTTGGGATGTCGTGTCCCTCCCTTGAGAAGTTCATGTTTGTGTTAGAAGTGTGACCGCAAGGAGTTTGTATTTTCTATTACGAATGCTCATTTGCCAGCTGGTCAGAAAGCTGGGACCTTCTTGAGTAATTCACTGAAGGACTGTTGAACTCTTGCTCTGCTCTTACTCTGCTCTTCTTTTCATCCACAAAGCTAGCACAACACATTGTCTAATGCAGCCATCATCGTCATGTTGTGTTTTATCAAGGATTCTGCTGCAACATGTTCTGTTTGTCAGATGAGAAAAAGGCATGGTCAAAGATCTATGCAAGGGTTACTTGTGTTTTCTTTCCTATATCACCTATGATTTCATCTGACATTACCTTCAATAAATTTTTAAGGATCGACTGGTGTCCTCATTTCAAAATTCAAAACATTGCACACTTTTCACAAGAGGACATACAGTTCCTCCTTTACTAAAGCCATTCACTCTGATGTGTGTGGATACGGTGACGGTCCATCACCTCTATCCCTATAGGGAACGGCTCTCCTCTGTTACTGCATGCCTACACGCCTTCACGATCTCTTCTCCTGCATTCACACAACTCATTTGCAGCGCCTGAAACATTTTGGGTTTTTGAATTTCGATTAGTAGAAAAAAAACATTATTTCCCTCAAGGTCAGACCTTTAAACATAAACATTTCTTTGCAGAAATTCACAAATGCTGAGTAAAAATTGAATCAGAAACAGAAGCTTTAATCTCTGACACATCATTTTCAGTCTTATTTTAAATTCACTTCCTTCAATATTTAACACAAGTGCACTACCAAGTGTTTTGTGATAAACTTATTTTAGGAGTCCTCCAAATATTTTAATCATTTGACGTAAAAAGATGATGTTGCACCCGTTTTGAAACAGAAGTTTTCTCTTTAAGCAAAATTGTAAATGTAAAAAATTTACAACAAAATCAAATTTATTGGTAATAGCTTATTGTAGATGTATGAATTAATTGCAATTACCGTAATAATCTGTTTACTTGCAGAACAAATCAATATATTTAAATTAAATGTCCCAAATACAATTAAACACAATAGGTGATACCATTTATGAAGCACCTTGAAAAGAGATGTTAACAGAAAAATGAATAAATGCAGGAGTCAAATTTTCCACTGCTTTATTTATTCTTTGGTTAATTAAAATACCTCTGACTCGCGAAAAAGTGCAAAATTACTCAGAGCTCAACTTAGAATATCTGCAGTGGATAATATGTGAAAGATTTCAATTTGCAAGAGAAAATCTTGAGCTTTAGGCACGAAAGTGGAAACTTTTGTTCTTGGTTTGTAACCTTTGAGCTCTCAGTTAGGACTTTGGAGACCTGAAAGGCTTCTGTGATTAATGTAGCCGGAGGCGCTTGTGGGAACCTTGGAGACCCGTTGTTCAGCACACACAAACCAAAGCTGCAAAAAAGAAAAAAGTTAGAAAGAAACACAAAAAAACAAGAGTTTGTGCTCATGTGCAGAGGGATTGTTTTTGTTATGAGTGACATGCAAAAGATTAAAGTCAAACACTGAGCTTTTAAGCTCTTTTTAGCTCTTCCCAGCGAAAATAGCAAACGTCTGCAATTCATTTGTCTTTGCCCCTCTGAGGTTGTGTGGTTTATGGTGACCTGGACAGAGCTCCTTCCCCCTTTTCTCTGCACTGCCCTCAGGAAATGCAGCACTCCTCACTCTGCAGGGAGCAGCAGCAAGGGTGGGGTAGGTTGGCGCTGATCCCACTCTAACTGCCTTCGCTGTCTCTCCTTCTCTGTCTACATCATGTATTGGTCTCTCACTCTTTCTTTGTCCTCACTTGAGTGCTTAGAAACCCTGCTGGACGCTACTGTCCGGGACCATCATACAAACCAGGAACCCAGTTAGATTGAAAAATTAAACCAACCTGTCAACACTATCTATTAAAAGGTCAATTAAATGTTAAATAGCTTGAAAGAAACAAATGTGAATTTAACTACTAAAACGAGGTCTGCTACATCACCTCACCGTGGTCCCAGGCCCTGGATTTGGGCTTACAGGCGATTACCCAGTGGCCGAGCCTCTTCCCACAGGTCCCGGCAAGGCTCAGGCAGAAAAAACTGTGTGGGAGTAGGCCTACCACCTCCAGGAAAGATCACAAGGTGCCAGTGCAGGAAAAGGTGAGTGCCTCAACGACCCAATCCACTGAAATGGAATTTGGTACATGGTGTCTACTTTTAAGATGCTTTTCTTCCTCAAGCACTTTACAGTCCCGTTCACACATTCACACACTGATGGCGGCAGGCACTAAAAGAGATGCTTTACTTTCTCCAGAGCTCCTGCCCCAAGTGGAGGAGTTAAAGAATCGTGGGGTCTTATTCACATGAGACGAACAGGGGGATAGGTGTAGCAGCTGCAGTGATGCAGTTGTGGTAGCAGTCTGTTGTAATGAAGAAGGAGCTGAAATAAAAAGCCATCCGCTTACTTGTCAAACTATGATCCTGCCTTCACCCATTGGTCATGAGCTGTGGGTCATGATCAGGAAGATTCTATCCTGGATTTGAGTGAAATGAAATGAATATTCTCTGCTGGGTGCTCCTTTAGAGATTGGAGGAGGAGGTTGGCCCCTTAGGAGGAGCTCAGAGTAGAGCAATTGCTCCTTTATATTGAGAGAACCTGGTTAAGGTGGCTCAGGTGGCTCCTACAGATGCCTCATAGACACCTCCCTGGGGAGGTGTTCCGGGTATGTCCCACAGGGATGAAGCCCTGGGGAAGACCCATGACATGCTAGAGAACTGTGTCTCAGCTCACTGCGGAGCACCTCGGAGTCTCTCTGGCAAACCTGGAGAGAGAAAAAAACGAAATTTGATGAACTGATATGATTTTAATGAAAAACGTTTTAAACCAGCATTGAGAATGTAAAAGTTACTTCACTGATTTAGCAACTCAAAGGAAAAGTACAACTATCTCATTAAAATACTGGATATAAAATATACAGCATGCATCCACGTTTCATCTTTGCAGAGCCTTGTCTTACTTCTTTGAATCTTGTGAATTTTGAATAACTAAAGACTATTCTATGCATGAATGCCGTCTTCATTCAAAACTCTTGTGATATTGTCTGTATTTTTAATAGGTCTTTACACTGTGACTAATAGGGATCCTTAAATATAAACAAATAAACGTAAAACAATCTTTTAAATTTCAATAATCATCATCAACCTTCTTCAGAATAAAGGAAAATCCTCAATAAATGCTTCCAGCAGTGTAACAGTCTAACCTAGTTCTGTGTTGGCTTTTTAAGAAATTTACAGCTCACATTGTCTCAAATGACTGAAATTCTTAGTTAATACGTGGAGTTGGACGACAAAAAGAAACTCTGTCTTGTAGGAAGAAATGTTAACGAGCCCAGATATCACCATCCACATGAAAACTGCTGAAACTGAGGTGATTTAGACCAACAGTCATTGAATCCTCACTCTGGGTGTCAGACTGATTAAGTTGTTGTTGGCCAGAGACTTTCCCTTGAATGAATTTAACACTTCTCTCTTCCCTGTGTGTGCTCTGTAGTTCCAGAGTTCTCAGCAAATTGTACAGAATGAAAGGCTACGCATCAGCTGTTGGGTAAAAGTGCCCAGGAAGTGGGTGCTCATGGAAAATTTTTCTGTGGCTGTGAGCGCACTCACACACACTGGGAAGGCTGGTCAGTTTGCCTGACTCAGGCTTCTTGATATTCTTAGATCGATTCTTTAAAGACAGACTCATCATATATTCCTGATACATAAATATTACACCATTCTTGTTGATGTCATCCAAAATGTTTCCTATGACCCCTGCGTCCTGCATGAGCAGCGCTGCACAGGAGTCCTCTGCTGTCGGCGTGAAACCTCCACAGTCCCAAATTGCTACAATGCTTGAACACAACAGTGCAAACAACCCAATTTTTGCATCGAAACGACCTGCAAACTAGCTTTGGAAGCACTAATGGATATCCAAAGCTGAAGGAGCCAGAGCCCAGGGGTCTAACACCATCTACCCCCTTGAGGTCCCACCTCTACCCTCAGTCCCTGAGATTATCACTCTTTCTGGCCCACTTCCTCTTTGCATTACTTCCATCAGGCCAAGCTGCTTACACACTTGTTTAATAATTAAGGACATGTCCATAATTTCCTCGTTCTTTTGGAGGTCCACAAATGGTTTTAGTGAAACTCAGGGCAGTTAAATGTACCTCTTTACTTACGCCACAGAAAGCCCTCCATCATTGTGGTGATACAAGAGACGTGATGTAATCCGGTAAAGGAGTTTGGCAGCTGCTCTCAAGAAATTCCCTGCAAATCTCCTATTTCCGCCATTTTCAAGGATTTTTGAGAAAATCACAAACTGGAGTTTGGTTTCCACTGGAATGCGGGAAAATCAAATCAAATCCACAGGATTACGGGCTGTGAAAAGTGAAAGGTCATATCATGATAGTTATGAATGACAGATGACATGTCGGCTCTGAGGTTTCATGGTTAAAAAATACAATTTAAAAAGAAAATAACAGAAGATAGCTTTGAAAAGTTTTTTTTTTAAAATAAACTTGTCTTTTGATCCACCAAACCTCGTTTCAAATTTGCCATCAAAGCTGCAAACCAGGATACGTGTTTGCAGAATGAGGTAGATTGAATCTAATTTTACAGTCTCTCCTCCACAGCATGCAGAGTCAGCGCACCTGTCTGGGGGAGAAAAGTCAGAACTAGAAGACCAACGGAACCGTCAATATGACCTTTCTGCTTCAGTTACCTCACTGAACAGCATTCAAGGATGTTACCAAAAAAAAAAAAAAACAACAACCAGGAAAACATATCACCATGAAAGCAAAAAAAAAAAAAAAACTGCTGAGACACAAAAATCTGAAAACGAGTCAAGAAGAAAGGTTCATTGGCTGCTTGACTGCATGTCCCATAATATGGTGTTGAAAAACGTCCTATTTTAGCTAAAACAGCTAAATTAGATGATTTACTGCACAGTTTTTTTTCCAAACATTTTCTATCATTTTCTAAAAATTATGAACTTTCTGTTTGGTCTCCACAAGATTGTAAAAGAGAAACTACAAAGATTAACTTTGAAATAAATTATTTAAATTGTCGGGGAAGAAAATAGTTTCATGCAAATATGAACTACAAAAAAATGAGAAACACTAGCAGAATAGACAGAGGTCCTTATTTGAAATTTCAGACATTTAAAAAAAAAAAAAAGAAAACAAAAAAGCAATAAAAGACTCTTCCTCACTTCCTCTATCATAGTCTTGTTTGTCCAAAGGTTTTTATGAATCCAAATGTCTTATATTGCAATAACAATTTTACCTCAAATATGAAAAAAAATCAACTTTATTACTTTAAAAGGTCTTGACATTTTTCATCCCTCAATGCCAAAATATAAACTTAAGAGTTTATTCCCCAAAATTATTCAAATTCATGATCAATATAGACAAATTACAAAAAAAAAACAATGCAACACATCATCTATTGTGCATTAATTTCAGCTATTTTTTTATGTAGTTATTTCAATTTGTACTTTTTTAATTATCTGGACTCAAGTTTTACATTATTTTAGTCTTCGATTAAAATTTTGTCTTGTCATTTTTTTCAAACTATAAGATGAACTTGGTTGTAATTTGGCATTTTATAAATAAACAATAAAAATTGATTTCATTCAATGAAAGACTACGAGCTGAAAGAATCAGCATGTTTAAATCTTAAAGGTTGCAGGAGTCAGGTCGATGCTCGGCATACTCTTCTGTTTGTGGAACAGCACACGCAGACCATAGCAGAGCCAGAACATACTGTACTGCGATGGGGGAGTATTTCAGCTTTACTGGCTAGCACACATTAACTGGGCTGCTAGTGGAATTTACAGTAAAGGCTTGTGTAGGTCAGCTGAGAGTTGTGCACGCTGTAAAAAAATGTCCTTTAATTGAACCATTCAGATAGGCAGCCTCCTCTCAACGTGCCGCTAAATGGCTGAGTGCAAATGGGTTAATGTAGTTTGTCATCTTTTTTTTTTTTTACCATTTCTAGCAAAAAAATGTTGATTATATTTGAAAATTGTAATAATTGTGTCATGATTTAAGGAAAATTGATTTTAAATGCTCCACTGAAAGGATTTTTCCAAATATTGTTTTGCATTTTGACATAGATTGCATCTTTGCCTACATGTTGAGTCTATTATCATTCTATGATGAATATTTAATGCATTTAAGGAATATATCAAGCTTTAATATCAGATGGTAAAACCACGGAATGTTATTTTGAAAAGGTTAGCATAATAAATGCATGATAGTTAAACCATCCAGCTGAATAAGTGATTAAACATGTGCTGTGTGGTGTTTTAACAGCCTGGCCTGAGAGTCAACGTCTTGTCAAAATTGTCATTTTTTGCAGTGCAGGAAGCCCTGCTGATGAGAGAGGCCGTCAAATGAGCTGACAAATGGAGAGTGTTTTCTGCTGATAGCAGTCCCTGCAGGTTTTCCATGCTGGCAGCCTGCCCAGAACCAGGAAACTATGCGTGCATACCGCTGCCCATCATAACCAGGTTACATGTAAACATCATGGGATCTGATTTACCTTTTTTGCGTGTCCCACGTAGAGTTTTTGACATTATATTGTTAAAAATGCTTCAAGAAAATACCCATCAACACTGATCATTGCAAGGTCAAAGTGCCAAACACTATTTTTCTGAATTGGTGTGGGTTTTTTTTTTCTCTTTATCTGTCTTTAGCATCACTTTTTCTCCCCTGTAAGGTACTTCAGAAAACATATTCTGCATCTTAAGTTTTCTTTTATTTTCCCTTTCTCCCAGCATTCAGCTCTGGAATCTGACTCTTGGTGGATGTTATAATCTATCTTTGCTTTTCAAATGAGATAAAGTGTTCCATTAAAGCTTGGCACTGCGGCTCCTTTGCCCTCTGCACGCGCCTTCTTTCTGTAGCTGCAGTCCTTGAGGAAAGCAAAGCTTCAGCAGTTTAGCAAACTGAACCCCTGCAGATGACATCTCTGTGGATTGCTGTAAAATTGCAATAAAACACCTGGTTTTTGTATCAGGGCTGCTTGTTCACATGTATTCACTCAGCTTACCTTTAATGAATTGAAACGGACACGATCCGAGTTTAAAGATACAACATGTTCTGGAAAAAGTAACACACTTTTGCAAGAACTGTAGCAGGAATGAGCGGATTATGTGTTTTTTATAATTTTATTTTAAGTTGTAAGCACTGTGTGTTGATGAATATTTATAAATAAAGTTTGAATTTGAATAAGTTGCTAATTAAACTCTATGCAAGCGAGTTTTTAGGATTTAACATCAGGTGGAAATTAATTCTTTTTTTGACGTTTGGTATATTTTGTCTCTCAAATTTTAAAAATAGTCTATTATTTTTTTAAAAGGAAATCTAAATTAGGATACTAGTACGATCCTTTCAAAGTCCATACCAGAGTGGAACAGAATGGTGGCAATCAACAAATCCATCCTGGTAACAAATAATGTGCCAAATCAAGCAGAAACAGACAAATTAAGTAGTTCTGCAATATGGCAGATTTTGGCAAATGCTTTTCACACTACTTTCATCTTTTGGTTTATTACTTGATAATTAATAATGTCTTTGTCAGTTAGTTGTTGGTTTCAAAGATTACTTTTTCTCCTATCATTTTAAGTACATCATGACAGATGGCGTATTTCTCCAGGTATAAGCACTTTTATCAAAATTATTTTAAAAAAACGATTTATTAACCGCAAAATCTGGCAGCTTTCTGTGCCAGTTTTTGCCCCGCCAGAGTCTCTCGCAGGGCTGTGATTTCCCGTGGCTGTGGAGAAGAAACAGATGCTATTCTTGTAAACGTCAGGCATGCATCATCACCCAGATTGCTCCATTATGTTACAGCGCAGTCAAGTCTGCATGAGTGTACGATGGCGTGGGGCAACGCTCAGCAAAGCGGCTCCTCTAACCCCCACCCACCCTCCCACCCTCTGGTTCTTGCTGACTCACTGTCACAGGCCCTGAATCTGCTTCCTGCCTGCATTATTTACACGCTCACCTTCAACTGTTGGTGCCTCCTCAGCACACTCTGTCTGATGCAGCTCCAACCGTCCCCGGGTGTCTGTTTCATCTGCATGTCCAATTACACTTGGACAGATGCTGAGACGACATGTTGGCAGATCAGTGAGCCTAATGGCAATTAAAGTCATCCTTTACGTAGTTCAAAAAGACAGTTGTGCATTTCTAAACTGTTCTTATTGGAGTAATTGCTTTAGTCTTTGTATCGTGATTTCAAGATCATGTTCTGTGATCAAAGTTTTCTCATAAGTGTTTTATCTATCACATAGCAATCCCACAGCATGATACAATGTCTGCCATGCTTTAATGTTGCTCTGTCACGCTGTTAGGTAATAGAGTATTTGACAGTCACAGATTCTGCAAGCTAGTTGTCCCACTTAGAAAGTTGACCTGTAACGTTCATTATAGATCCACTTCAAAATAAAAAATAGAATTTAAAAAATGCAGTAAATCACGTTGTTCGATTTTCAAAGAATGTATTTGTATCAATGATGCAGAATATTAGTATTTATCTCCTACAAACAAGCAAGAGTTATGTTTTTCACAGAGTTGTTACTTCTTCCTTAAGAAGTTCTTATATCCTCCACTTGTTACCTGTATTAATGTCAGCTGTCCACACCCTTAAACAGTCAGACTGTAACCTCTTCAGCATAACCAAGACCAAATAGCTGTCGAAGGAGACCAGGGACAAGATTGACTAAGTCTGGCATGAACCAATCTACAATAAGTAAGCAGCTTGATGAGAAGAGATCAATTATTAGAAAATGGAAGAAAGATCACTGACATAACCCTTCCTCCTGGATCTCCACGCAAGATCTCAGCTGGTTGGGAACAAATGATCTTGAAAATGGGGAGGAAACATCCAAGAACTTCACATGGGGAACTGGTCAATGAGCTCAATGGAGCTGGGGCCACAGTAACAATGGAGACTGTAGTAACACATGACATTGTCACAGATTCAAGTCCTGCAGTTCTTCAAATTATTCCCAAGTGCACCACCTGGACCATGAACAAGTGGCTACATAAAAAGCATTTCAAAGTTGTGGAGGGATCTAGCTTGTGTTCAGACCTCAATCAAACAGAGAGTATGTGGAGGAAGGTAAAAGTCAGTGTTTCCCAGCAACAACCCTGAAACATCAAAGCTCTTGATAAGATCTGCATGCATGGACCAGAATAACAAACCGGGGTTACATTAAAAAGTATTGAAGTTAACGTTTGTCACTGACAAAATATTAATTTCTGCACCATTATATACATATTTTCTTTTTAAAAAAATTATATAAGGTGATTTTCTGAATTCTTTTTTTTCTCATCTTAAGTGGTGGAACTTGCAGAATCATTGACAGCTGATTTTTTTTAACCTTCTGTATGAATGGGTTTCATTTTATCCAATATAAACAAAAGTGACATTTTTATTTGAATTGTTCAGCCAAGCATGCTTATCTTGGGATTAACAATAACATTAAAAGGAAAATATAAAGGTCTTTTTTCTTGTCAATTCTAGTCAGAATAATTAAATCAAATGTAAGAAATAGATCTGCAGCACCCAAGTATCTTACTGAATTTCATTTACTTCATCAAATCAAAATTCACGAGACCGTGTTCGTCTAAAACCTCAGCATGTTTTAGTCGGTGTAATACATTTGTAACTGAATAAATACATGACAGACATGTTGGGGGGGCAAAATGTTTTTAATGTAATGTCAATTAGGAGCCTTTCCCTAAATCACAATTTGAGCTTTAAGGAAGTTTCTTTAGAAATGTTAGAGCTCTCTTGCAGCAAGATGATAGATACTGGAGGAAAAAGCATTTTAAAAATCATTGAGGTATAGAATTATTATCCCTGATGGGAAAGGCCGAAATTTGAACATCTAGATAAAGAATTGGTGCAAAAATTCTTATTTGACCTCACCGCTTCTGCTGCCTATTTTTTTTTTCTTTCCAACTGATTTAGATCAACGCTTTTATGGATTTATTGCTAAAGACAGATATAATGTTGGAGAGAGGGCAATACAAGACTAAGAAAATCTCCCCTCTGAAACTGATTTAATAACATAATTTAAGAATAAAACTAACTTCAAATGTCAACTAACACATACTTGGCACCATATCTGTTTCTGTCTCAGAAAATATGCTTTTTAAAATCTTTATAGTAATGAAATATAGGGTAATTATTGGATATATGTATTCTTTTTCATCAAGCAGAACAAATGACAAACCTGTCTGCTCCAACTATAAATCCATATGAAATAAAGACCAAATGATCTCACTGATCCACTTTTCTCAGCTGTGCAACAGTAAAAAAAAAGTGCATTTATAAATCTGACTGTTGCAAATGTGACATTAAATTTTACTAAAACACATGCATCTTCAATACAGTCTGTCATAAACATCTTGTGTGCCTGCTTCAGATCTGACTGCCTGAACCAGAGACCTTCCCAATTCATCTGCCCCCTAGTGGAGGATATGAGAACAGATCATAAGCCCTATGTGATCTCAGAATTTTTCCCTAGTTGCTGTGTACTGCATACAGAAGGGTTGTAATTAGGTTGTTCGTCAGTGAAGACACTGAATCTGGTGGTGCAAACAGAAGAGCAGACAAAACTGTAGCTGAGTTTTCAGTTTATTTAAGGTTTATTTATTCAGACCTGCAGAGGAAAGTTCACGTTCTTTAAGCGCCTCCGAGTTGATTTTTTTTTCCTCGCAAAATATCATGTTAAAACCCACTTCACGACTCTGTTGGTTTCTTTGCTGGACGACTTTGTTCATTTTTGTGAAATACTGTTAAGGGGGGTGGGGTGGGGTGGGGGGGGGGGGGGGGGCAAAAAGTGTGAACACGAATCGGACTTAAGACTTTGTAAAGAAAAGAAACAAAAAGAAAGGGGCGTTGGTGGTCAGAGGATGGTTTTTCTATCAAATGACCTAATTTGATTCCTTTCTAGAGTACTTGGTATCGTCTTCTGTTGTGATGCACGCTCGCATTCAGCTGCCAAAGTCACATACAGGCTTGCATATTTTTTCAGCAGTCACAGATTTCCACTCTGGCTTTTTCTCTCCTTTTTTTGTTTTAAGGCCTCGTGAACTGCAACTGTTAACCCTTTTAACTGGCAGATATCTTCTCTTAATCAGTCACCGTCCCGTCGATGCAGAGGCTGTCCGTGTTAGGGCTAGCTACCCGAGGTGCCACACAGTGGCACTGTGAGTGAGTCTAACCCTAGTGCTCAGGTTGTGCGCCAGATCTCCCACAGCCGTGGCTCCCTGTGGTTGAGGTTTGTGCTCCACCCTCTGATACAGAGGTTCTGCAAACAAAAACAAAGAAAAATCTCCCTCCAGCTGGATGGGGCAAGTGGAAGCCCCAGACTACAGGGAGTATGAGCAAAGTGGCCTTCCAGGCAGGCCATTTGTACACCTACTGAACAGGGAGCCAATGCATAGCCTGCGCCCTCCACTGATTGGTGTTGCCTTCCACACACCCTCAAGCTAAATCTGAACTTGTCTTAATTTTGTTTAAAGAAAAAAAAAAAAAAGGAAAAAGTGCCAACCTTTCTTATCTGTCTTACGTCACTGAGTTTACACCACATCTGTAAGTTTGAACCGTTTCACAGTCTCTTTAGAGCGGGGATGATGATGATCTTTGGGGCAAAGCTTCATAGAGCAGATTCACAGCTTGCTTTTTGTCTTGAAAACTAACCCTGACTTCAACTTTCCAAAAACACAAAGATTTTCATGCTTAATCATTAGTTTGTGTGTGTGTTTTTTTAAAGACCTCCCCTCTGCTAATTTGTTTCCTTGCCAGTTTGTGGAATTAATTTGTGTTACCACTGGGCAATTCACGCTATTCTGATTCTTGTGCTCTCCGATGACACAAAGCTACACAATGAATCCCACGTTACGCCCAAAACTATGCCTAAGGAGTGGTGATGGCAGCAGACGGAGGGTAGGGATTATTTGTGTGCCATAAAATAAAAACAAACAGGTTTTCAGAGTAGACACGAAGGATGGAAGAGAAAAGAAGAAAGCAAGTTTGTTACTTTGTTAATTTTTCATTCCACCAGATTGGTGTGTTTTGCATTGGGGGGTGGGTTGGGGGGGTACAGGATCGGTGGGTAGAACGTGGTAGTGGGGGAATGGATGGGTGTCTGCTGCAGTCTGTGCTCAGTGGCGATCCACAGCGGCACTCTGTAGTAGCTCTGTGACGGGCTGTCCTGGGGGTCTGAAGGCGGTCTGGAAGCCTGGAGGGGGGGAGTGGAACTGGCTGACTGGGTTGGCTGTGGGAGGGGGCAGGTAGGGAGCCCAGCCGCTGGCGGCTCTGTGATGGAGGGGGAGATGACCGTCGGCGAGGCCGCTGTGAAGGGGCTGGGGAGGGGGCACGGCTGAGCTGGCGGGGCCGTCCATGTCTGTGAGTGTCTGCAGGGACTTGAGCCAGTGGGGAGGGTTGTCGTCTTGGAGACAGTCTAAACTGTTGCCTGCTGAAGCTGGGATGCCTAAGGTAGGGGGCAAAGGGGAGTGAGAGGAAACCATCAGAGAGATCATGACAAAGAAACTCTTCAAACTGTTAAAATGCTGAAAACATCTAAACTCAACAGGATGAATACTTCTTTTATTGCATTACAATGGTCACTTGCTATTCGCAGTTCACATTTTGCGGTCTCGCAGTTTAGCTGATTTTTTTCGTTGCAATCTTGAGCGTTTTTCTTCAGTGCAATGTGTTCTGCATCCTGATTGGCTGTAGACCTTGTAAATAAATCTCTCCCATGCCACAACTTCAGCACAAAAAGTGTTTAGTGTGCCACATTTACACAAATCTTCAATCGCGAGCAGATTTTTGTTTTATTTTTTTTAAAACTGGACTTATTTTTCTATAAAGCTTTGAACTTTAAGGTTTAAGCAAGAGAGAATAGTGTGAACATGTTCATGTCTGTCTGATAAAAGCATAGTCAGGGGTCTTGCGGGCTTAAAACATCTGTAATCCTACTTCGTGGGCTTCACCTATTGCGGGTTATTTAAAGAATGTAACCCCTGCGATAAACAAGGGGACACTGTGTAATGTTACACCCCATAAATGAGAAACATCTGTAAATACTAGAGAATGTGACCAGCAAAGATTATAAAGTGTGCATTGAATTAGGTTTACAGCCTTAAAACATATAAAATAATAATAATTAAAAAAAAAAGATTACTTAACAGATTTGGCCTATTGCGGGTTATTTTTAGAACGCAACTCCTGCAAAAAAAAGAGGGAACAGTGTACTGTTTAAATGAGGATCAAGGCAATACTTTCACTTCTGTTTGGGTAATTTGGCCAGTTCTTAAATACATATCTGCATTATTTTATTAAATTTTTTTTTACAGAGTGACTATAAAAGTGAACTCAACTAGAAGTTGGAAATAAAAACAACTTTTCAGAGAAAATGGAAAAAATGTGACAAATCTGAAGAAGACAGATGCAGCTAATTCTACCTGTAATGATGGCAGGATCCATCCAGCTGGCTGTGCCATCCCAGCTCAGACTATGCGAAATGCCTGCTGGACCTGGCGGCCCACCGATGTGGTTATTAACACTGTTAGAGGACGAAGAGGATGAAGAGGAGGAGGAGTTCGGGAGGCCACCAAAGTTGATATTGATATTGGGTAGAAGAGCTCTGAGGCCGTCCTGCCACTCTTTCACATTTAAGCCGTCTATAGAGCCGCTGTTTTCTGCAGAGAGACAGGAAGCAGAGGAGTTAGACCACCAGATCTTTAAGCGACAGAACATCGTCGACTCAAAGTGATTAAGTGCAGTACTGGAACTACCAATATGTCTGTCTGCACTCTGTAAAAATCAATACACACTGATCAAAACAAGTACCTCCAGGCTACAGGCAAAGCTCATTTGTTGTGATATTAAATAACTTCCTAATGCATCACATCTTCTCCGTGTTTTCACATACACTGCTTTCACTGGACACTAAAAAAGTGCCAAGGTGACCCGGGTGTCTGGTACCTGAGATGGGGATCCCTCCTAGCCCTGTGTTGTGCTGAAGAGGCAAATTCAGGTCCAAGAAGTTATTATGTGAGGCAGCACCGGCTGAGTGGTTCAAGTGTGTGAAGTTATTTCGTGGGGGTAAGCCCATCCAGGGGTGTCTGGCAGATGGGGACTGCTGCTGATTGGCCTGACTGTTGTGACTGCTCAGGAAGCTGAACATGGGTCTGTGATGAAGCTGATGAAGACGTGGCAGGCCACTGGGGAAGTGGTGGGAGCTGCTGGGGTTGGATGGCAGCAGGTTTGGACCGTGGTTGGCCCCCTGGGTGAGGGGCCCGGGGGACAGGGGGCTTTGATCTTGCACTGACAGCTCCTTCTCTATCAAGTCGGCCAAAGCCTTGCGGGTGACGTCAAAAGGATCGAAGCCCAGGTCGTCATCTTGCTGTTTGCTGGAGGAGCCAAATCCAAAGGCCGCCTGCCAGTCTGTTGAAGAAGACACTGGTATTGTGTCTGCAAGAAAAGAAAAGGAAGACTTTAGGAGAGCTCCACCATTTACTAACATAGCTACTGTAAAGGCTCAATGTACGACCAAACATAAATACACAGAATAAAATTTACCAAGATTAAAAGCGTAAGTTTAAAGAAGATTTACAGTATATTTGGGTGAATGGATACCTGATGTGAAGATGCTCTGTGGTTCGGGGGCCATGGGCCAGTCAGAACTGCTGCGGGGGGAGCTGGGAAAAGGGGGCAGTCCGGCAGGGAGGGGGTTGGGATGTTTGAAGTTACTGTTGTCTGAAAAGAGGGACTGAGACTCAGCTGATGCACCCTCAAAGGGCGAGCGGGCCGGGAGGTCCGACATACTAATGGGCACCACCAAAACGGGCTTAGTTAGACCCGGGGGAGGGGAGGGGGAATCACTGGTGGGCATCTAAAAATTCAAAGAGAGAAATGTGTGAACCTTTGATTTCATGTCACAATCATTTGATGTATGATGCTGCTTTTACCTGTTGTATAGTATCGCCGTTGACCATATCAATTGACTCTGAAGGCTTGTCATTTGGACTGCAGAATGAAAAAAATAAAATAATTAAATTATTTTCTGAGGATTTGACAAAATCTTTCATAGAGGAGGCTCGTCTTACCTGTTGCTATCACAGTTGGAGGGAAAGGGGGACAAGGCCGTAAGCTGGCCAGGGCCCAACTCTGTTTCTAGCCCATCTGAATTGTTAGCTTCTTGATCTAGATAATCTAGAAGTGGAGGAGACTTGCGATCTTCTGAAAGCCCATTTGGCAGCTTGCTATGTCCTGAAAGTGTTGGCCACCCATCTTTACCATTACTACTGTTGCTTCTATTGGAAATAAGGGAAACAAACAATTCACTCATTTTTATTCATTGAGGTTAAAAATAAAAACTAACAACAATGAACTGACCTCTGTGTGGAGTTGGGTTTATTCTTCGACTTATCTGTTCCACAAGTTGGAGGTTGTAGAAAGCCTGGGTTAATTTTATAGAGGTCTTGGAGGAGTTTCTGTTCATACTCTTGATGTTTCCCAGCCTATAAAAGGACCCACGTTAACATCAAATGAAGAACAAGAGCAGCTTTTGCTTCCCAACAAAGAAAACAAGAACAACTTTACCTGCATCTCCTCTTTAGTAAAGCTAGCCGCTTCATCCCCAAGTTCATGTAGATACATACAATCAGGTTTTGGACATTGCATACTTTTGAGGAAGTAACTGCAGTACTTTGTTGTTCCTAAAGAAGCCTGGAAGAGCAAAACAAGATATAAACTTAAAGATATAAACTCAAGCTACAGATTTAAACAAACAAAAAAAATCTAAATAATTTGCCTTATTTTAATTACTTAACACAGACTTAAAACTACAAGTCAAACCAAAGATAAAGGTTGCATTTGCAACAGCTTTACAGCTGAAAAAGAAGCTTGAAAATTAATGATAAAAAAAAACTGTGAAGCTAAATCTCTCACCTTAAGTGTTCTGCCATCTACAACCACATTGTTGACACACTGTATTGCTCTTAGAGCATCTTCAGAACGGATGTAGGTGACATAAGCGCTGGCACTGGGCCCCTGAAAAGCAAAGAGCAAACACAAATTGTTAAGTAAACAAACAGGTTAAACAGATCCCATGGCTCTTTGTGCACACAAGCCAAACTGATGTTCAATATCAACAGATTGTAGACTGATCTTTTTCTTATATTCAATAAAAGGACGCTAATAACACAATACTTTACATGTCTTTAACTGGTCAAACTTACCTGTGAACCTGCATAAGATGTACTATTGTTGATGACCACTTTATGGATTTTCCCAAACCTCCCAAAATATTCAGGACGTTTTAGGACCTGTATGAAAATACAAAAGGTAAACTCTATAAATTCTTTCTTTTTGAGAAAAAAATGTTACTTCCAATACAATTTAGAGACAATAACAACACCCCCAGTGCACATACTGTTACTATCTCTCCATTTCCAAAAACTAGGCGTAAGCATTTTGTTTTTGTTGCAGCAACTTCACAATTCCCACCAAGCAAATCCCCAAGAGTGCAACCTCCCAGTGGCACAGGTAGCAAAAACCTGCGAGTTTGTAAACTGCAATGCAGTACTCACCTCAGGGTCAGCGAGTCGCTGCGAGAGCCCCACCACAAAAACCAGGTTCCTCTGAACCACTCTGACACTGGCCAGATGCTTGCGATTTTCTGTCACCTTCTGCTTTTTTTCATTCTGTTTCTGCTTCTTTTCATTCTTTATCCTCTGGATTTCCTCCTGTGACAGAGGCTTGTACACAGCAGGGTCCTCTGGATAAGGCTGCACAAAAATAATAATTAAAAAAAAAAATTTTGAAAAGAAAAAATTTCAAATTTTTAAGTTCAAATGTCATAAACGCAACTACTGTTGGACTATATGGGCAAAAATGAATTGATCAATGTATTTAACTGGTGCTAGACTAAAAATGCAGCATCTCAACACAACAGTTTTGCCAAACCAGCGCAGAAATAAAGCTGTTCTTCTTTTTGTAATAAACTTAGTTCTTTGTATCACCTTTCTGCAGGCCGGGCAGAGGCCATTCTCATCTGTGCGGATGCGGTGCCAACAGAAGCGGCAGATTTGATAGCCACAGGTGCAAGGAAAGAAATTGACATCATCAATTTCTAGTGGTTCCATGCAAAGAGGGCACTCCATGGGGTCGTCCTTTATTTCGGGGCTGTGGGACATCCTACGGTGTAGCAAAAGTGGGCACTGAGGCTGGTCACAGAGCACACGGCTGCAAAAACAGAAAAAGAAAGGCCTAAATTAACTAGAACAAAAATGATTTTGGGATAATGCTGCCTTTTTAACCATTATTAAATTAAAAGGTGAGGAAGTCAATTGTCTTATTTATATATATAGATATCTATCTATCTATACACACACACACATATACACACATATACATATATATATACACATATACATATATATATACACATATACATATATATACACACACATATATATACACACATATATATATATATATATACACACACATATATATATACACACAAATATATATATATATATATATATAAGTGGAACAAATAGAATCGCAAAGCATATTTTTCTAATGGACAAAATGACCACATATGTTTTACATAAGTTTCTGGTGCTATAGATAAACTGTATGGGTTTGCTTCAGAGCAGTTACTAATTTTTAGCCTATTCCATTACAAAAAAAAAACCAAAACTTAATGGCGCATGAGGTAGATTTACATCGCTTGACATTTCAAATTTAATAATATGCCATCAACAAAGGAATCCTAAACTTTTCCGATCTGCAATTAGTCTTTTGTATTATATATGGAAAAAAGGTAGAAATAAAGCAGTTACAATAAAAAAGTAGTTATAATAAAAGATAATAGAAGAACAATGTTTATTTATTCAATTGAAAATTAATTGAACTAAACCAGCAGGACATGGGTACATACAGTAGTCCACTACTTATACTTCAAATGCATTTTTTAAAGAAAAAAGTTCTGAATAAATGAAAACAAAAGCCCAAATATTTTGCACATCAGAAAAGAGAAATCATGTTTTGTTTTGTTTTGTTTTTTTTTTTGGGGGGGGGGGGAAAAGGAAGAGACTACATGTCAAGTACAAAGACTAAATAATATCCGAATATGTTTGCAATCAAACCTGGATGACAAACAAACTCAAGGTGACAGAAGAGAAAGATGGAGCCATACATTTACAATGTATACAACCAAAATTATAATAATAAATCAAAAAAATATGTTTGCTTCTATCTACCATGAGGATCATTTGAAAGGGGGTAAAATTTGTCAATAAGATCAGCAAAACTACCAAAATCAAGAAGTTGTGTACGATCTTGAAAGCCAGAAAGAGAGAAACAAAAAACAGTCAAGGTAAATGTTTGCAGTTTCCTCTATGATAGAACAGGTATAGAGGACTGATGGCTAGGGACAACAAAAGCATCACCTTTGGCTGTGGAAAACACCAAATATTTAAATCCAGCTTGGATTAAGTTGATGAAAATACTTCAGCCTTCAGGTAGTCAGTCAATGGATGCTGACCGATTCTGGACTGAAGTGCATTCATTTTGAGTGGCTGTGTTTAATGGTCAGAAAAGTAGGTTTTTGGAAACAAGCTAAAACAGAACTGTGACAGCTAAGTGCCAAAGCGGATGTTGCACATCTCTCGTGGATTGACAGTTTTACACGTCACGATTGACGCTTAAGGAAAGTATAATTGGTCCGTTTATTTATGAATAAAACCCTTTTGAATAGCAACTTATTACTAACTCGGTTTCTATGTGACAACATCGCTAACGACACACGCTATTATTTACAACAACAGATTGTTAAATGTTAACAAAAGATAGTTACGTTTAAGGTGTCTCCAGCATTTTTAGGTGATTGGTAGCCTCCTGCTAATATACTAACGATTACAAGAGTATCATTGTTTCGCTGGTTGCTTTGCAGACATCACCGTGTGTAGAACATAAATACAGAGATAACCCCCGCCTGCAACTTTAGCTGCGCGGACACAGACCGGCTCTGTCTTCTGGATCGCACATTATGACAGATGTTTTTTGACTAACGTTGAGCTAAGCTAACGTTAGCAACAAATTGGTAGAGAACGCCGGTTGGACTGCTGGCGGATATCCAGTTATGTTGTAAACGTGATTAGAGAAACAAAACACACGAAACATTGATTAAGTAATGACACGAAAGAAAAATAAAGAAAAAAACGGTAATGACGTCTCTTGTGTGCTTTCAAAAAAATGACAGCTTGGGTAATGCTATGCGTTTAGCTTGGATGCTAGTTTAACGCTAGAATGTACAAGGTTTTGGAGCCTATCTAACGTTGCGGCCTACACAAGCTAATACATATCTGCAGGCAAATTGTTAGTACAATAAACAGTTGACAGTGCTCTGAGTGCACTAATATTACCTGGACAGCAATTCTGAAATCTTGACAAAACTCTCCTGTCGGCGAGAGTTCGTAACATGCACACCCGCCCTTTATTTACTGAGATAGGAAGGAACTCGAGCTAGCGACTTGGCTAATGTTAGCGTTACTTACCCTGTCCGTATTTAGCTTAGGATTCCACTCCAAAGGAGTCACACCAAATTGGGCGGGGACTAAAAGCCAATCTAACAGAAAAGTCCAAATTTATCTAAATGGCCACTTAATATAACAGTAGTTGTGTTGTTCTGCTGTAATTAAAAGGTTGTAAAGATGTTCTGCCCCTTTCTTTTCTTGGTATTGTTGAGACAAATTACGCTCAAACCACCATCTTAGCTAGCATTATAGTAGGGAGGAGGGAGTGGGGCAAGTATTCGGTGCCACTGAGCCTGCGCAAAAGAACAGATGCTTTGTGGGATATGGAGTTTAATTGCTTCTACTTTGCTGCACCATTATCTAATTCTAAAAAAAAGAAAACTAATAGAAGAAGCATTTTTTCATCAACAAAACAATACCAAAAAATAAAAGACACAGAGAATAGTCACGAAGAGCTTTCCATAATAAAAATATATACCATAATCCCAGCTGTTGCTTTTGTGTTAAAATAACTGTGAAACAAAAGTATTGGTTTTAAAAACAAAGTTAAGTTTCTTGTTTCACTGTGCTGTTATTTAATGGTTGTAGGCTGCAGTTATTGTGTGTCTTCAAAAGTTTTATCAGACTATTTTTAAAGAGTATACAGATAATGTTTAACCTGGTGTTTCCTAAAGTAAAAGTAAACTTTATGGACTAAAAATGTATCTACATACATATATATGTATCTATATACAAAGAGGCCCAGGACTTTAACATATTTCATTTATTACTTTATTTATTACTCCATTATGGATAAAGCACTTTTATGCATTATTTTACCCAGTTACAATTTAATTTAACAATCACAAGTTAAAAGACTAAACCAAATTAATAAATGACGTTTAAAAAATCAGATCAGTGCACCCTTATCTATCCAGAAAAAGTTTGGTGTTGGCCAGTTCTTTTGCTTTAGTTTTGTAGGATCTATGGAATCCATACTGAGCATTGGAGATACGGGATGCGGTGATGCCAGGGACATCTTTGCAGCTGAGAGACTCATTTGCACACAGTGGTCTGTGTCTTTTCCTTTGATGATTCCTGCTATCAAGGCACCTGCAAAACTGAAAAACATCAGAGAAATTATCAAGATTTTAAGTTAAGCACTTTAGCATAATGCAACAGCAGACAGAAATGTGAGACACCTATGAACACAGCAGGCACAGTTTTATTGACTGACAAAAACAAATACATTATTTGAATTTCTTATTAGATAATAATGCTTTGGCATTGAAATATAAGTGACGTAGAGTAATATGAAAATCACCACAGAAAAACAATACACTGCAGCAAAGGAAGTGAGAAAAATGAACTTAAAACAGGAAAGGTAAATTGTTGTACCTATCTCCTGCTCCTGACACATTCACTATCTCCTCTGGGGGCACAGTCAGTGCTGGGTAGTGCACTGCACAAAGCTGCCTTTTCTGCAAAAAAAAGTAAATAAATAAACAATAGGCAGCAGAAAATATTTCACTGCGCTGATGCAGAAGTCATCTCCATAGCTGAGATAAATAACTGCTCACTCGCTTCTGTTTTCTCGGCTGCAGGTTGACTGAGTCTGCATTGTGCTCCCCACACAGCAGCACCCCGTTTGCTCCAAGAGTCACCACCAAACAGTGAAGATGCTCCAGAAGGGGGCGTGAAAGAGACACAGCCACATGCAGGATTTCGTCCAGAGAGGTTGGCAGCACTGCAGGAAACCACATCCTCAGACACCAATACATGACTTATGTTCTTTACAAGAACTGAATCTACATCTATAACTGAGAGGACTGATTTCTTCTAAATGATCTTTTTACTGTCAGGCGTCGCATAACCCAGAGTTGTATTCATGTTGCACAGCTCTGCCATGTTTGGAGATGAATAGGATAAAGACTTCCATGTGTCTGACAAGAAAGGCTTTGAAGCCCTTTCCACATCTGTTGGCTCATACCAAACTGTGAAACAGATTATTCAGGCTGTAATAAAATCAACAAGAGCCTCTGCTTGGGTCCATTCACAATATTTTTAATGGCTGCATATCCGTACCATTAATGTTGTGCTTCTTGGCAAGAGAACAAACATAGTTGATGGTGGAGACAGGGATGTTTCCATCAAGACACACCAGAGTGGCTGATGAAAGCTGTTTCTCAAACAGAGACACCTATATGAAGAGGATTAAGGCCAATTTTATAAGATGACAAATTTATTAGTACATTTATTTTTTTTTACAAAGCTTATTTTTAAAAATGGGGATTTATTGTGAAAACTTTATAATTTACACACTGCAAAAAACAAACCATAAGAAAATAAGAAAAGGCTGTCTAATTTTTTGTCTTGGAAAAATATTCCTAACAAGAAAGTTTTTCAATTTTTAAAATAATCTTAATTTAAGTAAACAGGTCAAAGTAACTAGAATAGAAAAAAAAAAACTTGGTAAAACTATATATATATATATATATATATTTTTTACCCCATTGATAGATTTTTTCCCTACTTAAGGAAAATCTGCCACTGGGTTAATAATCTTTGATTTATTTCTAAGGGGCCTATTTTTTGCAATGTAGCCTCATAGATTTTGGAGATTGTAACAGCATGCAGGACAGAAAAAAATATTCTTTACGTTTGCATCTTTTTTATTTGTAAAACGTATTTGCATTGTCAGTCATGCCCCTATAGGTAATAGTTTCATTTACATTGTTTTATTTTAGAGAAACATAGCCTATATTTTCATTAAAACCAGGACAAAAACTATGTTGGATAAAGCACAGACACTTAATTTCCTGTATAATCTAGCAAAATAAATAAATGAAAAGTGTGCAAAAGCAGTAGAACTTACATAGTGCTCTGTGATTTGCTGGTGGATGTCCATATCCCCTAAACCAAAACTCAGCTCTCCACTCTCTGAGATCACAACACAGTAGGTTGCTGTGTTGTACCCTTTCAGCCTGGCCACACCACTTGTGTTCTTAGTGAAAATATAAAAAGTGCATATTTTTATGTTAAAGCAACAAGATTTTAGGCATGCTTGGCAATAAGCACCTGCTGTGTCCACACACCATGTGTTTGCAGTAGTTAAAAACGGCATCACTGTTTGCATCACATCCAGTTGCTGAAATGAACAGGGGTGCCTGGCCTAGTCTGCTTAGAGAGTCTTGAAGAGAGCACAGGAAGAGCGTGGTGCAATAATCAGATACATGGATGAAAATGTGCATGTACAGGATTAGATAAGGAAAAAAAAATCCAAACCAGCTATGTTTCGTCCCACTCCACCAAATGACTGACACACACTTCCTGGGTTGGTCTGACCAAACTGAAAGAGGAAAAAAAAACCATTCTCAGAAGTCTGTCTGTGTATTTCCTTCTGTAAATCTGCATATTTATGCTTAACATAAAATAAAAACGTACGTTAATTTTTTTTGTTTTTCCTTTGGCAATAAAATCAACATTTATCCCTCCAATGACCACCTGCAACAGAACCCCTTCCCCTTTTTGAGTTATTTTGGTATTAGTCATGACTCAAAATTATGTTTTTTTAATTCCTACTCACAATTTCTGATTTTGTGTTTGTAGAGAGATTTCTACGATGCTGGTTTTGATTTTTTGATGAGCCTTTAACCATCTGTTTTGATAGTGCACAGGCAATCTGACTTCCAACCTTTGCATTGTTATGAATCAGAGCTATGTCTTTCAAGTGGGATATGTTAAGGACATTGGAATTAAAAAAGAAATTCTAGGTTAAAAATCACAAGCTTTGAACTAGGTCACCAAATTGTGACAATCTAAAGTAATGCAATCTTAGGAATCACACATAAGTCATTCATCTTTTTCACCATAAACCTGCTAGATGTGCTTCATGTTCTCTGTGTAACTTCTAAATATCTCACATTGATGAAAGGATACTGGCTTGCAGGGACTTTCCTTGAGTCAGCTCGTTGACCTTTTGAAGGATAAATGGTGTCACGTCTTTACCGGTGACACAACTTGAACTGAGGGAATTAAAAAGAGAAATATTTCCTCAGAGAAATGTTTTCCTTTTTGTGTTACACATGCATTTGATCAAATCAGGTTTTTGAATGATCTTCTTTGGAGAGCGTCTGCGCACCTTGCCTCTGCTACTGCAGCCTGGATGGCTTCCTCTATGTGCTGGCCTGCTGTTGCATGCTCCTCTGGGATGGGCACTGCTATCAGGACACCATTTTGTAGACCCAATGACAGAGAACTTGCTACATAACCGAATAAAAAGGCATTGAAATGAAAAAACAAATCACAATTTAGCGACTTAAAAATATAAAATGCCTAATGTTGCAATAGCCAGGTCTTCATTATATTCAGGATATAAGTGATCTGATATACCAATGAGATCTGCAGCCTCACTCGGGTTGCAAACATGATATGCAGAGGAAAATCCACTCAGTGAGGAAAAAAATGCTGGAAAACTCTTTGTCATTCCATAGGTGGCGACACAAACACCCTGAGTCTCCTACAGGAAGATTAATGACATGTAAAACTGAAATCATAAATTAATATGAAAGGTACATTTTAGCTTTTAACTTGTGATTTGCTGATCATTTTGTAGGATATATCTACATCAATAAACAAAATGCTCTCACAAGGAACTCCAGGGTGCGACCGATGTCCAGAATAGATTTGACTCCTGCAGAGACCACAGCTATGGGAGTTCTTCCAAGCTCTGTCAGGTCTGCGCTGATGTCCAAACCTGAGGAAAGAATTGTTTGCACAATGAAAGTAAAGTTTAGTCTGTTCATTAACTTAGAATACTCTTCAAATAATAATTTTATACTGATATGTTACAGTTTTCTGAATCTGTGATTCAATTCCTTTTCATTTTATCCATCAGTTGACCTTAAGGTGATACCTTTGTTCTTTTCAAGTGGAGCTTTTTGTGAAAGGACAGAATATCTATCAAGCTACTTTCACATCACAATTTTTCAACAAGGTTAAAAACACAGCTCACTGTTGTGTCCATCTCTGTGAACCCCTCCAATACCCCCTGTGACAAAAACAGGGATTCCCACTCTGTGTGCAGCAATCATAGTGGCAGACACAGTCGTTC